>SKCR01011688.1:0-506378 GCA_019454045.1 Zanthoxylum bungeanum
AAATTGCATCATGATTCATGCATGCATGCATTTGTATCAATACAACCGCCATTGATTGCTAGACTTTTTATGTGCTCAAGGACATAATGACCTGAAAGGGAAAGGAATTATTTTTTTTTTAGGCTATTAAATTTTTTATAAAATAATAATTAGTTACTTTGAGTATGGATAATAATATCTCAGATATGATATGGAAAATATCAATATCCGTACGTATCTGGTTTGTTCAACGAACATGTACAAAAAAAAAAAATTCCTTATCTATCTGCCTATGTGCGGGTCTCTGTCCACACAAATATTTTACATCTATTTAAACGGAATGTCAATACCGTATCAAGTCAGATCAACTGACAGGTATTATAAAATTATCTCATTACTTGTCCATAACGTATCGATCCCCTATTCCGTTAGGATTTTTGTCATCCCTAACCTTGAGTATTGACAAATTATATTGCACTAGTAAAATTATATAAAATTTAGCATTCATTATTTTTTTGTTAAAACTTTAATTGACCGTTAGTTGAGTGATTGTTATTTTGTCACAATTTTAATAGTAAAATGTAAATAACTCATTGTAAAATTAACTCGAGTAAATTGTTATAATTTATTAATACTCATACTCATACTCGTACTATGTAGTATGTAATTGTTATTTTACAATAATTTTAATAATAAAATATAAATAATCCATTATAAAATTTCATGATTTAATTAATTACCATGATGGGAGGAGCTCTCATATGATCAAAAGGTTTCTATAGGGATATTCGTCAAATCTCATTTTTACTAAATTAGATACGATGATCTCGGTAAATTTTATAAGTAAAATCATTATTTTAATCCATTTATTTTTTTTAAAGTTATAATTTAACCCTCATACAATTGTAATAATGGCTCTGTCTCTGATACCGAGTAATTATAAAGATTATTACTGATAAAAATAAAAATAAAAATAAAAATAAAAATATGTGGAATTATGAGTCCCACATTCCACCAACTCTTGAGCAACTAGACAATGGAATGCTCCCCTCCAATCCATCCAATAAAACCCACCTTTAGTTTCTTTTTATTTTTCATTTTTTAGAACATAATCAAAATTTCTCAATTGTTTTAGTAAATTAATTTATATTTCTCTTCATGCTTCAAATCCATCAAAACCTCTATGCTTTTAAAAGGAGTCCATTCAATTTTTCGTTGTCTCTTTTACTATTTTGCCTCTGATGATTGATCAATCCAAATTTTAGGGATGAAACTATAGAAGAGACAAAAATTTTAACCATGAAAGAAAAATTATAGTTAATTTAGTTAATTTTCACAAGTGACAAAAAGGTATTGGTCAATTTATCTTATTTACTATCTTTTTCGAAATTCCTTTCTTCCATCTTTCTCAAAATTGCAGCAAAAAAAAAAAAAAAAAAAAAGATTTGTTGCATTAGTATTTGAAGCTGCAATTTTTCAACCCCACATCTACAAGACATATTTATCCACTTTAAGATGGTATATGAACATTTAAAAAAAAAAAAAAAGATGGTATGTGAACCCGTATGATTTTATGTTGGGGAATTTGCTGTGGGAAATTTAGTTTTGAGGTGTATGACTTTTTCTTAAAACAATATTTACCATCATTATGTTGTAAGGATTGCAGATAAATTCACCATAAGATACAACATAACTTAGAGATACAACACAATACTCGTTGAATCTCTAATTGAGAATTTGTTTTTATGAAAAATTATTATATCTTCTGGTCAATTTGTGTGCCCTATATATAGGCAATCAAAATTTATCTCCAAAAGACATACATTTTGTTCAAGCTTTTCTGTATCGGTCTCTCATTGTCGCGCCAATGATAGGCTTCTCATTGTTGCGATAATGAGTTAATATTGGCGCGACAATATGAGTTAGAGAGTCCTTTTTACATCAACATCTCATTATTGTGTCAATGAGTAACCATTCTCGCGACAATATTAGTCCGAACGTATTTTTATGTCTCTTACTCTCATGGTCGCGACAATAGAAGGCGTAATATTTTTTTTCACGAAATCAATTATTTCGGTTAACTTTACTTTTGAATTTCATTTTCCTTTCGGAAGCGTCTCCCCCGAGCCCCCACGACATGTCTGAGCAGGTCGATCCTCGATGCGTCAGCGTAAGGCAATAACTGACCAACATATTGTTAGAGTGTATGCCCTAAAACCTGTTTGTGGATGTCATGGCTTGAAGTAAAATATTTTATAATATAATTTATTATTTATTTAATAAAATATATTTATTTTTTACACATCTTTACACGCATGTTTTTATGTGTATGTCTCGAGATATTATGACAAATAAATATTGTTAATCCAAAAGACATTTGTAATTATGAGAGAATATTTTTATATGTCTTAAATTAAGTTATTGGTAAAATGTGATTATTATACACGGCAGTAATATATCACTCAACCAATACTGTTATGTGTTGCCTAAATTTATATTTGATGTTAATAGAATTAATTATAAGTCTCATATCATAAGGACACAAACGATAGATGTTTTCATTAGTATAATGAAATATTGAACATGACCACAGAAGCGTAAGATCACATGGTAATATTATATAATGTCATTAATCTTCGTAATAATACATTAGTGTCGTTATATCTTCTGACATGAGATAACATGTTTAGTTATACGATAGTATTCATGATTCACTGATATATCATCATTCGACTAGTCATGTTCTTTGAATAATTATTAAATGGTCTGAGCATTAACGTTCGAAGTTATATGTGTTTCAAGAAGGGATTCGATAACTTTGTTAATAGAAGATAGAGATATTCCAAGGAAACTCAAAGATGTGTATATAAGTCTTTGGAAAAATCAATCGATATCGTAGATTATCAAATCCACAAGGTTGAGTTTTGAAATATATCGAATAGTAAGGATTTGGATAACCTGATCCAAGACTCGATAATGAACATAAATATCGAAGGAGTGAGATAACATGCTCGAAGTGTATTATAAAAGGTTCATATGTTTTCTCGCTTCATTCATTGACTAGTGGCATGACATCATACTAGGCATTTACCCATGGTATGTGCAATATCATAGAGATGAAATAGTAAAGAGTTAATATCGTTCCACTAATACTCGATAATGAACCTAGGACGGTCGCACAAATATAATTACCGTCTATATTACAAATTCAAAAATATTTATTAAAAGTTGATATATGATTATTTTTGGCAAATAAGATTTCCTAATAAGATTAGGACATTCAAACTATTTCGAAATATTTAATTTGATTAATAAAATCCGAAATATAAATTAGATTTTATTGTTTAAATAAATATTTGATATTTAATATTAAATAAATTAAATTTAATTAAATGTATTTTTGATCAACCGTTAATTAAAATTAAGTAAGTAAAATTAATTAATATTTAGTTAATTTTTTGGCCAAAATAATATTTAATCTATTAGCTTAATTTAGTGGGCTAGCACCCAAATTAATTCGAGTCATAATATGGATTAAATATAGAAGTCTTATTTAGTCAATAATTCTTATCAGTTAAGGTTTCCTAATTATTTGTAGGGAATGTGTCCTTAAAGAGACCAAATCTGATTTGGAGAGATTTTAGAGTGTCATTGTCATACTGGGATACAGAAAAAGCATTCTCCATCCATGAATAGATGAGAAATTCGTCTAAGGATATACACACGATTCCTTATTAGCCGAATTTTGGTGTTTCTCTCTCTTTTCGGCTTGTTCCAAGTTTGATCTAAAAATGTTTCTAATAAAATTGTTTCTTTGATTTCCGATCTAAGACTTCAACGTCATAGAAAAGAAAACGAGTTTCTTTGTTCTCAGAGTGGGAGCGATTTGTTTGTGGATGAGTTCTAGTGTGCCAATTAGATGAGAAACGTTTGGTGCACTACTACAAGGAGAAACTCAATAAGAAAGTTCAAGAATGCTTAGGAAAATGATAAACGTATTCAGGTATGATTACTTTATCATTGATTTTTATTTCTGTTGATAAATAAATTTTACTTCATGCATGTTAAAATTAATAAAAATTAATTTAATAGTATATTTGTTTATATCAATAATGACATGATCATGATTCTTAAAGTGATTTTGTAAGAAAATTTTAAATTGCAGTCACATAAATGCTTTTACGCTCACCCCAAAATCTTACTCATATAATATACTACATCGATAAATTAATTATCATATATATATATATAATATATATATATATATTATATATATATATATAAATTCAACAACACTTTATCCTTATAAGGGCTAATCTATTCACGTGAGATATGATTGTGGACATACACGACTTAAATTATGGTACTCGGAGGCCATGTGAATTTATAATTAAATCGTACATACGAAATGAGTTTGTGTGGACTTGAATGATTTTGAGTTCGCACATGATACTGTAAAAATCACGTTTCGTCCAAACATGTTAAGTAAATTTGGCATGCAACATGTGAAAGTTAAAGAATAAATAAGTAAAATTTAACATAGACATATATATACACACACATATAATATAAATGTTTTAGATAAATTTTAAAAATACATGAATATTAATTGAATAATTAACACAAATCATAAATTAAAGGAGCATTTACCAATTACCCATGCAATGAAATCTTAACACTGAAGCGAAGAATTAAAATTTGGACAAGAAGTAATTAACAGTATCATTTTTCCAAATATTTATCCAATTCAAAACTTGCTAATTAATCAAGGCCGTATAAATAGTTGTAGATTTAAAAGCACTTTACCCTCAAATGATAATCACTCACATAAAGGAGAAGAGAGGTAATTTTACATTTTACGATTAAGTTGTAATATCCTACATTACTTGGGATGGGTGTTAGTAATGTCTTTACAAGTGTTGAATGCCTTAACTTCTTGCATGTCTTTTGGGTTAAAATTGGGCTCATGTCAATACAGAACAGTGAAGATAGGCGATCAAAACGAACAATATCTTATTAGTTGAGTATGATAATCACATAAAATATCAAAGTCAGTCCTAACCGAAAACGAGAACGATAGGCCTTAAAATGGTGGGTTGTAAAATTTCACGTTGTTTGGGGAGATCATGTTAATGTCCTAATAAGCGTTGAGTTCATTCAACTAGTTATGACCTTTTTTTTTTGTGAATTTGAGCACATGTCAATAATAAAATCATGAGAGGTTGTTTCGTTAAAACATACAATATCTTATTATTTGAATCAAAAGATCACATAAGTTATAAAATAATAAGGTGGTTCCAATATGCATTAAGTTAAAGAAAATATAATTAATAAAGACAAACACTACAAAAATTAGACCCTTTAGCGTCGAAAAAATTCGACGCCATAAGTCACATTTTCGACGCAAAATACAATTAGCGTTGAATTAATTAGACGCAAAAAATGGACGCCGAAATGTCGACGAGAATCACTTTTAGCGTCGAAATAAATAAATGCGACGCTAAAAATTATATTTTGCGTCCAATTTATTTCGACGCTAAATTAAATTTTCTGACGCTATAGGTTACATTTGGTGACGAAATAATTCGACGTCAAAATGTAAACTTTTAGCGTCGAAACGTGTCGACGCTAAAATATATTAAAAAAGTGATATCTGTATACTTACAACGGCCATTTTTGTTACTATTAGCGTCGAAATTTTCGACGCCAAAAGTCAATTTTTGGCGTCGAAAATTTCGACGCTAATAGTTAAAAATTTTATTTTTAAAAAAAAATATTAATTTACTTCTCTTTGGTCTAAAATATTTAATTTATTGAAAAAAAATCTAATTAATAACAGAATTACGAAATATTATAATAAATATTATATTGATATTTATTTTAGAAAAAAAATATTATATTAAATCTATTTGTTCAAAATGTTTATACAAAACCAAATATAAAATTAATTGCTACTGTGATGGGGGACGCTCGAGCCCGATGCACCCTGACTGATTGAGGCCTCGAACATCTGACGGAAAGCCAGCATTTGCTGTTCCAACTGCTTCATCTTCTTCTCGTGGTCCGCCGTGACCTGTTGTAGCTTCTCCTTAGTCTGCTTCAGCTCGTCTCGGGTGGTGGCTAGCTCGTCTTTGGTGGTGACTAACTCTTCTCGAAGAGAGGCATTGTCCGAATTAACAGTATTGCGTGCAGATGACGTCGGCTTCTTACGAGTGCCAAGGCCAACGTTGTAAGCTGTCTGATTCTTGAAAACCAATTGCGACAACTGCTCATCTGGTATCGAGTCGGACCCTGTCTCCTGAGTTTGCTGTTGGAGTTCCAGCATTTCATTCTGTTTCAAAAAATAAGTTAATATTAGAATTTGAGAAAAAAATTAACATATATAATATTAATTATTTTATTTTAAAAATTGAAACTTACATAGCAGCGTTCGGCTTCTTCATTTATCCATTTTTTCCTCTCATTGTAATGCGTCACACGGAAAAAATCTGGAAATGATTGCACCTCACCTGTGCTACTCTGTTATAAACAGAAAATAAATTCTATTATTCCACATTAGTAAAAATAATGAACTGTTAAATTTTACGTTAGGATATATTTACCTCAGAATGTTCGGCACGATGTTGGATAAATGGCTTCGAACCTCCACGGTGGTTAAAACGCAAGTGACTTCGATTTTCCACATTTGCGTGACATTTATCCTACATTTACCAACACTGTAAGTACCGAAAACAAAGACAATTATAAATTTCCATTTATTTCAAAATTTACCTCGTGTTTCTTGCTAGACCAAAGCTCACATAAGAATGTCCAGTGTTGTTCCTCTATAAAATCAGGCTTGTGTTGTGGAGCATCTGAAGGTCCATGTTCGTCGAATATTGGTTTCAGGACTTTTGTCCTATAATCTTTATAACTTTTCCCCATGTGGTAGTCAATATATTGTTGGACATTCAATTTGGTCAGATCGAAGTCGAACCACTCCTACATGAAAATTTGATTTAAAATAAGTATAAAATAAAAATGTTAACTAACAAACAATATCGAAAACTTCCAAGTAGCGAAGAGAATAATTGGTTCATTTTCGTCTCCCACGGTATCTTTCTCCAAGAAACGTAGTTTTAGGGAGCTTCATATCGAGCTGTAGCTCATATGGCTGTATTAAACGCTGAATTATATTGTCCGACTTGACTGTGTCCATCATCTGATATCTCTATCCGATACGGTCGTGAGCCTTAACGTACTTAGACAACCCCAGGCCACGGGTGCGTCCTCGACCCTTCGCTGTACTGGACTCACCTGTGCTAGCAGAGACTCCACCAGGGCCAGTTGTCCTTGCTGATGTAGATGGAGTCGCGTTAGCCCGTTTGCGATTGTCCGGTGCCATCTGTAATATATGATATTTCTAAATCATAATAATAGCATATATAATATATGATATTTCTAGTATCTACCAAACAAATATCGCAAAATGTAATTTTCATCCAAATACATTATCGTATAATTCTCACATAATGTTGCCTATACCACTTGTGAAGTTATGATCTACTGGATATTGATAACAAATGTCTCGCAATGATTCAAGGTGATGACTTTCTAAAAACACTGCTTAAATTTATGTCCCTTGAAGATCAGCAATATTCAAAAATACAAATATTTTTCTACTTATGCTATTTATCTTCCTATAAGAAATGATTCATTTCTCACATATTACCACCAAAGAAATGTATGTAGTAGGTATGATTTCAATATATTACCTGCACCATATCCTATATCCATATGCAGACAATGCAGTCTGTTAATTAAATCCGACCATACTCAAAAGATAAGATAGCTGCCTTTAGATATACACAGAAATGGGCCAAGGGAGGGGGGAGTGGCACTTTGCTGCTGTTCTGGGCATAATCCAACCCTAAACCCATCCATAAAATATCAATTCAACCATTACCAATCGTTAATGTGAAATTAACCCTTACGAATCAATATTTGCCAATTTTCAGTTTTAAATTTCAGTCACAACGTTATCTCAAATGTGCAATTATGAAGAAACTCATCACATATCAACAAATAATGTCTCAATTCAACCACTCATGTCATCCGAAATCAGCCCCCAAGACCGACCCCAATGTCATCCTTCTAAACAATAATAACCCTAATCGAAAACCTCTCTAGCTAAAGTGAAAGAAACTCAAATGAGAATGACAACAATGAGATTTACCTCTAATATGGATGAAAAAGCCCTACAGAGGGTGGTTGGATCGGGGGAAGAAGAAATCGACAGTTTGGGGGGGGTGTTTTGTTTCGTCTGAGCAGAGGAAGAAGACGGCACTGGTTTTAGGGATTTAATAGACATTTAGCGTCGAATTAATTTGCTTTTAGCGTCGAAACAATCGACGCTAAAATGTTGGCGGTTCACTAAAAAATTAGGGTAATTTTTTGGGGAAATTTAATTTTTTTGGTTAGCGTCGATTATTATTTCGACTCTAAATGTATAATAATCGACGCGAAATGTTAGACATTTAGCATCGAAATAATAATCGACGCTAAATGTCGAAATAATAATCGACGCTAAATGTTAGACATTTAGCGTCGATTATTATTTCGACGCTAAATGTCTAAAATTTCGCGTCGATTATTATTTCGACGCTAAATATCTAACATTTAGCGTCGATTATTATTTCGACGCTAAATACTACCATTAAAATTAAAAATAATAATAATATGATAATTCTACTATTATTAATTACGACAATCTTACAATTCATATGTAAATAATAATTCAAAATAAGAACCATACAATATAATAATAAAAATTATTCATCAATCACATCAGACAATAACTTCATTAATCACTATTATCTTCGGTATTTGAGGATTCGTGACTGGAATCGAAGTCATCGTCAGTGTCAAATTCTTCTTCACTTGCTACTTCCACGCTAACTTCAGAATGAGGAATTATCTCAACGTCTGTACTATCTCGTGTTAATGTGATATTTTCAGGAACGGTGACAGTTGGTCTAAAAAATATATGTTCAGGAACGTCAAAGTTGCCGGAGACTTCTTGTGTTTCATCTGATATGTCAACTCTATCTTTCTCCTACGTGTCCCAAATGGCCCTATGTTGTAACTTTTCGACCACCATCCATCCAGTTCCTAATTTTGGATCAGATATATATATATATATCACTGAACGTGTTTGGGTACAAAAAATGTATAGATCATTCTTGTACCAAAAATGTTGAACATTAATTGACGTTAGATGATTACTAACTTGAATTCTCCTCTTTCTGGCATTTGTGTCAAACCACTTACAGTCGAATAGCACAATATGTCGTCTGGGTCGGTATATCAACTCAATGACCGATTGCAATACGCCGTAGAAGTCAATAAGATCTGAGCTGTGTTCTCATTGGACTACAATTCCAGAATTTTGAGTCATATGAGTAACATCTCGCTGTTCGGTACGAAATCTAACTCCGTTGACAATGCATCCACTGTACTCATAAGCCTGCTTTTGAGGCCCATAAGCCAAAGAAACCAACGAGGATTGCGAGTCCAATTGACCATTTTGCACTTGGTTGTTAATCTAACAATGAGAGAAATATATGTGTTAATATAACAAACTGAAATGTTTAATGTTATGATAAAAATAAATATAAAATATTTGGCCTTATAGTTGTCTCAAATCATTTAGGAAATTCTTTTTTGTGTATTCCATCAACATTATGGTCACCACCACATTGTAGCATTGTTAGATGTTGCCTACAATAAATTATCACGGTTAATATATGGCGAAAATACAGTAGTTATGCATCAGAAAAACTTACGTTAAATACGGTTGCACTTCATCACAGTTACTCAATATAAACCAATGCGCACGTTGAACTTCCTGAAGGGTTAGTAATTTGATACCTACTGCTCCAAATGGTCTACAATTTTGACGGAACACTGTGATATCTTGGTTATTACTTGCATCTCCATCATAGTTTCGTGGCCGACGATTAAAATGAGTTTCAATATTCTGCATGTACATCGAACAAAATGTTATTGCTTCACTTATTACAACAGCTTCAGCTATTGACCCTTCAGGGCGTGTCTTGTTTTTCACAAATTGTTTGTAATCTCCCAAAGCCCTGCAGATATGACAACAAGTTTGCATTAATACTAAATTCTATGCACATGAAAAAAGTTAAGAATTTTCTTAGATAAAACTATATATATATAGTACATCTCAATGGGATACATCCATCTGTAATGGACATGACCTCCATTTCTAGCTTCAGCCGGTAAATGCACAGCCAGATGTACCATGACATCAAAAAAAGCGGGTGTCCTCTGACATAATTGTTTAAAGAAGCCACATAGATCAAGTACGACATCGCATACATTCGGAGGGAGATAAGGTCGAATGCCAACATGAAGGAGAATCTCGAGAAGCACATGACGATTGTGACTCTTTAATCCCGTTATTGTATCATCTCTGACCCAACGCCCAATATTCGATGCATAATTATCAGGGAATTTAACCATTTTCAGCCAATCACAGAATTTGATTTTCTCTCCGATTGAGTGAGCACATAACTAGCAGGAGGCTTAATAAGACCTCGAGAAGTGACTTATAAATGCAATTCACTACGAATGCTAAGATCTTGTAGGTCCAATCTAGCATTTACAGTGTCTTTTGTCTTACCCGGAATATTGAATAGTCTGCCCACTAAACTCTCACAAATGTTTTTTTCTATATGCATTACATCCAAATTATGTCGCAAACTCAGAGTCCCTCAATATTCTAACTCAAAGAAAATACTCTTTCATGTCCAATTCAACTCTTCAGGTAAGCGTTTTCGATTTTTATCTCTATTATTAGGATGTTTACCTGGTGTGCTGTCTCTGAGATGTTGATATTGGCAAAGTATGTCGAATCCAGACAATGGACTGGGCATACTCTGAGGTTCATGTTGACCGTTAAATAATTTACTCCTCCGCCAAGGATGACTCAACTCAAGAAATCCCATGTGCCCTGTGTATCTGATTTTATTCCGTAATCGTTGCGAATGTGTTTGACCCGCACAAACTGGACATGTCATGTATCCCTTAGTGTTCCATCCAGATAATGAACCATAAGCTGGAAAATCATTAATGGTCCATAATAATGCGGCATGCATCTGAAAATACTGCTCGGAAGCTGCATCATAGGTATGCACACCCACATTCCATAATGTTTGTAACTCTTCGATCAATGGTCTCAAGTAAATATTTATATCTTTACCGGGTGAACGTGGACCAAGGATAAGCAATGGCATAAACATGAACGGATCCTTCATACATTTCAATGGAGGTAAGTTATATGGAATGACAATAACGGGCCACATGCTATAAGAGTTGTACATATTCCCAAATGGGTTAAAACCATCAGAGGCAAGACCTAACCTGACATTACGGGGGACCTCAGCGAAACGGGGGTACATTAGGGGTGTCAAAACGAATCAACGAATCGAATTTGTATCGAATCCTAAACGAATCGAATCAAAATGTGATGGATTCGTATTCGATTCGTTTATTAAATGAATCCTAATATCAGGATTCGTATTCGATTCGTTTATTAAACGAATCGAATACGAATATTCGTTTATTCATTTAGTCAATGATATTATTTAATAAAATAAGTTACCACAATTGATTTACATTAATCGTTCATAAATATATACATATGAAATATGTAATTAATATATTTACTAAAAATACTTCACCAAATATTAAAAATATTATTTTTTTTCTACGATGATTAGCTATAATTTCTCAAATATTAATTGAAAATTAACAAGAACTAGTAAATAAAAATAATAAAACAAATCCTAAACGAATCAACGAATCAATGAGCTTAAATTCGTATTCGATTCGTTTAATAAACGAATCGAATCGAATTGACCCATTTATTAAACGAATCCAATTTTTCAAACCCGTATTCGCTTTAAAGCGAATCGAATCGAACGAATAAACGAATCCTGACCCAAATTGCCACCCCTAGGGTACATGTCATCAAATTCCTTCCATTCGGTTCCATCCGCAGGATGTCTAAGTATGCCCTCCGCACCGATCCTCTTTTCATGATGCCACATCATATCAGTCGCTGTGTGTCGTGACATGAACAATCTCTGCAGCTTGGGCGTTAAAGGGAAATACCACAATAGCTTTTGAGGTACTTTCTTCCCCATACCACGGACTTTGTACCGACACTTTCACCACATATCGGACAATGTTCAAGTGATTCATACTCGGCATGAAATAATACACAATCAAACTTACAAGCATGAATGGATTCATACCCATTCCCAGATCACGCAATATTTTCTTTGCCTCGTAGTACGACTTAGGCAATTCGCTTCCAACCGGTAACATTTGGGCCAGTAACTCTAACATCACATCGATACTTTTGTTGGTCATTCTGTTGATCACTTTAATGTGTAATAATTTCACAACGAAATTCAAGATCGACATTCCAGCACCTTCAAATGGAATTTTTTTTACCTCATCAAGTAATTCACTAAATAAATTTTGATCATTTCCACTTAACACTGGCATTTCACCACTAACACTATGACCAAGTTGTGGACCTTGTAAGTCATGTAAAATATCGGTTATCTCATCGTTTGCAGGTTGATTGTAACTACTGCTCCCTTCGCCGGAATCAATAAACCGTGACTGAGAATGATACTGCTCACCGTGATAAATCCACGTACGGTAAGTTGGTGATATTCCTGGCATGTATAAATGATTATGAACTTCATCTAACCGCTTCCTTTTCATATTCAAACAATTTGTACATGGACAACGAACACGACCTTCTGCATCAATGTGTTGCTTTGCGACTTCTATAAACTAATACACTCTATTACGATATTCAACACTCAATCTATCCAGCGAGCTCATCCAATTTCTATCCATTTCAGCAGAATACCTAAATATAATAATATAATTATTAGATATCATATTACAGTAATCAACATTACTAATTCATTAATGATTTATTTAAGCATATACATTATTATATATATATATATATATATATATATATATATATTATATATATATTTGGTTGATGAATTAAATAATTTACAGAAAAATTCTATTTTGTTAATTAATTAACTTACTCTACATATATCAATCATAAATCACTAACAAAAGCATATAAACAACATATATAATCATAAAAATTGAAAATAATAAAGAAATATGAAAGAAGATTTACCTTATTGGAAATTGATTACAATTTTATTGAAAATTTTTAGGAGAGTTGTGAGGCTGTAGAGGAGAAATTCTCAGATTTCAGATGATGAAAATGAAGAGAATGAGAGAAAAAACAGAGGGGGAGAAGGGTTGGTGGCATTCTGCATTTTAATTTATATTTATCGTCGAATTTAATGTTTTGACGCTAATTGTCTGATTTTTAGCGTCGAAATTGAATATTCAACGCTAATTGTTGTCGTTTTTAGCGTCGAAACAACAATTTCAACGCCAAAAGCTAGACATTTAGCATCGACATCAATTTAGATGCTAAAGATTGAAGGATTATCGGTGGAATCTTCATAAACCTTTAGCGACGCTATATAGTCGACGCTAAATGTCTAGCTTTTGGCGTCGATGAATATTTTTGACGCTAAAAGCTTAACATTTGGCGCCAAAAATTATTGGGATAGTAAAATTATTTAGCGTCGAATATTTTTCGACGCCATAGTATTACTTTTAGCGTCGAAAAATGGTTTCGATGCTAAAATTTGAATACTTGGCGTCGAAATTTATTTTCGTCGCTAAAAATATGACATTTTAGCGTCAAATTTCAATTTCGACGCTAAAAGTGATTTTTGGCGTCGAAAACTATTTCGACGCTAAATATTTGGACGCTAAAAGCCATAATTCTTGTAGTGAAAGATGCAACAAATTAAACCCAGAAATGACTAATGGCTTATTTGTCCGAAATGCTTTTGATTTTGCTAATACCAAGTGTTTTTTTTTTTTTAGTAACTAGTTTTACTGAGCTCATAATTAACAAATTAAAAAAAAAAGGAAAATTTGACCCGCTGCAAATAAGCATGCATGCATTGCATGTATATAACTCTCAAAAAGGCAAGACCAGCCTACGTCCATGGACACAAAGTGGAGCAATGTTTTTATTACCAAACGAACTCGGTTGACCATTTTCAGGAAGGACTAAAGAGAACCAAGCTGATTGATTTTCTCAATATTTTACAAGTAGTGCTCTTTTTTGTTTGCAAATTTGACCATCCCTCACAAATGAAACTAATTTCTCTTTATATACTCAGAGAATTACAACACTGTTCACATGCTTACATGACGTCACTCACGTGATTCTCCGGTTGATTGACGGGCTCTCTTCCCAAGACTATCTTCGCCGAAAGTAAACCTGCCTTCTAACGGCTTGTCACATCACCCTATTTTTAGGCACTGTCACGCGCAACAATAATGGTACCAGCCTGGAAAGATCTCAAGCGGTGATATATATTATACGAAAGAGTCCAAACTACCCCGATCACACATCGGTCTTCAAAAGGTCGGTCAAATGGTCTACCGTACTATGAAAAGTATTATCGACCAGACCCGTCACACCCGGGCCATCCATCATGGTACATGAGGTGAAACACAACCGACCCGATCTACCGGACTATAGTGGTCGGTCTCGGCTTTGAAGGGATATGTAACGTCTGGTAGTTTAGTTACTATTACGATGTATCACTTTGGTATTATTGGACGAAGATAATATAAAATAAATTACGTTGAGCCTCAAATATGCTTATGAGACGACTCTGAGGTTAATTTCTCGGAGTCCCGGGACGAGACTGTACCGTATTTCCTTTGAACCGCCCATGGTATTTGGGGCGCAACCTTTTCATACGATCTCTGATTTTTATGAATTTTATATGATCATAGAATTGAGGTCGAGACCTACAACTTTCGAGTTAGGCATTTTCCCAAAATCTGAACAGAAATAGGTAAAAAACGCAAGTCAAAATCTGGATGAATAGTAACTTCGGACCAAAATGTAAAACTCTCAAACTTTCTCCATTTTCTACACTCTTCTATAACTTTCCAAATATCCAAAAGGTCCGCTATATAAATGAAACACTATTCAATAAATTCAAAAATTAGAAGCATGAGAGAAGTAAGGAAAGAAAGAAAACGTGAAGACGAAGAAGAGAAGAAAGAAGAGAAGAAAGAAGAAGAAGAATAAGAGAAGAAAGAAGAAGAAGAAGAAGAGAAAAGAATAAGAATAAGAAGAAGAAGAGAAAAGAAGAAAAAGAAAGAGAAAAGATAAAGCAAGGAAGAAAACTAGTGATGAAGCCTTGAAGATGAATAAAAACCAAGAGAAAAGAGGTAGAGTAATTTGACCCATTTTCTTGTTTCTTGAATCTATGAGTTTTGATGATTTAAGTAGGTTGATTGGCTTAGTGATGATTATGGTAATATAATTTTTAACATTAAAACCATGGAAATCTTGATAATTTCCAACTTGAGGGTTTTGGTTAAAAGATTTGATAAATTATTAGAAGTTGCTTTAATTGATAAATTGGGGGTTTAATGTATGAATAAATGGTGTGTGGGATGATGTATAGTGTTTTGGTTTGTAGTTTTGAAACATTGATATGGGGTAGAGATGGATGATTTGAGTTTTGGAGAAGTTAGAGAAGCAAAAACAGAACCTGAAAAACCTAGGTCGCGTCGTGACGTAAGACAAAAATCACGACTGGTTCCAGAATGCTGCGCGTCGCGACCCGAGGCACAGAATCTCACCAAAACAGTTTTAAACACCCTAGTTCTGCCCTAGCGCGTTAGAGACCACCCTTAAGGTCTCATATTAGTTTGAACACATATCCTATATCAAATTAGGATCATCATAAGCCCTGTATATAGTATTCAGATGTATCTTTAAGTATTAAGAGCATCGAGAGTATTTTACTTCGATTGATTCTAATTAAGTTCTGATCATAGTATCCACATGAAACAAATTCTCCTTCAAGCATGGATCCAGAGCTAGCCAGAGTCAAGTACAGTGAGTGGACTCTTCCTCTTTTATTTATTTTCCTTTTCGTATTTTCATTTCAAACTTACTTTTCTGCAAATAGGGTGTTAGCCGAGTTATTTTCATAATATTTATGATTTAGAATATTTTGAGAAATGTTTTAAATAATAAAAGATTTCGGTATGATTTTATATTTTCCGGGGTATTAGGGAAAAACTCACCCCAGTATGCAACTTGAGATACAGTTGGAATTGACGGATACATTAGACATGTGCATATGGAGCGGACTGGGGGGACGTCGATGCGTAACGCCCTCAGATCCTAGAACAAGGCTAGGGGGACGGCGATACGTAACGCCCCAAGACCACCAGGTTGAGGGACAGATAAAGCATGTTTTAGGGGATAGCGATACGTAATGCCTCAATGTCATGGATTTGCATATATGGCTCTAAGGCATATGGGGGGACAGCGATACGTGACGCCCCCATGCTTCAGTTTTCAGTAGATCAGCACAGTTACCAGATTTTAGAAACAGTTTTTAGAGAATAGTTTTCATAAATCAGATTTTAGAAAAAGTTTTCAGAAAAAAAAAAAAAAATCGAAGTTGTTTTCAGAAAGTTAGTTTTATAAAGAGATTCCATATGAAGTGATTTTCTAAAGACTTTAGTTTTAAAGATTTCATGATTTACTTGAGATTTTCAGTTTCATTTCCACTCATTTAGATCGTATAACGATCTAACCCACACTTCAGTTTCTGTATTCTGCAGGTTTCTCAACGAGAAGACGGATACTGATGCAGTCACCAGGGTTGGAGTCCACCATTCTGGGTCAGATAGAGCATCAGTCCAGATTCAGAGTCAAAGTAAAAGTCATATAATAGTTTCTGATTATGAGAATAGTCATTGTAAAGAAAAAATCATATTTTAATTGGTATACAGTTATTGTATTGAGTTATATTTAAGCTATTGAGTATGGGCCTCGGTCCCATATATGAAATAAAGTTAGAAAAAGAGTATCAATATCATATTGCAGTTAATAAAGTCAAAGGCTTAGGGGGTTAGAACGGTCTATCCCATGCCGATAGCATCTCCCAGATCGGGGATGTTACAAAGATTTTATCAGAGCATGGTCTCGGGAGTCAGTGACTGCAATGGGTAGAGTGTTGGGGTCTTGTATACGTATATTTGGGATACCCGTATATAAGACACTACCTCTCCAGTATCCGATCCTCGAGTACGTCCTCAAATCTCCATAGACAGGTTAGTAAACCTTCTTAGATAATTCAAATAGCATTCATTGTAAGAACAATTTCGCTCTAGATACCAGTTAAGAAATCTTCTTGTAGTTATACCGATCTAGTGCCAGAAGAATAAATAGGTTATGGAAACAGACCGTAGGATTTTAAGAAAAGTTAATATGGAAGTGAGAAAAGGAAAATTATAAGATAGTACAGAGGGGTGCATAACAGTATAAGAATCTAGAGATAAAGAATAGTAAAGAAATGGAATAAGTCAGAGAGAATTTGAGGATATATATAGGAGAACAGAAAAACTCGAGAAAATAATAGGCGCTTAGAAGCAAGATCCCTTCCATTCTCATAACACTCCTCCAAATGGAACTAATGATATTCAAGTATTTCCTATAGGTAACAAAGTTCTGTAAGTACCCACCAAGGAAAAATAGAAAAAGAAAGAAAAAATTAGAAAAAAAGGTAAAAGACAAGACATAGACATCCAAGTAATAAAAAATAAATAGAGTTTGAGGAACAGAAACAGTATATAAGGAAATGTCAAACCTAGAACCAGAGACACGAAATGAGATAATAAAGGATAAATACAAGAGCTTGTAGAGAAGAAGAAAGTAGCAAGACTAGAGTAGAATAAAAGTCGAATAGATCTAAGTAAAGGTTATTTCCCTCAAGAAAGATACCATTCTTCCTCAGAAAGAAATTCCTTCAAGTTGATCCAATATTTTCTGAACCATTTCGTATAAGTAGTGAGTTCCCCCGAGTATCAAGGACCGTTATAAGATAAAGGAAGTAAGAAAGTCAAGGATGATTGTGCAATGTTCTAATAGATATGGAATGCCATAGAGACAGTGAGACTTTAGATTTTACGAACTCATACCTGTAGGCAAATAAGATGAGTGGTGACTGAAAAGATAGTTAGTTCTCTTCCTCTGGCCAAGGAATCTAATAGATAAGGCTTCGACCTATCCAGATCTTCACTCCTTCGAGATACTAGTTAAGAAAGTTATCATAATAGAGTTTATCTCATACCCATCATATATGAGGAATGTGTTTCATCAGGACACAAAGTACTAGAACAATGATGAAGAATCTCCCCGAGTCATAAAGAAAATTACCAATAAGATACAAGCAGTTTCTATCAGTATGAGTATAAGCGACCGTAAGAAAACCAACAAGAGTTCATTTCGAGAAATAAATGGACCTTGAGAGGCAGACCACCTAGAAGAATGATCAAGGAAATTTCGAGGATATAAAGGAGAATACCCAAGGTAGCTCAAGGGTTAAGGAAAGTCAGAGTAAGGTTTTCCAGATCAGTAGAAGTTTACAAAGCGATGAAATATTATAGAACCCACAGATAAGCCGATCTAGTAGAAATCCGTAGAAGAATATAAGAATAGACCTATGAAGTTGGAAATACTTATGATGTAATAAGAGTACTAATATAGACAATAGAATAAAATGGATCAAATCAAGGTTCATAGCAAAGAACAGAAATATTAGGCTAAAGAAACAAATAAAAGAAATGACCCACCGTTAGTTTTAGCAACAAGAAGTAAAGTAAGAAAATAAGACATGAAAATGGTACGCGAGGAGTAACAAGAAGACTCAGTGTACTCGGGTGCGAAGATAACATGATGAAGAAATAGTAGAGTAAAAAATCGATGATAGTCGTAGAACCCTATGCTAGTAGAGAAAAAGATACGTAAAAGAGAACAGTTGATAGGTTAGACAAATCACGGGATGGCTCGACAACTAAGTCAAAGAACTCTCAAGGAAGTAGAGAAATTGAAAGAACAAAAGATCCTAGAAAATGATTCATAGGAGGATAGTGAACAACTTAAAAAGAACCCCATAGAGTTAAGAATAAGGATTTTAGGAGGAGGATAGTATATAAATCAAAAATTTAGTAAAAGATTCTCTTAATAGTCGAAGTAAATAAAGTTTCCAAGAAAGTAAATGAGTAAGGAGTGAATGAGTAAGATAAGAAAGGAACCATCATAACAGAATGAGTCCCTTAGGAAAGATAGCAAGAGGATTATAGTAGTACCCAGAGAAAGAGCGTAGTAACTGCAGGAAGTTAAGTAATAGAAAGGATAAAGAGACCGTATAAGGAACTAGTTAGAGAGTGTGCTTCTAGAAGGACTAGTATAGGATGGGAAGATATTGAGCGATAAATAGGATCAAGAGTAAAGTTAGGAAGGTAAGTCAGAAAATCTTTTGCGGTAGTACCTAGTATAGAAGGAGATACCAGACAAGTCTACACGAGATTTTTAGGCAAAAAGTATGGGTCACCGAAACACCATAACAGAAGGGCATCAAAACTAGTTCCCACCCTCCCAACCCTTGATAGATGACAGTAACAAGATGGAAGTGAAGCGTAACCTTGAGATACTCCAGAAGCAAGTAGAAGTGTAGTGATAGAAGGTCAAGACATACGACTCTTAACAACAACAACAATCAGAATAAAAAGAAAGGAAGAGATAGCCTAAGTAAGAGATTTAAAAGAGAATCTATTAGATAAAATAGCAAAGTGAAGAGGTACTAGTTAAGCATACGATAAAGAATGTAAAAGACAACGTTAAGAATAACCAAGAACATATGAGGACAAGTACCCTTTGAGTAAAGAAAGGAAATATGACCTATAGTAGATTCAAATTTAAAACGAAGTAGAAGAGCAAATTAACAAGTCAGCCGATACAAAGTGAAATTGTCAAGGTGTAATAACAAACAGAAGAGAACATACTAAGTAAGTATTAACAGAAGTGTAAGTATGATATAGAACCGAGAAAATAAGTTGTCATAGTATAAGTATCAATAAAGAGAAGATATTCTAGCACGTAATTGGGCATAGAAGACAAGTTGATATAAAAGAACAGTAAAGGAAGATTAAAGAGATGAAACCTACTGATGTAGTTCAAGAATGAACAAGTGAAGCTAATGGGAGTCAGAAAAGAAGTGTTAAGTTAGAATAGCACCAAAATAAGGTAGTAGTCAAATAATAACATATATTTCAAGAAATCAAGGTATGAGGAAATGATAAGTACTTAAAGAAAAAAGTTATTTCACAGGTAAAAAGGTAGAAAAATAGACCTAGAAAGTTTTTAGTAGATGATAGAATGAATGTAAGAATGAAAAGAATACTAAAAACAGTTTAGAGATTCGAATTTTTAAAATGCGACAGCGGTAGAAAAGAATATATAATAAGTAAAGATGATACAGTAAGTAATAACAAAAAAGGTTATGGTTAAAGAATTATATAAGTTATTCAGCCCCAGTATAAGATAACCAAGCCACTGTAGGTTTGAGATGATTTTAGTTGCCGGTAGCAGATTGGTATTATAATATTGGCAAGAATGTGAGTATCGGCCTTTGAAAGCAAAATACGAAGGAATATAAACTTTAACCAAAACCAAAGTCGTAAGAGACCAATAGGGAACATCAGTAAGTTAGAAAATCCTGAATCCCCCTTAGGAAGCAAATTTTGGAACATGAAAAAGAGAAGCTTATAGGCTGCTGAAGATTGTAAAGGAGGAATAGAGAAAGAATATTAGGATCAAGTTGGATAAATGGAATGAAAGAATACTAAGGTGGAGATAGAATCCTTAGTAAGAGACAAAGTATCAACCACTAAGAATTTGATCAATTAAGAAACTGTGAAGCATAAGTAAAGACCTATAAGAAAGATATCTTGGAGATAAGGAGTATGCAGTACAGCTAAAGAATCAGGAAGTAGTAGTCAAAAAATAAAAAAATAAAATAAATAAAATACTCAGAAGAAATATTACAAGATAAAGACTCAGAAAAAAAAAAGAAATAAGGAAAGATCTAGTAGCTAATAGAGGTTGGGAACAAAAGATAAGTATAGTTGCATCTTTGGATATTCTCGAAACTAAGAAGATCGAGAGTTAGACACCAGAGAGGATTCGAGGACGAATCCTATTTAAGGGGAAGAGAATTTGTAACGACCAGTAGTTTAGTTACTATTACGATGTAGCACTTTTGTATTGTTGGACGAAAATAATATAAAATAAACTACGTTGAGCCTCAAATATGCTCATGAGACGACTCTGAGGTTAATTTCTCGGAGTCCCGGGACGACTCTACCGTATTTCTTTTGAATCGCCCATGGTATTTGGTGCGTAACTGTTTCATACGATTTTGATTTTTATGAATTTTATTTCATCGGAAATATGAGATCGAGACTTACAACTTTCGCGTTAAACATTTTCCCAAAATCGGACCAGAAATAGGTCAAAAACGTAAGTCAAAATCTGGATAAATAATAACTTCGGACCCAAATGTAAAACTCCCAAATTTTCTCCATTTTTCTACACTCTTCTATAACTTTCCAAATATCCAAAAAGTCATACTATATAAATGAAACACTATTCAACAAATTCAAAAATTAGAAGCATGAGAGAAGTAAGGAAAGAAAGAAAACGTGAAGAAGAATAAAAGAAGAACGAAGAAGAAGAAGAAGAAAAAAGAAGAAGAAGAAGAAAGGAATGAGAAGAATGAAAAGAGAAAAGAAGAAAAAGAAAGAGAAAATATAAAGCAAGAAAGAAAACTAGTGATGAAGCCTTGAAGATGAAGAAAAACCAAGAGAAAAGAGGTAGAGTAATTTGACCCATTTTCTTGTTTCTTGAAGCTTATGAGTTTTGATGATTTAAGTAGGTTGATTGGCTTAGTGATGATGATGGTAATATAAATTTTTAACATTAAAACCATGGAAATATTGATAATTTCCAACTTGAGGGTTTTGGTTAAAAAATTTGATAAATGATTAGAAGTTACTTAAGTGATAAATTGGTGGTTTAATGTATGATTAAATGGTGTGTGGGATGATGTATTGTGTTTTGGTTTGTAGTATGGAAACATTGATATGGGGTGAAGATGGATCATTTGAGTTTTGGAGGAGTTAGAGAAGCAAAAACAGAACCTGGAAAGCCCAGGTAGCATCGTGACGTAAAAGGGATAGCGTGTCGCAACGCAAGACCAAAATCACGACTAGTTCCAGAACGTTGCATGTCGCGACGTGAGGCACAGAATCTCACCGAAATAGTCTTAAACACCCTAGTTCTGCCCTAGCGCATTAGAGACCACCCTTAGGGTCTCGTATTAGTTTGAACACCTATCTTATATCAAATTAGGATCATCATAAGCCCTGTCTATAGTATTCGGATGTATCTTTAAGTATTAAGAGCATCGAGGGTATTTTACTGCGATTAATTCTAATTAAGTTCCGATCATAGATTATCCACAGGAAACGCATTATCCTTCAAGCATAGTTCTAGTGCCAGCCAGATTCAAGCACAGTGAGTGGACACTTCCTCTTTTGTTTATTTTTCTTTTCACATTTTCATTTCAGACTTACTTTTCTACAAATAGGGCGTTACCCGAGTTGTTTTCATAATACTTATTATTTAACATATTTTGATAAATGCTTTAGATAATAAAAGATTTCAGTATGATTTTATGTTTTCCAGGGCATGGGGGAAAAACTCACCCTAGTATGCAACTTGAGATACAGTTGGAATTGACAGATACAGAGGACATGTGCACATGTAGAGGACTGAGGGGACAGCGATACGTAACGCCCTCAGATCCTATAGCAGAGTTAGAGGGACGGCGATACGTAACGCCCCTAGACCCAAGTTTCAGAGCTTGGGTGGTAATATAGATCCGCACCCCCAATTCTATTTTATGGCTTGGGCGACAGTGATACGTAACGCCCTAAGACCACCAGTTTCAGGGACATGTATGACATGCTTTGGGGGAACGGCGATACGTAACGCCCCATTGTCATGAATTTGCATATCTGGTTCTATGGCGAATAGGGGGACGACGATACGTAACGCCCCCATACATCAATTTTTAGAAGATCAGCACAGTTACCAGATTTTAGAAATAGTTTTCAGATACCATATTTTCAGAGAACAGTTTTTAGAAATCAGATTTTAGAAACAGTATTCAGAAAATAGAGATTCGAAGTTGTTTTCAGAAAGTTCAGTTTTATAAAGAGATTTCATATGAAGTGATTTTCTAAAGACTTTAGTTTTAAAGATTTCATGATTTGCTAAAGATTTTCAGTTTCATTTCCACTCACTTAGATCGTATAGCGATCTAACCCCAACTCTAGTTTCTGTATACTGCAGGTTTCTCGGAGGACGTGCTTGAGAAGACGGATACTGATGCATTCACCAAGGTTGGAGTCCACCAGTCTGGGTCAGATAGAGTACCAGTCCAGAGTCAGAGTCAAAGTAAAAGTCATATAATAGTTTCTGATTATGAGAATAGTCATTGTAAAGAAATAAATCATATTGTAATTGGTATACAGTTATTGCATTTGAGTTATATGTAAGCTATTGAGTGTGGGCCTCGGTCCCATATATGAAATAAAGTTAGAAAAAGAGTATCACTATCAGATTGCAGTTAACAGGGTCAGAGGCTTAGGGGGTTCGAACGGTCTATCCCTTGCCGGTAGCATCTCATAGATCGGGGATGTTACAAGATCGGTCTCTAATATTCATATCGCATATGTCCTCTAGTCGGCTAGATCCGGAAGATCGGTTCCGAACTCAATGTACGGTCTAGAAGAGTCAATACTCTCTGAGCACTGGTCCTCCCAATGAGGAAAATTCCCTCTCTCCCCTTGCCAAACTGTTCAAATACCTTAGTCATAGAAATCACCATCAACATATGTCCCCTAGTTCTCGGTTCTAACAAGTATACGAGTTGGTACCGGGAACTACAAAATCGGAAGTGTGATACTATTCAACTTGTGATACTATTCAAATGGTGATATTATTCACGTGCTCGGTCACTAAAGATTCTGATATCTTTTCAAACGTCTCTCCAACTTGAAGCAAATGCCTCATTTACCCTTTTGGCAGCCGTCTCTCGAGGACCGTAAACCATCATATCCTCATAAATACCCATCATATCACCTATTAGGGTTTAATCTGAGCCGGACACTTATCGAACATTTGTGCCCCTCCTGCCAAAAACCAAAATGATTGACCATTCACGGAGTAGCCGAAAAGTTTTCAATCTCAACCATTCGTCTCAACCTGAGAAGATGGAGCCTGCAAATGACACGCGATGCCCATCCGACGCCCCTTTCCGATCCAACGACCAAGAATGCCTCGTGCTGACTATAAGAATGCAAAGCAATGCTTCTTTCACTCTTTTATGAAAATCTGAACTCTCAAAGTGCAAGAACTTCTTCGTTCCCGAAAACAACAATCCTCAAGCCCGACCATATCAACCGTTGAAAATTCACGATTAGCCTATGTTCTGACCCTATGGGGAAATACAAACAATAAATAGGACAAGTCCTGATTACTGTACCTATGGAATCTCAACAAGCAACCACAATAACCAACAATTAAAATATACTGCAACTATAAAAACAATAACAATAAATTAAAGCAGTAAATATAAATCAAACACACAAAATCAACACAATAATTTTGGTGACGAATTGAAAACTCTTGCGAGTAAAAAAAACCACTTCGGGAATAGGCTACCACTCGAAGCCACTATATAGAGAAAAACTTACAGCGATGTTCAAGACCTATGGTGGCAACTCCACCGACTCAAGTACCTCAATACTGCAAGAACTCAAGGTAACTCCTCAAGCCCGTGACCCACGGTTTTCTTCAGAACCTATAAAGTGTCTGAGTAGATTGTATCACCTCTGGCGCTGGAATTCCGACTACCAAACTTTCTCCTAAAGAACTCTAAAGGGTTAGGAATAGTGGGTTATGTTGTGTTGAAGGTTTATTAAAGACGGATTCACACCATTAATGTAGAAGATAAGAAGATAAGAAGTCTTCAATGGTGGAATCAAATAAGGTTGAAAGCTTTGAGAGATTTTTGCTCAAGGAAAAAGTATTTCAACAACAGGGGAAGGTGGCTCAATGTTTGTTTATATAGGTAGGGCAAAGGAAAAGGGTTTCCTAATATTATTTTGGCTTAAAAATGTATCTAAGATAACCTACTTACGCAGGGACGTTCGAACTCACGTCAAAAGTAAAAAGTTTCTACCTCGAAAATGTTCGAACGCAAGTAAGAACGCAAGACAAATGCGGATCACGGACTGGTTTTCAGGGACAACTTAAAACGCTTGTAACTTTCTTGTCTCTTGGCTAAATCATGAGTTCTTTATATTATGTCATCATCATCAACTCTACTTTCCAATACAACTGAATTCATGTAAATTTGATCTCTAAATCTTCTAGAATATTCAAAAGAGTAAATATCGCTCGGATAACTCCATCAGATTTTGTCCAAATATTTGTCCAATTGCTCCGAGATCTTCAAGACTCATTACAACTCAATTGAACTTGTTTTGTAATGGGTATTACCAATAAAAATGGTGCTAACAATCTCCTCATTTGGCATTCCGTGATAAAATACTACATAATACAAATACTACGATAAAAGACCCAAAAAGAAAATAGCCAACTGCCAACCATCAAGACAGTGACTTATTACAATGTGACTCGATCTAATTGTTAGTGTTTCTAGAACATTATTAGGATCTAATAAGCATGAATAACAATAGATATGATCATTATAAGGTGCGGAATAAACTTACAATGAGTGATAGAGCTTTAAAAAAATTTGAAGCAAGATCTCCAAGATCCAAGCTTTTGGATGATTCCAAGCTTTTGAGTAGTTTCCCTATCACCTTTGTTCACTTCCAAAGTGCTAGCTTTTGTTGATTTGAAAACAAATCAAAGAGAGAAGAGGGAGTGTATTTTCGGCCAAGCCAAAGCTTCTAGGGTTTCTTGTGTTTTGATTTTGTTAAGTGTTACAAAAGTTGTAGAGAAGCCTTTTGTCATTTACCCTAAAGTGAAACCATTTCACCTTTTACCCAAAACTAGGTAGAGATTGGTAAATGGTATTCAAAAAGCAAAACAAGGTAGTTGTGTGGTGGGAACACCTACCACACTTGGCTCCAAATATTTGAATTCGAAATTCAAATATCTCTACGAATATTTTCCGCGGCTCGGTTCCGTTTAATCCGATTAAACAACCTACGTCGCTAAATAATTAAATCTAATTCAATTAAATAACGATGCCTCACAAATATATTACGAACGTCGTTCACGAACTAATTCTAAATTAATTCGTTCGTTCGTATTAAAGTCCGACTTTAATCTCGTAATGAAATCCAATTCATTTTAATATATCTGATATATTAATTTTAGCCCATTTGAATAAATTAAAAAGAAAAATCAAATTTAACTATTAAATTTATTTTACCGATTAATTCTAAATTAATCGCGTTCTTTCTCTACTGAACACTTTTAATCTCAGATTAAATAAAGCCATATTAATCCCAGATTAATTTTCTCTCTCTTAATTAATCCCATATTAATTCTAATTTAAGTCAACTATCATCGGTGAATCCTTGGGAAGCGACCCAAGAGATCTCTGGATATGTTGGCAGTAAATCCGGTTATTGGACTATCCGATAAAGTGAGTACCTCGTACCACGTGCTAACCGATTTACAAGACATGGTTGGCTTCTAGCAAAGCACCATGCCTACCCAATTCTCCAGAAATATTCTTACTGGAATATATAATTATGTGAGACGTACAATACCTAGTATCTCGTATTGCGATCCAGTATCAGATGTCACGTGCTAGGCCTGGGGCTGGAATAGTGTCTGCCCCGTACGAAGCACATATCGGATATCAAACAACTAGTCTCTTTGAATCAGATAATCATGACCTTGTCACATTATCCCGATGGTTGCAACACAATAGAGAACGAGTTATGAATCTCTGCGTGATCATCTCCATATGTCTGGAGTGATACTTCCGTCTTGACATCACATCCAATACACTACGATTCTCGATAAACCCAATAGAGGCGTACACAGAACATGTTAAAGCCCTGGACGACCAAAACCAAAGTTTACCGATTGTCGCAAGTATTAGCGATGTAAGTCTCAGGTTAAGACCAAATACATCTACCCTGACGCGGACCCCCATAGACACATATACATACTACCAATGGGATTCCGCGGGGTCTATCTAGAGCGAAGCTGTTTTCCGTACCATCGGTAAAACACAACCTCATATCGCACTTACATAAGTATCATATACTTAAACATATAGAATTATGCCGTTATGCCCTCACAACACGCACAAGTGCAATACTAGTCTATTCCGCATTATCGATGTCCAGTCTCGATAATACTACGACTAGGAATATTTAATGATTAAACCTTTATGGATTGATACTGTCTCATATCATCTCAATCCAGAACTAATCATATGGACTTTTACCATTTATGTATCAAAGTAAATAAAATACGAAATGATAAAAGGCAATTTCAATATTACATAGTCAATTTTGTACAAAAACACAATGTCTTTTACAAACAGTGACGCTATGGGTCATAATTGTCTAACAATCTCCCACTCGGCCTATAGCCAGTCACTCAAGCATCTAACACCTGAACTATGTATGTGCTTCTCAAACTTTTGCTGTGAAATAGCTTTCGTTAGCGGGTCTGCAATGTTGTCATCTGATACGACCTTCTCGATCATCACATCGCCACGATGTATGATCTCACGAATCAGATGGAAACGTCGAAGAACATGCTTGGATCGTTGATGATACCGTGGTTCCTTAGCCTGCGCTATAGCCCCGTTATTGTCACAAAATAATGGAACGGGCTCAGCTGCTAACGGAACTACTCCTAATCCAATTAGGAATTTACGGATCCAAACTGCCTCTTTTGCTGCTTCAGCTGCAGCAATATACTCCGCTTCTGTTGTTGAATCGGCAACAGTCTCTTGCTTGGAAGATTTCCAGCTTACTGTTCCGTTGTTCAAACAAAATATGTACCCAGATTGCGACTTAGAGTCGTCTTTATCGGTTTGGAAACTTGCATCGGTATACCCAGTTACCTCAAGTTCTCCATCTCCATAAATTAAGAAAGCATCTTTAGTTCGTCTAAGATACTTAAGGATGTTCTTAACTGCCATCCAGTGACCATCACCTGGATCGGCCTGATAGCGACTACACATGCTCAAAGCATACGAGACATCAAGTCATGTACATATCATGGCATACATGATCGATCCGACTGCCGAGGCGAACGGTATCCGACTCATGCTGTTTCTCTCATCTTGAGTTTTAGGACACATGTCCTTAGATATAGAGATGCCATGTGACACTGGTAACAGTCTCCTCTTGGACTGATCCATGTTGAATCTTTTCAACACTTTGTCAATGTACGTGCTCTGAGAGAGTCCAAGCAGCTTTCTAGATCTATCCATGTAGATCTTTATTCCTAGAATAAAGGCTGCTTCTCTCAGATCTTTCATGGAGAATTTTAATGAAAGCCAAGCTTTCACCGATGTTAACATGGGAATGTCATTGCCATAAGCAATACATCGTCAACATAAAGGACAATAAATGTCAGTGCGCTCCCACTAATCTTCTTATATACACAAGGATCATCCTCATTTGAATGAAATCATATTCTTTTATGATCTCATCAAAACGTTGGTTCCATGACCGCGATGCTTGCTTCAGTCCATAAATGGACCGATTTAACTTACAAACTTGTTTGCAAGTCTAGGCACGATAAAACCGTCAGGCTGTTGCATATAAACATCCTCCAAAAGGTTCCGTTAAGGAAAGCGGTTTTAACGTCCATCTGCCATATCTCGTAATCGAAATATGCAGCAATAGCAAGCATTATCCGAATGGATTTAATCATGGCAACGGGTGAGAAAAAGTTTCGTCGTAATCGACAACCATGTCGTTGACGATACCCCTTCGGTCTTCTTCTTGAAGATCCATTTGCATCCAATAGGCTTTACGCCTTCTGGTGCATCAACCAGTGTCCAAACTTGGTTGGTGTACATGGAATCCATTTCGGACTTCATGGCCTCTTGCCATAAAGCGGAATCGATATCTTGTATCGCTTCCTCATACGTAGTCGGTTTGTCTTCCTCAATGAGATTAATATCTACTTGAGGCGAGATCAGAAACCCATACCTCTCAGGTTGGTTCCTGACTCTCTCCGACCTACGCGGTCCTTGTGTAATAGAAGATTGTGGTACAGTCTCATCCCGGATGGACTGTTCTTGTTCCGTTGAGGATTCTATGCCAGGAACAGTATCACTCCGATTTTCATCGAGTTCTACTTTCCTCCCACTACCATTGTATTTAGGAATTCCTTCTCAAGGAAAACCGCATGTAGAGCAACAAATACTTTGTTCTCTCGTGGGTGATAGAAGTAATATCCTTTGGTTTCCCTAGGATATCCTACGAATAGGCATTTATCCGATTTGGGCTCAAGTTTGGTACCTTCCAAACGTTTGACGTATGCCCATCATCCTCAAATCTTTAGGAATGAGAAACCCGGTTTCTTTCCTGTCCATATCTCATATGGTGTCTGTTGTACATACTTTGACGGAACCTTATTCAAAATAAGAACTACACTGTTTAATGCATATCCCCAGAAGGAAATAGGTAGCTCAATGCGACTCATCATAGACCTTACCATGTCCAACAGAGTTCGGTTTCTCCGTTCAGATACACCGTTTAATTGCGGTTTCCAGGAGGAGTCCACTGTGAAAGAATACCATATTCTTTCAAGTAATCTAGAAACTCATTGCTCAAGTATTCGCCATCACGGTCCGACCGTAATGTCTTTATACTCTTGCCGGTCTATTTTTCAACTTCGTGTCGAAACTCTTTGAATTTCTCAAAAGTTTCCGACTTGTGTCTCATAAGATACACATAACCATAACACGATGCATCATCCGTAAAGGTTACGAAGTATTCGAATCCACCTCTAGCCTGGCTAGACATGGGCCAACAAACGTCACTATGAACGAGGGCTAACAGTTCGGTGGCGCGTACACCTTTACCGCTAAAAGGTGATTTAGGCATTTTGCCTAATAAGCAAGATTCACAGACGTCATATGAATTTGGATCAAATCCGTCCAAGTACCCACTCTTCGAAAGTGTGGATATGCGAGTCTTGTTAATGTGTCCCAGACGACAGTGCCACATGTAAGTCTCATCTTTGTTAATTAGTTTGAGCCTTTTGTTTGTTACATTATATGTTTGAGATTGATTTATATTCAAAATATAAAGACCATTATTAGCATCAACTGAACATATCTCAAAATCATCTTTATAAACAAAACACCCAGTGTTTCGGAATACAAAAGTGTACCCGCATTGGGTCAAACAAGATACAGAGATAATATTCCTAGTCAAACTAGGTACATAATAACAGTCTGAAAGTTTAAGTACATGCTCCGAAGGCAGTTCTAAAACAAAAGTGCCCACGGCCAAAACAGCAACAGGTGTCCCGTTTCCAACACGCAGATCAATCTCTCCTGAAGCCAGTCTCCTACTAATCTGCAGATCCTGCACATCAGTACATATGTGAGTACCACAACCAGAATCAAAATCCAATTTTTAAAACTAGAAGTAGCCATGTTTATTTCAATAACAAACATACATGAGGCCGGTGTCTTGCCCGCCTTTATCTCCTTCTGAAGCGCCTTGTACTAGCGGCAGTCACGCTTCCAGTGACCCCGCTTGCCGCACTGTAGGCAAACATCCTGAGATTTGTCCTTTGGCTTCCCAGAAGCCTTTGACTTTTTGGCCTGTCCCTTTGAATATGCTTCTTCTTTTGCACACCTCCAGTTGCCTTGGGCCCAGCCCTGGTCAGAGATGTCGATGCAAAGTGCGCCTCGCGCTTATTGCCCTTTTGAAGCTCATTTTCAGCCTCCTTGAGAGTTGACAGTAACTCTCCAAGAGTATCACTGTTGTTCATCAAATTATAATTTATGATGAACTGTCTCCAGGAATCGGGGAGAGATTGCAAGATCATATCCACAGTAATCTTTGCCTCAAAGACTATCCCCATGTTGGCCAGCTCATCGATGTCAGCAATCATCTGAGCCACGTGGGACTCAACAGACATGCCATCTGTCATGCGTGAGCGAAAGAGCTTCTTCACTAACTCGTACCTCTGCATCCTCTTGTTAGAGCGATGCAGATCTTGCAACCTCGCTAACATATTATAAGGACCCAAGTCCCTATTTTGTCTACGAAAGTGCTGAGTCATCGAAGCAAGCATAATGGACTGAGTTGTGTCATAATCATCGCTGTGAGGCTTCCAAAGCTCCAGCTCAAGTGTCTCATTCGGTCCGGGCTTAGGCCCAAGAGGTCTTTGTAAAGTATACAACAGCCTTTCTGAACCTAGGACAATCCTAAGGTTCATTTCCCAATCTGCAAAATTCGTGCCCTTGAAGACATTATCTCCCATGATAATGTCACGGAAATTTCCTTTGCCTGTCATCTTGACTATGATAGTCTAACTATCTAGTCAACGATAATGGGTACAGTCTAACTGTTACATAGAAAAATAACAATATATTAGTCCAACTAATAAAGTAATATTGACGAAATTATTTGAAAGCGCGTAAAGCTAAGTATCTGAATGAAATTGCAAATTCAATACTAGCCTCCCACTATTTTTTCGGCGAGCCTCTAACCCTCTGTCGAGTACTCGGGAAACCTAGTTTCCTAGTGGGCTAGGATCCCGTTAAATAACATACAACCTTGACTTTGGCCAACAAGCTGTATGAAACTTAACTAGGTAGATCTCGAAGATCAATTGGATCTCATCCAATTCCTAGATCCGGTAGGTGGACATCCAAGTCCGAAACACATATACTTTATATATGCCAATATGTCAAACATATTTTCCTAACCTTTTTCCTCTGAATCAACTAAGCCTTGGCTTTGGCACAACAAGCTTAATGATTCCAGTTAAGCGGGACCCGTTGACATGGAAAGTTTCGTAATCAATGTCGATGGACAAGAAGTGATCTTGACTTTGGCCAACAAATCACAACTTGGACAATACACCGATATGTAACAAAACCTTAATGATTCAAACACATCCGCAATTGACAAAGCCTTGACTTTGGCCAACAAGCTAATGCCAACTTTGGATCTTGAGTAAGAATCACTCAACGGAAGGAAAAACGCTTAATATATTTTTGAGGGTTTTTCGCGTAAATTGGCATCCAATTTATTATCTTTGATTAGGTCTCATCATACACCCTTAAGCATGCTTCTAAAACATCATAAGGCGCAAAAGTAAATTAATAACGATATGCGGATGGATATTTAAATAGATTGTTCCTAGAACAGATCGCTCTCTTTCCTCTCCCCGACTAGAACTATTCTAACTCCTACCCTTTTACAAAATACAATAAAGAAACCTCATATACATTGAGGGGAATAGGTGAGAAGAGAATTACAAAGAGTAAAGAGATTAAAGACTGGACACGCAGGCCCAATTTAATAAATTCTAAACTTATTACAATTTCCAAAATTGCCATTGCCCTTTGTAGACAACAGAAACTGGGCGACGCATGCTGTTCTAGGCTCGCGGGCCTAGTTGGGAGTACGGAGTAGCCAACGGAGGACTAAACCGGAGAGTGATGGAGTCGCCACCCGGTGTGAACCGGGACAAAGATTTAAGGCCGCACTCACCCCTCGCAAGGGAAGACCTCAAACCATTGGGTTCGGAATGGTCCCTTACTTATGCCACTTGTAATGTAAAGATTTATGCAATAATCTAACCAAGCCTATGACAGATATTTCCAAGTGCAACACAATCCTAAATTCGCATGCTTAAAAGTAAGACTTATGTACGCATTTCACATATATTTCATACTTGAAATTACATGCTTCACATATATCAAGATAGCAACGAACATATAGCTTTATTTGCATATCACATCCAAGAAAACACAAGATAACATATTAACCATACAAGCACACATATGGGCATCTTTCCAAGCGATACGTGGAATTGTAGCCCAAGTACAGACCGCACTACCGTCCATTCGGAATCGGCTACGGAATTTACGTCTGGGTTTCCATCCGATATACCACAAGGAACAATACTCAAACGTTATCATGACATAAGCATATGAATTGTAATACATTAACATATTTGCATAAGAAAGATCAACCAAGAAGCTATTAGGCATGAACATAATAAGACAGTCTCAGTTCAGTGTGTGTACGTTCGTGTAGCGTTCGGAAACGCGTTCGAACGGAAATGAAACAGAATGCTCGCGTTCGAGTAGCGTTCGTAAACGCGTTCGAACGGAAATGGAACAGAATGCTCACGTTCGAGTAGCGTTCGTAAACGCGTTCGAACGGAAATGAAACAGAATGCTCGCGTTCGAGTAGCGTTCGTAAACGCGTTCGAACGGAAATGGAACAGAATGCTCGCGTTCGAGTAGCGTTCGTAAACGCGTTTGAATGGAAATGAAACAGAATGCTCTCGTTCGTATGGCGTTCGTGGACGCGTTCGAACGGAAATGAGACCTGATGCATTAAGGCAAAATGTATGCGCGTTCGAGTTGCGTTCGTGAACGCGTTCGAACGGGAACAGACCTGATGCATGGAAGTTGACGCGATACATGAAATCTAAAGGGGCGCGGCGAAGCATCGTGGTAAGGATCTTATATCCGTGAAACGGAGTGCCTTTAATCCGACTTACTAAGCCCATGCGCAATGAACATATAATAAAAGTAAAGGCATAATAACAAAGACGAGATATCGGACTTTGTATATCCGATTGAACACATTTCACATCCATCGAATATACGTCATCCGGCGCGGCGAAGCATCGTGATAAGGATCTTATCCCCGTGGAACGGAGTGCCTTTAATCCGACTTACTAAGCCCATGCGCTCGATTGAATCATACATAAAAAAGATAAAGACAATCATATCAAACTAAGTATGCCCGATTGAATAGATCTTGTATCCAACCGAACACACACCAACCGGCGCGGCAAAGCATCGTGGTAAGTATCTTATCCCCGTGGAACGGAGTGCCTTTAATCCGACTTACTAAGCCCATGCGCTCGATTGAATCGTATTCACAAATAAACATATAACATGCAGAATTCAAATGACAAAAAAAGATAAATAAATCAAAGCGTTCAAAACAAACAAGTATTGTTTATTCAAGTGGTACGTGGAGTTGTGGCCCGAGTGCAGATCATACTACCGTCCATTCGGAATCGGCTATGAAATTTACGTCCGGGTTTCCATCCTATATACCAAGAGAGACAACACTTTTTCATTCATCCAATACCCAAGACGCACATCATACACGCACAAGATTCAACAAACAATTAAAATACGACTGAAATAAATGACGAAGATTAGATAAAGAAAAGTGTGAAGAGTACCCTCAGGTCTAACTTTTAGTTGTCCTCGGACTTGCGTTTCGCGGAGATCGGAAGGGGTGAAAGCTCCGCAACTTCTCTGGTTCACTGGTTTGCGTTTCCCCTCGCTGTTTCGCTGCTCAAGCTACTGTTTTAACTCCGTTTTGCTGTTGTTTTCTCTGTATTTCTGTTTTCTGTTTTGGTTTTTTATGATTTTCTTGGGTGTCTTCGGTTTGTCTTAAGTTGTGTCTTAGGTTTGTGTCTCCCAGAAGCTAAAAGGTTTGGTGAAGGGTGGTTTATATAGAGAATGGTTAAGGTTGACAAGGGAAGGGATTTTGTGCATTTAATTAGGATATGATTTGGTTTTAAACAAGGAAAGGATTTGATTGATTGGGGGGACAAAAATTTTAAATTAGGAAGTCAACTAATCTAAATTGGTGGATATCTTATTGAATTAGGAAGTCAAATATTTAATTGGCTTTAATTAGGCATACAATATTTTAAGTTTGGGAATAGTCTTATTAGATTGGGAATATAATTGGTTGATTGATTTTAATTAGGCATGATTATATTTTGATTTAATGTGTGATTTGTTTATTTTATGTTTGGTAAATATCTTACTTAATTATTTAATTAATTTAATTATTATCTTATTAGTTAATGTTTAATTAATATTTATTTATTTATTTGGGATGTGTTTTATGGGCTTTGGGGGGCTAAATGGGCTGGGGTGTGAGGCTAGCAGCAAAACCAGAATTACCGACACCGTTCGAACGCCTGATCGAACGTGACACGAATGCCCGAAATCTGCCTTCCGTTCGAACGCCTACACGAACGCAGCACGAACGAAAGCAGTGAACCTTCTTTATTCTGAATTCCCCCCTTCCGACATCCGTTTCCCGCGGTTTTCATGACTCAAAAAGGTAGTGCCTCCAAATGAGACTCATCATCGGGTTTCACATCAAGCAAAAATGCAATGCCTACAGTCGCCCCCACTTTGATGGGACTCGTGCGGTGTGTGACAGTGACAGTCCTATCAAAGTCTATGCAATGCATTTTTTTACTTACCTGGCTAGCTAGCTGTCTCGAGCTAAGCTGATACTGCAGTGGATCTCGATCCTGAGACGCATCTTGGTACTTCTGATGATGTGGACTTCGTCTGAAAAAAGGAAATGATGTGGAGCCTCGCTCCTCAGCCGATATGGGCTTCGCCCCCAAGCTGATATAATGATGTGGAGCCTCGCTCCTCAGCCGATATGGGCTACGCCCCCAAGCTGATATAGTGGTGTGGAGCCTCGCTCCTCAGCCGATATGGGCTACGCCCCCAAGCTGACATAATGGTGTGGAGCCTCGCTCCTCAGCCGATATGGGCTACGCCCCCAAGCTGATATAATGGTGTGGAGCCTCGCTCCTCAGCCGATATGGGCTACGCCCCCAAGATGATATAATGGTGTGGAGCCTCGCTCCTCAGCCGATATGGGCTACGCCCCCAAGCTGATATAGTGGTGTGGAGCCTCGCTCCTCAGCCGATATGGGCTACGCCCCCAAGCTGACATAATGGTGTGGAGCCTCGCTCCTCAGCCGATATGGGCTACGCCCCCAAGCTGATATAATGGTGTGGAGCCTCGCTCCTCAGCCGATATGGGCTTCGCCCCCAAACTGATATAATGTGAGGCTTACTGCTCGCTCTTTCCCGTCTTCGACACCTGCTTACACAAAACAGAACGGACACAAAAATATGCAATATAGGTTACGTGTATGCATGTATGCATGAGTTTTCTTACTCCGTTGGGTTAGGTCTTCACTGGCGACCAAGTCTTCTCAAGCAAAGTATAACTTCAACCTGTCAACATTGATTGTTCCGTGAATTCATTTCCCTCGAGGTCTGACAACTTCACTGCTCCATTTCCCATGACTTTCTGAACGATGTAAGGTCCTTCCCCAGTTTGGCCTGAATTTCCCTCTTGGATCTGTCGTCGACGGCCTCGACTGCTTAAGTACCAAATCACCCTTTCTGATCTTTGTGGGACGTACGTTCTTGTTGAAGGCCCGGGCTAGTCTCTTCTGGTACAACTGCATGTGATGTAAAGACCTCATCATCTTCTCATCTAACAATGCTAACTGATCAAATCTCTGTGCAGCCCACTCTGACTCAGGTAACTCTGTCTCTGCTAGTACTCTCATAGACTGTATTTCCACTTCCACCGGCAGTACCACCGCTTCCATCCCGTACACCAAGGAATAAGGCGTTGCACCCGTTGCTGTTCTGACTGACGTTCTGTACCCCCACAAGGCATATGGTAGTTTCTCAGCCCAATCCCTGCAGTTCTCTGTCATCTTAGCCAGAATTGTCTTTACAGTCTTGTTGGCTGCCTCAACTGCCCCATTCGCCTGTGGCCTGTAAGGTGATGACTTATGATGGCCTATCCCGTATCTCTGTAACATTGCTTTCGTCTCTCCTTGAAACTGGACCCCGTTGTCTGTCACTACATGATGCGGCATACCATAACGACAAATGAGGTTCCGTGCTATGAACTTGGCCATCTGCTTTGCTGTAACGTTCCGGAACGACTCAGCTTCTACCCACTTTGAGAAGTAATCCACTGCTACTACTATGAAGCGATGCCCATTAGATGCATTCGGTCGGATTTCCCCGATCATGTCGATCCCCCATGCTGAGAACGGCCATGGCTCTGACAGTCCGTGCAACTCTGTATGTGGCAGATGACTCAGATTACCATGTACTTGACAGTCGTGACAGTGCTTTACCATCCTTGCGCAGTCTGCCTCCATAGTCGACCAATAAAACCCTTGTCTGACTATCTTGCGGGACAAGTTCAACCCATTCATGTGCGGACCACATACCCCGGCATGTACCTCTTCCATCACTTTCTGAGCCTCTTCTCTTCTCAAACATTTCAACTGAGTGCCGTTAGCTTGCCTTTTGTACAGTTCTCTTTTCAAGATCACATACTGAGAGGCCAACTTCTGAATGGCCAATCTATCTTTTCTGCCTGCCCCTTCTGGGAATTCTCCGTGCTCTAGATACCTCTGGATGTCATGGCGGAGTCGGGCGCAATTGTCAGTGTCATGGCCCTTTTGTTGGTGAAAGTGACAGTAAAGGCTGAGATTGAAATGTGGTGGTGGTGGGTTTGGGATAGGTTTGGCTTCCAAGGGTTTTAAGAGCCCTTGTCTCTTCAGTTTCTCTAGCACCTTGGACAGAGGCCTCCTTAAGTTGGAAAACTGTCGGTTCCGGATAGCGGCAACCTCAGTAGAAACGGGCTTTGCTCCCGATGTACCCCCAATAGGCCTTCTGTTCAAACCATAGAATTTTCTATTCTCGGCCTCTTCTTCCTCAATATCCATGACAGTTTCCCTCAACTGCCGAAAATCAGTAATCATGGAGGTCATCCTCCTCAGCTTCCCATAGATAGAGGGCTTGGTGCCCTTGATGATCATTTTGATCTGGTCCTTCTCCGAGGGCCTAGTCTGCATTTTCAACAATTGGCCTCTCCATCGGTCCACATACTCCTTAAAACTCTCCTCCGATTTCTGCTTAACATTCTCCAGATCACGGAGCGACAGATCGATCTCTAGGTCAGTGACATATTGCTTCAGGAAAGCATCAGCTAACTCCCTCCAATCTTCTTTCACTTTCTTCTCCAAACTGTGGTACCATACCACGGGAGCTCCCTCGAGCGACATTCCAAACATTTTCTGCACTTGGCGCTGAGACAAGCCAACTGAACTCATGACTGATACAAACTGTCGGAGATGCACCCTCGGATCCCCATTCCCATTGAACTTAGCCATATCAGGCATCTTGAACTGTGCCGGCAACTGTTCCTCGAAAGTCAGTGTGTCATAATCCAGCAGATCCTCATTCTTACCCCTCATCTTGCGGGTAACTGACTCAACCTGATCCCGGAGCTTCTGTAACTCTGCCTGAGACCCAAACACTCGGCCTGCTGCATACTCTGCCATGTCATCATCAAAAGCAGGGGTATCATCCCCCAATCCGTTCGGAGATTCCTCTTGCCTCACATTTTCAGAATTTCCCCCAGCATGGGGCACAATCATACTAGCCACAGCAGTAGTCAAGGCTTGCAGCTGTTCAGTAATCTTTGTGAGACTGTTTTCTAACTGATCCATTCGGGACACTTCATTATCTGATCCACTCATGGTTCCAACCGTTCTCTTAGTGAGTCTGGTTTTCTCCCTAACCCAAACGGTATCTATCGTGTCTTTTAAGACACAGAGGGTGTTAACAAGGTATATGTATGCATGAGGTGCATAAGAAGCATATATTTAAATCAAATATAATTCTCAACCAAATCGGCCTATTATCATTTTAGAAGCTTTTGGGCTAACTGTCATAATAGTGAACCCGTCCCAGTTTAAATGGCCCAACGAATTCATGTCTTATGGCAAGAAGCCCAACTAAATCCAAATGATAATATCCCGAACACAATCACAAAACGGCCCATTGCTATTTAGAAGCCTTCGGCCCAATAGTCATAAGATACGTTCTTGTCCCAGTTTAAATGGCCCAACAAGCCCATATCTCATGACAAAAGATCCAGATGGATTCAAATAGCAATGTTCCCAAACATAAGCATACAAGGAAGATATCATAAAATATAAAAAAAGTAAATTCTACCATGTGGCCCATCATCATTTCAGAAGTTCTGGGCCTAATTGTCATGAGATACGAACCTGCCCCAGTTTAAATGGCCCAGCAAGTTCGCATTTTTGACAAAGAGTCCAGTTCATCGAAATGATAATGGTCCTAAAGTACAAGGAAATACTTGTTATAGGCTATACAACCCGGTCTACGCATGGGTTCGTGGGGGCATGGACAAAGACTCTTGCCGGCGAAGGATTGCCTACAACTAGGTCTCCCCACTCAAGGGTCCGAGCGACCAAGTAAGCGCACCTTTTTTATACCTTACGGTACGTACCAACAAGTCATGGTGTGTGACTAACTGTCAAATGGATTCATTGTTGCAGATTCCCCAGAGGGAAGGTGGAGCGAGGCTCACTTAAATACCCAAGCCTCTTAGGCTCTTATCGCTTGGTGTCAGGAATAAGCAACAAATCCTCCAAATTAGTATGTCACAACAGGCTAATGGTAATGATCATTTAGGTGCCTTCACAGCTTTTCCCCGAAAGGTAGTGAATGAAGGAAGACACCAAACCATTAACAAGCCTCTAAAAATGCCTTTTATCACAACCCCCATTTCGCACATTTGTAGACACGGTTAATTAAAGCAAAAATCTATACATTACAAGGCATTATTTCGGAGCCAATTCTCTATCCCCAGTGGAGTCGCCAGAACTGTAGACAACAGAAACTGGGCGACGCATGCTGTTCTAGGCTCGCGGGCCTAGTTGGGAGTACGGAGTAGCCAACGGAGGACTAAACCGGAGAGTGATGGAGTCGCCACCCGGTGTGAACCGGGACAAAGATTTAAGGCCGCACTCACCCCTCGCAAGGGAAGACCTCAAACCATTGGGTTCGGAATGGTCCCTTACTTATGCCACTTGTAATGTAAAGATTTATGCAATAATCTAACCAAGCCTATGACAGATATTTCCAAGTGCACCACAATCCTAAATTCGCATGCTTAAAAGTAAGACTTATGTACGCATTTCACATATATTTCATACTTGAAATTACATGCTTCACATATATCAAGATAGCAACGAACATATAGCTTTATTTGCATATCACATCCAAGAAAACACAAGCACACATATTAACCATACAAGCACACATATGGGCATCTTTCCAAGCGGTACGTGGAATTGTAGCCCAAGTACAGACCGCACTACCGTCCATTCGGAATCGGCTACGGAATTTACGTCTGGGTTTCCATCCGATATACCACAAGGAACAATACTCAAACGTTATCATGACATAAGCATATGAATTGTAATACATTAACATATTTGCATAAGAAAGATCAACCAAGAAGCTATTAGGCATGAACATAATAAGACAGTCTCAGTTCAGTGTGTGTACGTTCGTGTAGCGTTCGGAAACGCGTTCGAACGGAAATGAAACAGAATGCTCGCGTTCGAGTAGCGTTCGTAAACGCGTTCGAACGGAAATGGAACAGAATGCTCACGTTCGAGTAGCGTTCGTAAACGCGTTCGAACGGAAATGAAACAGAATGCTCGCGTTCGAGTAGCGTTCGTAAACGCGTTCGAACGGAAATGGAACAGAATGCTCGCGTTCGAGTAGCGTTCGTAAACGCGTTCGAACGGAAATGAAACAGAATGCTCTCGTTCGTATGGCGTTCGTGGACGCGTTCGAACGGAAATGAGACCTGATGCATGATAAGGCAAAATGTATGCGCGTTCGAGTTGCGTTCGTGAACGCGTTCGAACGGGAACAGACCTGATGCATGGAAGTTGACGCGATACATGAAATCTAAAGGGGCGCGGCGAAGCATCGTGGTAAGGATCTTATATCCGTGAAACGGAGTGCCTTTAATCCGACTTACTAAGCCCATGCGCAATGAACATATAATAAAAGTAAAGGCATAATAACAAAGACGAGATATCGGACTTTGTATATCCGATTGAACACATTTCACATCCGATCGAATATACGTCATCCGGCGCGCGGCGAAGCATCGTGATAAGGATCTTATCCCCGTGGAACGGAGTGCCTTTAATCCGACTTACTAAGCCCATGCGCTCGATTGAATCATACATAAAAAAGATAAAGACAATCATATCAAACTAAGTATGCCCGATTGAATAGATCTTGTATCCAACCGAACACACACCAACCGGCGCGGCAAAGCATCGTGGTAAGGATCTTATCCCCGTGGAACGGAGTGCCTTTAATCCGACTTACTAAGCCCATGCGCTCGATTGAATCGTATTCACAAATAAACATATAACATGCAGAATTCAAATGACAAAAAATAAATAAATCAAAGCGTTCAAAACAAACAAGTATTGTTTATTCAAGTGGTACGTGGAGTTGTGGCCCGAGTGCAGATCATACTACCGTCCATTCGGAATCGGCTATGAAATTTACGTCCGGGTTTCCATCCTATATACCACGAGAGACAACACTTTTTCATTCATCCAATACCCAAGACGCACATCATACACGCACAAGATTCAACAAACAATTAAAATACGACTGAAATAAATGACGAAGATTAGATAAAGAAAAGTGTGAAGAGTACCCTCAGGTCTAACCTTTTAGTTGTCCTCGGACTTGCGTTTCGCGGAGATCGGAAGGGGTGAAAGCTCCGCAACTTCTCTGGTTCACTGGTTTGCGTTTCCCCTCGCTGTTTCGCTGCTCAAGCTACTGTTTTAACTCCGTTTTGCTGCTGTTTTCTCTGTATTTCTGTTTTCTGTTTTGGTTTTTTATGATTTTCTTGGGTGTCTTCGGTTGTGTCTTAAGTTGTGTCTTAGGTTGTGTGTCTCCAAGAAGCTAAAAGGTTTGGTGAAGGTGGTTTATATAGAGAATGGTTAAGGTTGACAAGGGAAGGGATTTTGTGCATTTAATTAGGATATGATTTGGTTTTAAACAAGGAAAGGATTTGATTGATTGGGGGGACAAAATATTTTAAATTAGGAAGTCAACTAATCTAAATTGGTGGATATCTTATTGAATTAGGAAGTCAAATATTTAATTGGCTTTAATTAGGCATACAATATTTTAAGTTTGGGAATAGTCTTATTAGATTGGGAATATAATTGGTTGATTGATTTTAATTAGGCATGATTATATTTTGATTTAATGTGTGATTTGTTTATTTTAGGTTTGGTAATATCTTACTTATTATTTAATTAATTTAATTATTATCTTATTAGTTAATGTTTAATTAATATTTATTTATTTAATTTGGGATGTGTTTTATGGGCTTTGGGGGGCTAAATGGGCTGGGGTGTGAGGCTAGCAGCAAAACCAGAATTACCGACATCGTTCGAACGCCTGATCGAACGTGACACGAACGCCCGAAATCTGCCTTCCGTTCGAACGCCTACACGAACGCAGCACGAACGAAAGCAGTGAACCTTCTTTATTCTGAATTCCCCTTCCGACATCCGTTCCCTGCGGTTTTCATGACTCAAAAAGGTAGTGCCTCCAAATGAGACTCATCATCGGGTTTCACATGCAAAAATGCAATGCCTACACCCTTCTAATATCCATCCGATATATCATTATTCATACATCACATTTAGTATACTATCAAAACATGTTATTCAATCAATCTAATCCAATTAATTAATCTTTGATTAATGACCATCCAATGTTCAAACAATGATTTGATTTGCGCGAGTCCAACTCATTTAAGAATAAATACTTTTGAGTACGTATTCTTGAATTATATCAAACTACAACTTAAATCCAATTTATTTGTATTCAATACTAATTCTAATTTAATTCCAAATTAAATATTTACACTAACATAGTTGCCTTAAAGACTTGGATTCCAATCCAATCTTGATGGGTCTCAAAGGCCCAATAACATCCAATGTCATTTTAATTTAAAGTCCAATGAGCTTTTAATGATTCTTAAGGCATGGGCTTTGGCCATAATGGATCAAACCCAAAATGCCAAGGCCCAATAGGAATCACCCTATTGCCATCAAATCAATTTAGGCTCATTAGGCCCATCAAATTCTTTAAAGGGCCAAGTGATGTATTTGGACTTCATGGAATTGGTTTTGGGCCCAATTGGATCCAATCCAAAAGTCCAAAACCAAACTTGGTCAAACCAAGCCCATTAGGCCAAATACACACTTTAGCCCAATTCATTTTAAAGGCATATGATCATAATTATAATATTCCAAATATCACAATTATTTTAATAAAGTGTATTAGCCATAATTAATTAATTAAACTCAATATTTCCAAAATATTAATTAACTTAATTAATCATGCTTAAACTAATAATTCATGCTTAACATAAAATCAAGCCAAAACACATCATTGCATGCTTGAGACATATTGAAGCCTAAGATCATCATTTCATGCTCAACATGCACTTTGATTTTAACATGACCATTATAGACATTGATTCTAATCAAATTAAACCAACTATCATCATTTAAACATGCATCTAAACACATTATTTCATGTTACAAAAATAAAAAACTACAGTGCATGGGACAGGACCATTCGGCCAAGCTAAGCATTTTTTATTTTTTGATTCTTTTGATTTATTTTAAATCTAATCATGCATAACTCAAAGTTATCATGTTGTAAACATACTCAAAGCATCAATTTCAAAAATCATGCTCAAAATATAAAAGCCCCAAATTTTTAGGTTCAAGAACCCTAGAAATTATCATGCTTAAATTAGGCTCATGATACCATTGTTAGTGTTCCTAGAACATTATTAGGATCTAATAAGCATGAATAACAATAGATATGATCATTATAAGGTGCGGAATAAACTTACAATGAGTGATAGAGCTTTAAAAAAAATTTGAAAGCAAGATCTCCAAGATCCAAGCTTTTGGATGATTCCAAGCTTTTGAGTAGTTTCCCTATCACCTTTGTTCACTTCCAAAGTGCTAGCTTTTGTTGATTTGAAAACAAATCAAAGAGAGAAGAGGGAGTGTATTTTCGGCCATGCCAAAGCTTCTAGGGTTTCTTGTGTTTTGATTTTATTAAGTGTTACAAAAGTTGTAAAGAAGCCTTTTTTCATTTACCCTAAAGTGAAACCATTTCACCTTTTACCCAAAACTAGGTAGAGATTGGTAAATGGTATTCAAAAAGCAAAACAAGGTAGTTGTGTGGTGGGAACACCTACCACACTTGGCTCCAAATATTTGAATTCGAAATTCAAATATCTCTACGAATATTTTCCGCGGCTCGGTTCCGTTTAATCCGATTAAACGAACCTACGTCGCTAAATAATTAAATCTAATTCAATTAAATAACGATGCCTCGTAAATATATTACGAACGTCGTTCGTGAACTAATTCTAAATTAATTCGTTCGTTCGTATTAAAGTCCGACTTTAATCTCGTAATGAAATCCAATTCATTTTAATATATCTGATATATTAATTTTAGCCCATTGTTTGAAAATTAAATAGAAAATCAAATTTAACTATTAAATTTATTACCCGATTAATTCCAAATTAATCGCGTTCTTTCTCTACTGAACACTTTTAATCCCAGATTAAATAAAGCCCATATTAATCCCAGATTAATTTTCTCTCTCTTAATTAATCCCAGATTAATTCTAATTTAAGCCAAATGTCATCGGTGAATCCTTGGGAGTGACCCAAGAGATCTCTGGATATATTGGTAGTAAATCCGGTTTATCGGACTATCCGATAAAGTGAGTACCTCGTACCACGTGCTAACTGATTACAAGACATGGTTGGCTTCTAGCAAAGCACCGTGCCTACCCAATTCTCCATAAATATTCTTACTGGAATATATAATTTATGTCAGGCGCAATACCTAGTATCTCGTATTACGATCCAGTATCAGATGTCACGTGCTAGGCCTGGGCTGAATAGTGTCTGCCCCGTACGAAGCACATATCGGATATCAAACAACTAGTCTCTTTGAATCAGATAATCATGACCTTGTCACATTATCCCGATGGTTGCAACACAATAGAGAACGAGTTATGAATCCCTGCGTGATCATCTCCATATGTCTGGAGTGATACTTCCGTCTTGACATCACATCCAATACACTACGATTCTTGATAAACCCAATAGAGGCGTACACAGAACCTGTTAAAGCCCTGGACGACCAAAACCAAAGTTTACCGATTGTCGCAAGTATTAGCGATGTAAGTCTCAGGTTAAGACCAAATACATCTACCCTGACGCGGACCCCCATAGACACATATACATACTACCAATGGGATTCCGAGGGGTCTATCCAGAGCGAAGCTGTTTTCCGTACCATCGGTAAAACACCACCTCTTATCGCACTTGCATAAGTATCTTATACTAAACATATGAGAACTATGCTGTTATGCCCTCACAACGCGCACAAGTGCAATACTAGTCTATTCCGCATTATCGATGTTCAGTCTCGATAATACTAACGACTATGGATATTTAATGATTAAACCTTTATGGATTGATACGGTCTCATATCATCTCAATCCGGAACTAATCATATGGACTTTTACCATTTATGTATCAAAGTAAATAAATTACGAAATGATAAAAGGCAATTTCAATATTACATAGTCAATTTTGTACAAAAACACAATGTCTTTTACAAACAGTGACGCTATGGTCATAATTGTCTAACACTAATACCTAACCAAGTAGTCTTGAAATTAATGCCACCGTAGAAAAACCTGCTTACCTAAAACATCCATAAACAACAATATACCGTGAAAAAGCATTGGGATTATCAAGTATAATATAAAACAAGTATTAAACTCATGCATGTACAGGTAGATATCATTCTCCCTCTTAATTTGAACTCCCTCTAAAACGGAGATATCTAAAGGATAGTCTACGACTCCCTCCCATATATTAAGGCTATCCCCTTAATATATTACCCTCCCCCTTTTTGTCACGAAATGACAAAGGGCAAATGAAACAAGAAAAACAATAGGAGACAAACACATGCAATAGCATAAACAAACAGGACTTACTCCCCCTCACTAACAGGCTAACTCAGTTAGTAAATAAATAATCAAATGGGAAGTAAACACATAATGATATGCAAAATAAATTATATGCAGTGATATGAAGCATATACAAGTACCTCAATACTGCAAGAACTCAAGGAAACTCCTCAAGCCCGTGACCCACGGCTTTCTTCAGAACCTATAAAGTCTCTGAGTAGATTGTATCACCTCTGGCGCTGGAACTCCGACTACCAAACTTCCTCCTAAAGAACTCTAAAGGGTTAGGAATTTTGGGTTAAGTTGTGTGGAAGGTTTATCAAAGACGGATTCACACCATTAATGTATAAGACAAGAAGATAAGAAGTCTTTAATGGTGGAATCAAATAAGGTTGAAATCTTTGAGAGATTTTTGCTCAAGGAAAAAGTGTTTCAACAACATGGGAAGGTGGCTCAATGTATGTTTATATAGGTATGGCAAAGGAAAAGGGTTTCCTAGTGTTATTTTGGATTAAAAACATGTCTAAGATAACATACTTACGCATGGACGTTCGAACTCACGTCAAACGCAACTCAAACGCAAAGTTTCTACCTTGAAAATGTTCGAACGCAAGTAAGAACGCAACACGAATGCGGATCACGGACTGGTTTTCAGGAGCAACTTAAAACGCTTGTAACTTTCTCGTCTTTTAGCCAAATCATGAGTTCTTTATATGTACGCGATCGTCTTCGACTCTACTTTCCAATGAAACTGACCTAATGTAATTTTGATCTCTAAATCTTCTGGAATATTCAAAAGAGTAAACATCACTCGGATAACTCAATCAGATTTTGTCCAAATACTTGTCTAATTGCTCCGAGATCTTCAAGACTCATTACAACTCAACTGAACTTATTTTATAACGGATATTGACAATAAAAATAGTACTAACAACTGTCAACACATCTACTCAAACCAAGTAAGTTTCTACTCGAACTCCTTCTGTTTTAATTATTGTAATCCACCATAATTGTTTGTTGCTTGCAAATGCTTGTCTACTTGTTGTTGTCTACTCTTCATTTCTTCAAACATGATTATCTTCTTTTATGTTGCAAAATGAGTTTTGGGTTGGGTGTTGATTATATGATGTATATGTTATCTGGTTTGAGGATGGGTAGTGAGATAAGATGTATGTGTTTTGGGTTTTCTGAATGTTGTGTTTGGTTGGATGTTTTTAGGAAGAGACTTGCTGTGTGTGGCTATTGTTAGGACATTTAGAGACTTTAGCCTAGGTTTCCAGAAGTTAGAGTAGCTCTCGAGTTCGTGGTGCATCAAACTAACCAGAGACTGACCTTCTCATCTATCGCAATTGTCAGGAATGTCTGACGTCGAATCCTCATCGGCCAAGCCTGTAAAACCTCAACTTCCTCTTACAGAAGAATCCTCCATCAGCTCGGGATCACCCAGCCTAGATGAACTAGATACCACCCCAACCCCCTCTCAAAAAGAGAATGACACCTATCACCACAGAATTCCTCGCAAAGACCCTGAACCGGGCGAATTAGACTGTTCTACCTTGGACATGAACCGAACTTCCACCATCACGGAATATGTCTTGGGAATACTCCGTAAACAGTTCGAAATCCATATAGATATAGCCCTTGAGGTCTCGGCATGTTCGAACGCGCAAGCCAACCTGATTCCTGCTCGGTGGCCTTTCTTCCTTCCTTCTGTTAGGGTTGGTGCTCAGAGCGCCAATCCAGATCGTATTATGTTCGATTCATAAATAAGAGTAATTATATTTTCCATAATATTACTAATTTTAATGGTAGCACCTTTGTCTTTTATATGCTTATTCGATCTAATTGCGATCAGATATCTAATTACGCTTATATCGAAACTAAATCTGGTTCAATGATACGTGTATATTAGACAAAGAACCTAGGATTTACAATATAGTGTGCAGTTACATCGTAGTTTGTAATTGGTATTGGGAAACACACTATTAGTTGTATATCCTTAAATAAAGTTTTTGGTGAAGATTTGCTAACACGAGTCGGTTAGTAAAATCTGATGAGACCCGTACATGTTATATATCATGACTTGGTCCGATGGTTTATCCTAGTGAACCATGAGTCTCGGAAGACTCGTATAGATATGTAGGTGTTTATTTGATAAGACACTGAACGACTCACTAAAGGTTTCCTAATATATGGTACACCAACGTCAATAGGAACCTTCTCGAGTTGAGAGAGCATAGTGGTCCTTCGACTTGAGATACCACTATGGATATATGAGCTATCCTCCACACTTTGACGGCAGTCACATCAACGATCTAGTCATGATCAGACCTTCGCCTGTTCGTTGGGTGTGGACTGATGCTCATGATATCCTGTGCATATCAAGATAGGATCCGTTAGTTCTGTGTACAGGGCATAGGCATCCAGCATGTGTTTGTGATCTAGTAAATCCATGACCATGGTATAACTTCGCTAAATCAGTTCTGAGTGTCATTTAGAGATCATAAATTAAAAGATGATTGTATTATACCGAACGAATTTGACGTTTTCATCTATATCCCAGCTGTAATACGGATAGCCTATGACGGAGGGATTATACGTATGCAATGATCTCGGCTTGCATAGTTTAGCGAGATTATCCGTAGTCGTGATAATTCATGAATTGGTGAATTATGGACATGAAATTGGATTTCGTGACAGATAAATCTAAACTTAGAGAGTCCAATAATATGAAGTGTACTCGTTGATCACTTGGGCAACGCTATATGAATAATATGAATTATTCATAATACTTCATCGGATTAAATGAGTTAATTCGAATCATTTAATCAGTTAAACGATAAGACATGCATAAGGGCATTTTTTGGTCAACAGTAATTAATATATATTCGTATTTGATACAAAATTTGATTTGATACATATTAATTATTTGTCAATGGGATTTTTACACATGCCAATAATATATTTATTTGTTATTTAATGTAACTAAAATACATATATAATAATAATTAGATTAATTATTTATTTAGATATTTAATTGTTAAATATTTGAATAATTAATTGATAAATTTTTTCATAATTGTTATGAAATATGTTTAATTATTATTTGAACACATGACATGTTTTTATTAAGCTAAATTGTGTGAATTTGATTGGCCACCAAAAAGCTTAATATAATTTAATTAGATTAAATTGTAAAAAAATGACCAAAATACCCAAAATGACAGCAATTCAATTTTAAAAAGGATCCACAACATACCATCATGGCTGAAAACAAAGCAAGAAAGATGGGTTTGAAAATTGATTGAATAATCCATGAAGATTTGAAGGAAAAAGCTTAGAAAACATAGATTAAAAGGTAATCTACTTAACCCTAAGCTTAGAAATTTTATTTATTATTTCTTGGTGATTTAGAAGTGTTCTAGGGTTCTTTCAAATCTGAAATTTTGGGGCTTTTGGTTGTGGATGGTGGATTGGAAGTTATATTGCATGGGTAGAGTAGTTTTGGAAGTAATTAGTGTAATTATTCTCCAAATAGATCAATTGTTGATGAGTTTCTATTCTAGAGTGTTATGACCACTCTTGTGGCACCTATAATTGTTCTTGGGTTGTTCATATTTGGTGACTTTGGTTGGTGTCTTGATTAATTTGATTAATCTTGAATTTTTAGATTTAAAGCATGAAAATGAGTAATTTATGTTCTGGATCAGATCCGGAAAATTCAATGCATATGTTGATGTATTTGATGTTATATTAATGTAATGTATGTTTTTTGAGAGTTGGAACAATTACTGGGAAGTGTTTCCGAGTTGGACTAAGCGAAAACGGCCAAAAACGATATTACCGGGTGGATTTTGAGCTCAGCGGGGACGTCTGTACAAACAGTAAATCCATCACTGTAAGGGCAGCCCACGAACTGCCCTGACACTATTTAGGCTGACCTGGGCAGTCTCTATAAGTGTCGGGTGGTCGGTTCAGTCGAAAATGTGTTTTACATCACGTAAAAGTTTTGCGAAGTTTCAACTATATTTATGTTAATATTTGATATTAAATAAATAGGTTTAGGTGAAATATGAGTAAATTATTCATATTAGATATTGAATAATTTATTTGATATTTTGAAAAAATTTTAAAATACGATTTCGCCCGAACCCGCACTTCCGCTACGCCCCATCGCCCAAAGCCCCAACAAAAATGGTATCAGAGCATATCTAATGCTTTATCCATTACATTATTCATGCTTGATATTTGATATATAATCCAATTTTAATGTTCGCACATGCTTGGAATCTATATATGTTTCTTAACTGTTCGATTCTACGCTAACGAATATGTAACATAAATTTAATTGTTAAATTAAGTTATGTGTTCTAAGTAGAATTAAATTGTTTAGAAAATGATGTAGATTAAAATTCTGCATTTGATGTAGATTAAAAGATCCATTGAAAAATCCTCGTTTTTAAATATGGTTGTAAAGTAACATGTATTGGATACATATTTCTTGGTCCATCGTGTCAGTAAGGTTTGTGGGTATCTTCCTATAACTGCATCTGAGATAGTGCCAAAGCTGTGAGGGTGTAGGTTATAGGATTATTATCCATACCGGTTGTATATTGATACTTGATAAATTCAAGTGAAAGTGGAAATCCTGAACGTGCCAAAGCTCTCTGGACTACACCGGTAGCTTGAGTTTGTCATTGAAAAGTGTAGTCTTGATACGCCTCCTTATGAACGTGCGAAAGTTGTCACGGCGAGAAACGATCAAGACCAAAACCAGGAGTCACCGGTGAGTAATTGACAAAAAGTTGTCTACCTAATGAATATAAGTAGGCAAGATCGTGCCAAAGCTGTGAGTCAAAATATATTCATGGGATCCTACTCTCACTATGGAATTCGATTTGATTATTGATTTCTCATTGTCCGTTGGGGATTACAGTATTACGTAAAGTAGTAGAAGACACCGCTGAGTTTAAAATCCATAACTTAAGCAGTGTGTAATATTTTGGAATTTACTGCTTTCGTTTTCCTTTATTCTATATTGTTTATAGATTTACATTTCTAATCCACTGCATTATATATTACTTGAATATATTTTATGACTTTACTTATGGTTGCGTAATTCTAGAATAGGTTCTAGAAAGGCAGTAGACTTAGATATTGTTAGATTAGTTAAAACCATCGAGAACTGTTGTTCTGGTTTTCTTTAAAACTCAAGATGGTTTGTGACTTAGTTACTAAGCCACGTTAGGTAATCTAAATAAGATATCTGCTTTAGGGTATAATTATCTAGAAATGACAGTTTCTTGTGCAGTAAGAATTGACACGAATTAGTTCATGTCTCGAAATTCTTGACTGGAATTAAGAAAACTCATTTAGTATTTGTTTATCTTTTAATGACGTTTCTTGACCTTTAGTGACTTTTAAAAGTTACGTGTATGACACAGTTTGCTAATCAATTATTTGCAATTGTTTTGAATAATTGAACGCAAATTATAAAGCTAAAAAAAGGAGATGCGTATAGTTGTGTATAGAGAATATCGATTCTCACAATACGACGACTATAGGTATTAAATACTAGATCTCTCGTTTAGTTAATTAAAATAATATTAAGGACTGTTTTGATATTTGATATAAGAACTTGTGACTATTGTATAGTTACTTGTTCTGTATAAATAGTTGTTACATATTTTAATATGACTAGTAGTGTCATTATTGAAAGACAGACATTAAGAAAAATATTCGATTAACTAAATAACTTAGAACAGTGCTTTATAAGTTTCACACAAGCATTAGATACTTGTTCTGTATAGTAAATGATGGTCTGATATGAGTTCACTCCACACATCCTTATCCATTTAATGAATATTGTATTCAGGATATGATTAAATCTCATTTAACTAATGATCGTCATTGGACCACATATTTATTAAACTAATACATTGGATGTATGTGGTTTAATGAATTAATAATTGCCTTACATAATTTTCTATACTCCATAACTTAGTTAATGATTTGTTATAACTTAATTACGTGTTTCTAATAGAAAACATGTTAAACGTCTTGAATGGTTCGAGAACTTTCAATATGTTTCTAATGAAACACGGATAGAATATTTTGAATGGTTCAGTGATATTCTATTTGTAGTGTTGAAAAACTAAATTTGTAAAATTCATTGTGAATCTTTGAATTGTTCAAAGATATTTAGATATGATCAAACACATGAATTTAAGGCAATTAGTTCTTAAGTTATTTAATGAATGTGATTCTTACTCAATATTAAACTTCCGTGATTTCATTTTGATGGAATTGGTCAGTGGGAGTTATCGAATCTTATATGATTTGGTTCGTTGATATTGAGTATTACCGAATCAATTTTCAATACTCTTGGGGTTATGCTCCATTAAAACTAATTCATCTATTTAATTAAAGTTCCATTTGTTTCTACAATTACATATATGATATGTATAGATAGAAAATTCCAATCTTGAAAAGTTTAAGATTTGAAACTTTCTTTTGTATAATGGTTATATAATTGAAAGTACATATGCCTCGGAGGTATGAGTAAAAGCTTTATCATTTATTCTATTTAATGGAATATTGTATTATATTTGATATAATATCTTTTCTACGATCCCGAGTAATAAAATTGTTTTATTACTTGGTGGTTAACATTGGATGTTGACGATTGCAGAAAAGATTTGACTTATTAAAGTCATATGAGAGAGTGATAAACTATAATGGAAATATTTAATTAATAAGATGAAAAGACCCTTAGACAACTTCCGTATATGTGTAATAGGATGTCTGAATCATTTACAAAGTATTTGATACTTAATGATTCTGTTCTTATGGAAGAAAATTATCTTATAGCTTATTGTGGGAGCGATATTTGATATCGATTTTGGAAGTTATCATTGAACCATAAATCTAATATTATTCACAGCTTACTACGATCGAGTTCCGAACTTGATTAGGCTTTTGTTATGAATAGTTTATAAAGTGTGCAAATTATTTACGCAGCAAAAGCACTGTGCGCTTGATAAATGTTTGACATTTATAGTATGACAATTAGAAATGTTATGCTCAGTAATCTATTATAGATTCTGATAAAACTTGTCTCTAGTCACACTGATCGAACAAATAAATATTTTTTGGTTAATGTTGATATTAAACTATGCATTTTAACTAGAGAATGCAAAGTGGCGTTCTTGAGTGATTTCTTCAAATGAGAGATTCGTCGTGATTTTTTTATTTGAAGAGTTCATTCTAGAATGGCCCTAGAGTTCTTATTCTTCTGAGATCATAGTTTGTTATACTAGCTTATGGAGCCTATTGTAGACTCATATAAGATTTCCAGAAATCTGTGTTCTCTGATTTGATATCAGTCAGATTTTATGGTTTTATCGAAGTATAGAGAATACGTATTTGTCAGTAGGGTCAGTGGGAGCGTACAAATTTCTTTCTAGTATTTTATATCTTAAGTCTTCTTTTCTCTATGAAAGCAGTGAGAGTAGTCTCTATTATATTTGATATAAAGTTTTATATATGATATAAAAACTAAGAGACTTGTAAGAAACTCTCATTAATCGCGTATTAGATTTGATCTAATAAAGAACACAGTAAGATTATCTGTATGACAGTTATTATAACTGTTTGACAGTTAATGTGTCTTTTATGTATATAGTATTCAACTTTCGTAAATAATTATTCATTTGTCGAAAGAAAGAGTGATTGGAATTTCTAATCAATCTTATGCCTCATATGATGATGGCGTAATGAATACTATATTATGTGCGATTAAATAAATCAATTTAATCGTAATTATTACGAGTTATTATGATATACAGTATATTATAAAATGTGTCTTGAAACATGTTCTTTGTGATCTTTGAGATATTAAGAATGAGTTTCAAATTCATGGAGGATTTAGTCTGCAACCATAAGGTAAGATTAGTTTTGAACCTAATTATGACATTAGATAATCTATGTCATATAAAGTCAGAAAAGATGTAGTGGGAGTGTCACCGTTGATTCTACTGAACTAGTGGAATCACTTGCAACTTGTGAAGTATTGACTTATGAAGTTGCATTGTGACCCTATAGATTAGAAGGTTTCATATTAGTATAGTATTTGCGGTTGTCTCAAAGTATTTGGATTTGAATTCTAAGTATTTAGACAACTCATTAGCTATAGTACAATAATGATATAGCGTCTAAGTCATATTGATGTAGAATTTGGATTATGCAAAATATGAATGATGTTGGTTAAGGAAAACAGTTGGGTTTGTTGGACATACTCGATTTGTTAAAGTAGGCTTATTTGTTGTTGCCTACCTCTTTAGTGCTGGTGAGCTCTTGAGGGCCATGAGTATGCGATACACATTAAGATGTGTATATGATACCATGGATTGGTACTATAGCAAGTGAGAGAAATTGTTATGGTTGGTGCTCGGAGTGTCAATCCGGATCGTATTTATGTCCGATTCATAAATACGAGCAATTATATTTTTCATAATATTACTAATTTTAATGGTAGTACCCTTGTCTTTTATACGCTTACTCGATCTAATTGCGATTAGATATCTGATTACGATTAGATCGAAACTGAATCTGGTTCAGTGATACGTGTATATTAGACAAATACCTAGGATTTACAGTATAGTGTGCAGTTACAACGTAGATTGTAATTGGCATTGGGAAGCACATTATTAGTTGTATATCCTTAAATAAAGTTTCTGGTCAAGATTTGCTAACACGGGTCGGTTAGTAAAATTCACTAAGATCAGTACATGTCGTATATCGTGACTTGGACCGATGATTTATCCCAGTGAACCATGAGTCTAGGGAGACTCGTATACACATGTAGGTGTTTATTTGATAAGACATTAAACGACTCACTGAAGGTTTCCTAATAAATGGTACACCAACGTCAATAGAAACCTTCTCGAGTTGAGCGAGCATAGTGGTCCTTCCACTTGAGATACCATTGTGGATATATGACCTATCCTCTGCACTTTGATGGCAGTCACATTCATGATCTAGTCATGATTAGACCTCCGCATGTTTGTTGGGTGTGGACTGATGCTCATGATATCCTGTGCATATCATGATAGGATCCGTCAGTCCTGTGTACAACGCATAGGCATCCAGCACGTGTTTGCGATCTAGTAAATCCATGGTCGTGGTATAACTTCGGAAATCAATTCTGAGTGTTATTTAGAGATTGTAAATCGAAAGTCGACTGTATTATACCAAACGGATTTGATTGTTTCATTTATATCCCAGGTATAATACGAATAGCTTGTGACGGATGGATTATACGTATCAATGACCTTGGCTTGCATAGTTTAGCGAGATTATCCGTGGTCGTCATAATTCATAAGTGGGTGAATTATGGACATGAAATTGGATTTCGTGACGGATAAACCTAAACTTAGAGAGTCTCATAATATGAAGTGTATTCGTTGAGTACTTGGGCAACGCGATATGAATAATACGGATTATTCATAATATTTCATCGGATTAAATGAGTTAATTCGAATCGTTTAATCGATTAAACGATGACACATGCATAAAGATATATTTTTGTCAACAGTAATTAATATGTATTTGTATTTGATACAAAATTTGATTTGATACATATTAATTATTTTTCAAATGAGATTTTGACACATGCCATTAATATATGTATTTGTTATTTAATGTAAATAAAATACATATATATTAATTATTATTATATTAATGAATTATTTAGATATTTAATTGTTAAATATTGAATAATTAATTGATTAACTTTTTCATAATTATTATGAAATTGTTTAATTATTATTTGAACACATGGCATGTTTTTACCAAGCTAAATGTGTGTGAATTTGATTGGCCACCAAAAAGCTTAATATAATTTAATCAGATTAAATTATAAAAAATGACCAAAATACCCCAAAATGACGAAAATTCAATTTTAAAAAGGAAAATATTTTCTTCTTCCACAACACACCATCCATGGCCGAAAATAAAGCAAGAAAGATGGGTTTGAAAATTGTTTGAAGAATCCATGAAGATTTGAAGGAAAATCAAAGGAAAAAGCTTAAAAAAAGAGATGAAAAGGTAATCTACTTAACCCTAAGCTTAGAACTTTGATTTCTTGTTTCTTGGTGATTTAGAAGTGTTCTAGAATTCCTTCAAATCTAAAATTTTGGGGCTTTTGGTTGTGGATGGTGAATTGGAAGTTATATTGCATGTGTGGAGTAATTTTGGAAGTAATTAGTGTAATTATTCTCCAAATTGATCAATTGTTGATGAGTTGTTATTCTAGAGTGTTATGACCACTCTTGTGGCACCTAGAATTATTCTTGGGTTTTTCATATTTGGTGACTTTGGTTGGTGTCTTGATTAATTTGATTAATCTTGAATTTTTGGAAAGCATGAAAATGGGTATTTTATGTTCTAGATCAGATCCGGAAATTCAATGCATGTGTTGATGTATTTGATGTTATATTAATATAATGGATGTGTTTTGAGAGTTTGAACAATTATCGGAAAGTGTTTCCAAGTGAAATAAGCGAAAACGGCCAAAAACTACGTTACCGGGTGGATTTTGAGCCAACCGAGTGACTGCTGTACAAAGTGTGAATCCATCATTGTACGCCTCATATTAAATATTGAATAATTTATTTGATATTAAATAAATAGGTTTATGTGAAATATTAATAGATTATTCATATTGAATATTGAATAATTTATTTGATATTTTGAAAAAATTTTAAAATAAGATTTCGCCCGAACTCGCGCTTCCGCTACGCCCCATCGCCCAAAACCCTAACATCTTCTTAAAATGAGGTCTTCATCTGCCCATTCAACCGTATTTTGTGGGGATGCTGGCCAAAATGGAGATTGCCCTTTGCCAATTAAACTTGAACAAGTGGAGAATATTGTACAAATTGAAGGCCAACCCAAGATCCCATCACGGTTGGTATTACCTTTCTTCACATACCGACGTCCCGGCCCTCATCATGGATCTCCCCCAGACCAACAAACACTTCAAAGACCATTGGTTTTGGGATACATGCGACTGGGGACTATCTTGGCCAACGATTTTAGATGAGACAGAGGTCTCAGACGTCTTCAGAGCGGGAGGTTGGAAACCGAACCCTTAGTTTCTTTTCCTTATTTTTCATGATTAGGTACTAACTCACCAATCATTCTCAACCCGCTGGAGGGATCTTCCCAAAGTCACGCATGAAGTCCGAACTAGAATTATGATAGCCCAGGGCTTTACCTGCCATTGGAAGAAAATCATCAATGATGCGGCTTTGTAGAATCGAGACTTATCCGGAGCGTACCCCCACAGGCCCCCGGACGACTAGGTAGCTCCCAACTAACCGTCGAATAGATTCCTTGTGCTTGACTAAAAACTGAATGAAGTTATTTGATCCTAGAAACTGACCGTGCTTTCTGCCTTGCATTTTTCAGGAATGTCAAAACTAGTCAAATTTCTAAGGCAGCTCGAAGCTCTGACCAAGAAACTTGGGCCGGGCGAAGCCAGAAATGGCCTACAGTTTCAGAGGCCAAAGGGAAATCCAAAGTAACTGTCCTTCTGGCGACACAGTCCACATCTTTTTCCCGCAATGGCGGCACCAGACCCTATGACCCGACCATCTTCCACATCATCAAGGTCCATAGGCAAATGCCGATGTCTTCTTGGAGAATAGGTAGTGGAGCTTCCAGAGGAATAGGATTAACCCCTGATCAGGAGATCCACTGCTCGGAGTGAAAGGCCCTCTCAGTACCGGAAAGGGAGTGATTGCGCTGGGGGTATGCGACCTCAGTCAGAAGGTTCGGGATGAAACTTCTCATCTAGAGCCGGCTATGAAAATTTTAGCCGATGCAGTTCCTCTCGAACGAATCCCACACTTCGAAGACCTCTCACCCGATGAAGTTATTTCCCAATTCTCCATCTGAATCACCGAGGTAAACATCTTTTTTCACTTCCGTGCTGTATTTTTACTTGTGGATTTCTAACTTCTTCTCTTCATTCTTTCAAGAAAACTATGTGATGGCGCGGAATATGGACTTGTTTGTGAGCCTTCTATCAGATGGGGGCCAGGTGCAGAGGCTCCAAAGTCAAATCACGGAGTAGGAGGCCAAACAGGCCAAGAAAGATGATGACCTGAAGTAGGTCGTCGCCGAGCTTGCCTGAGAAGCAAAAGAAAAACAAGTATTCAAACAGGCTACGGCCGAGGCTATTGCATTGAACGATTCCTTCCAAAACGCCTTTGTCATTGCCAAGAAAAATATAGATGACGCTCAAGAGGAAGCCAAACATCTGAGGTGGGAGGTGGCGAGCTCGGAGCCCAAACTTAGAGCAATGACCAAAGAGAGGGATCAAGATCAGGAGGCGTTGACGAAAAGAGAGGCTGAACTAGAGGACGAGTTGGAGAAGACCAGACTTAAAGAGGTCAGTGACTGCGCTTAAATCATTCCGATGGTGATGCCCGAGATTGACATGGGGCTCATCCATGTTTTCATCCGGTTCTGCAAAATGGAGCTTTCGGATGAGGAGGCTCGTGAATTACTTGCCATCCCCTCGGAGGAAATCCATGATCCGGAGCCCCTTTCTGCCGTGCCTCTGTCCCCAATGCCTGAGGAGATCCAACATGAGGCACCCGCCCCGGCCCCTGAAATACTTGAAGTCGAAATGGCTGAAGCCCCTCCTGCATCCCAAGCTGAGATCGAGGCCCTTCCTGGTGAGCCTGCACCAGAGGTCCTGCCACCGGGCCCCGGCCAAGAAGAAATAGTTGCCCCTGCGCAGGCTGATGAATGAGGGTGACCCGAAATGGGCCATATGTAAACTTAAATAATATACTCTCTTTTTTGTAATAATAACTACAATTTCTTTCATGGAAAATGTTTTGAATGCCTTATTTATTGCTTCTCATACTTAGCTTATTTTAGCTTCCAACTGGCTAACTTGCTTTTCCAAATTTGAATGTGATAAGAAATCTCGATCCTGAACAATTTCGAATCCGGCCATGAAGAGAATGCTCTATTCCTAAGCCAATGATGTGCACTCGGTGTGACGTAACCAGACCCTGAGCTGAAGGAAATATTTGGCTCTGAGGGAATGTTACCTCACGAGACCAACAGAGAACCGACCATGGTGGAATGCTCCGTCCCCATGCCGATCATGTATGCTCAGTGTGACGTAACCCGACCCCGAGCTGAAGAAAACACATGGCTCTGGGGGAATGTTACCTCCCCATACCAACAAAGATCCGACCATGGGGGAATGCTCTGTCCCAATGCCGATCATGCTCGCTCAGTGGGACGTAACCCGACCATGAGCTGAAGAAAACACTTGGCTTTAGAGGAATATTGCCTCCCCAAACCAACAGAGATCCGGCCATGGGGGAATGCTCCGGCCCAATGCCGATCATGCACCCTCGGTGGGACGTAACTCGACCCCGAGCTAGCTGAACAAATAGCCTCGACGGAACGCATACAGCCTCGAGCTGGTGGAACAAGATAGCCTCGACAGAACAAATCTAGCCCCGAGCTGGTGGAACAGATGAGACTTAATCAAGAGGGAAGATTTTCAACCCCTGAGGCTCCGTGGATCCCGGCACAGGCGTCTCATTACCGGGCATCATCAAAAACAAAAATAAGAATAAGACAAGATTAGCACAATGGAGGTAACTTAGCACATACTCCACACAAACCCGAAAAGATAACAACTCGGGTGCCCATAGGCAGTGTCATTCCTAGTGCCTCCAAAAACACAATTCTGAATCTTATAATTCAGCATCCCGGCTAGCCGGGCTATGGAGCTGGATCGAGCGGCTGAGACCTTGAGGGCAGAAACCTCCTCATGTTGGACGGCTCTGGAGCCTGAAAGCGTTACGAAGGCATAAACCTCCCCATGTCATGCTTCTCATGATCCGAGGTAGTTAGGCAGATACCACACGGGGGAAGAAGACTCCTCGTGTACGCCATCCATTGGGTGTTTCTCAACGGAACTCACCAGCCGAATCGTAAGAGAATAAACCTCCATGGGTCTGGTTTACCCGAGACCACAATGGTCATGAAGTCCATTCGACCGTCCCCATGCTACGTGGTCTGGTGGTTCTCAATGGGATTCACCAACCAACTCGCACAGGAAGAAACCTCTCTTGGTCCGGTTTACCCGAGCTATTCCTCAAAATACGAGTCATGGGGTAGTAACGCTCCGGCCTCGGGGGTTTGATAATGTCACCCGGGATTGGTGTGCCGCGAGGGGTTCGAGCATTTCCCACATGTACCTCATCCATTGATGCATTCTAGATCCTCAAAGGTGAAAGGAGTCAGGTCAGAACACTTCCACCCGGGGGTTTGATAATGACACCCGGGATTGGCGTGCCACGGGTTTGGTGCCCTTCCTAACTATCGATCATCCTTTTTGCATCGAGCATATCCCAAGAATATTGAACATAACTTTCGCATTCAATTAATAAACAAGTAAAATTGACAAGTTTCTTAATTCAAAAGATAAAGTTTTATTCATATTTAAGGGACATGCTGCCCTTTTACAACTCTTTGCGGGTCATTTTAAGAGCGGCTTTTACAATCATTTCTTGTTCTTGTCTTGGAGTCCGACACATCTTCTAGTCCGAGCTTGCTTCCAGATGGTGTCGACAGGAATTCCCCAAACCGAGTTTTCCAAGATCATTTCCGAGCAAATTTGATAGCCCAGCGGGGATCTTCTGTTCTGACTCCTTGTGGCCCGTCCCGTGAACTTTTTATCATTTCCTCTAATTCGGAGAGGCCGCCGTACTTAACTATGGGGGCCTTGATAGATATCGATCGTGTGCCATTGGCCTACTTGTTCCTTGACCAATCGTTGAGCACTACCTCCCCGTGGAACTGAGGACCTGGCAGGCCGAACAAGCGTAGCACCTTCTTCTCGGAGGAACTTATTCAGCCGCGACCGGCGGCTGACAGACATCAGCCATCCTTGTCGTTGCATTTCATTATACAACTCAATCCTAATGGGTGCTCGTTGGCCAAGCTTTTTACATTCCATTCTACAACTCAATGTGGGAAGCTGATGTTGTCTTAACTCCTGATGCGTTCTTCCCCCATCTTTGCCACTATCGTCAACCTTCCTTCCCCTTACAAACCCTTTTCTCTTTCCATTCGGACCAAATTTCTCTCGTTCCCTTTGCCTTTCATCCAGTCTTTCTTTCCTAAACCACTCTGCTATTGAACCCTCCAACAACCCATGGCTTCCACCTTCTGCCATCGTCTCTCTAAGTAAGTTACTTTTTGTTCTTTCCCCGCATACGGCCGCCAACTGTTGACGGGTGATTTTCGTCCCAGTGGCAGTTTGGAGATAACTCTCCCAAGATAATCCTTCTTCAACCTTGAATTTGTTTGGTTATGGGAGATCAAAAACAAATATAACAAAAGGCAAAAAGAACACAAAATCGACAAAATAGAATTTTAACGTGGTTCGGCGGAGCAAGTCCAACCTACGTCCACGGGCACAAAGTGGGGTGATGTTTTTATTACCAAACCGAGCTCGCCGACCAGTTTTAAGGGAGGTCTAAAGAGAACCGAGCTGATTGATTTTCTCAATTTTTTACAAGTAGTGCTCTTTTTTGTTTACAAATTTGATCATCCCTCATAAATGAAACTAACTTCTCTTTATATACTAAGAAAATTACAACATTGTTCTCATACTTACATGACGTCACCCACGTGATTCTCCGGCTGATTGACGGGCTCTCTGCCCTAAGAATGTCTTAGCCGAAAGTAAACATGCCTTCTGACGGCTTGTCACATCACCCTGTTTTTAGGCACTGCCACACGCAACAATAATGGTGTCAGCGTGGAAAGATCTTAAGCGGTGATATATATCATAAGGAATAGTCCAAACTATCTCAATCACACATCGGTCTTCAAAAGGTCGGTCAAATGATCTACTGCACTGTGAAAAGTATTACAGACCTGACCCGTCACACCCGGGTCATCCATCATGGTACAGAAGGTGAAACACAACCGACCCGATCTACCAGACTATTGTGGTCGGTCTCGGCTCTGAAGGGATCGGTCTTTGATATTCACATCGCAATATGTCCTCTGGTAGGCTGAATCCGGAAGACCGTATCCGAACTCAATGTATGGTCGAGAAGCAGTCAATACTCTCTGAGCACTGGTCCTCCCAATGAGAAAAATTTTTTCTCTGTCCTTGCCGAACTGTTCAAATACCTTAATCACAGAAATCACCATCAATAATTGTATCATATAGTTAAAATTTAATTAAAACATTCATTCTTATCTTATAGCTAAGGACCCCAAATTTCCCAAAAAAAAATTCAAAGTCAAAATCAAGACAAAATTTGAAATAGTGTCGTTTGACTTTTAGGTAACATACATAAACTACAAAACGAGACAACTTGAGTTGATTTTTTTTTTCTTGACCTAATGGGAATGATTTTTTTATTAAAAAATAATATAATAATAATAATAAAATAAAAAATAATAATTCCATCTCTCTCTTTCTCTCTCCACTGCTCTCCACTATAAATAATGTACTGCTTCTTTTATTTCATGCATTAATTCATAGCTAGCAAGCATTTCATATTCTTTTGAAGGTATAATCACCAATTATTTCTTTTTCCCCGGCCCCCTTAATTAGTTTTAATTTAAAATTCGAGACTAAATATTTAATGAACAAATCATTTGATGATCAGTTTGATTCTTGTGTTTTAGGGCACACGTGGCGGACACTATTCAATTATGGTGGGAGGAAATAGCTCCACAGGTCCATCTTCAAGAGCTCAGAGGACACACTAAAGAGAAAAATAGAAGAATGCACATGAAACTTCTCATCGCTCAGCTTGCTTCTCTCATTCCCTCCAATTCCAGGGTGGGTGTGTGTGTGTCTCTCTCTCTCTATATATATATTATATATATATATATATTATATATATATATATATATATATATATATATATATATATTTTCTTATCTTTTACATATTTTCAATTTGGATCTAGTGTTGATCTTACTTGTTCTTATCTTTCAATAATATTTTGCACATCTTGCATTCATAACAACCTAAACAAATGAGAATATGGATTCCCGGAGAGGCGGTTCTGCTGACAGTTCACACAGATGGCTGGTTATACCTAAAATTATGAATATTTCTTTGATATTATCTTTATATGAAAGCTGTAGTATCATCAATCAATAATTTTATAATATGTGGAGTTGTATTAAATATAACTATATAATTTATTTAATTTTTTTTTACTATTTTAGCACGTGATGTAAGATATAAATTTTTCCAAAACCAGAGCTCCAAATTCCAAATATATAGAGATTTAAATTTTTAAGTGTATAATAAATATATTTTTTTAAATCCTTGATAGCCTCATTTTATGAATTCACCTACGGATATCTAAAGAGAGTTAATAACCTAAACTCAGTTTAGGCCGGTCCTGAGATTTTCGGGACCTAAAACTTATTTTATATTTTGAAGTCTTTAACAATAGTATAATATTAGAATATAAAAAATATGGAGTCATAGGCAGGCGAGGCCCCAAAGTTAACACAAAAGTAAGAATTATCATGTATCTAACCTGCAACATAATATTGCAGCTGTCAATGCCAGAGATATTGGATGAAGCCACAAGTTATATAATGAATTTGCAGAAGAAGAAAGAAAGTCTCGAGGAAAAGAGAGCAAATTTGAAAGGTGATGATCAAGATGATAAGAAAGCTGAAGGCAGCAGTAGTTCATCATTGCCAAGAATGAACATAATTACAACTTCGGATTCTATTTTGGAGCTGAATTTGATTTGTGGGTCTAATAGAAGAAACTTTATGTTACATGAAATTATTAGGGTTCTTGAGGACGAAGCTGCTCAAGTTGTTAATGTTACTCAAACCATTCATGGTGACCAGGTCATCTTCACTATTAAGTCCCAGGTACCTTCATGTTTCTGTTGTTTTAGTTTTTCAAATTTTTTTTAAGACTTTTTTTTTATTATATTAAAACAGTTAAATTAATTTAGAATATCATTATTTAGAGGATAAATTTGTCCTATGTACTTCTGAAAGCTGTCTTTTTTTTAAGAACCTTATTTATCTTAGTAGAATGCTTGAATGTTTTTAACTATATAATTAAAAGAAGAGAAAAACAACAAGTCTATTTTTTTTTTCCTTTTATGCAATTTGCAATGCTTGAAAAAGGAAATTGTGAAAAGGATTGCATGAGTCTGAAACCATACGTCGTCGTTCATGCATGTTGTTGGACAGGGACTGTACATGAAGCGATAATTGACTTTTTTTCTTGGGCGGCGGCGTCAGTGGGGTTCGGGATAAAATAATAATAAAATTTTCATTAAAATTATATTATTTTAGTATGAATAAAAAATTAAAATTAAAATTAAAATGACCTATAATTTTATTCTTATCTTATCGTCATTTAATTCTATATTATTGATAGTTACAAAATTATATACATGAAATTTTGCAGGCCATAAATCCTAGGATTGGTATGGAAACTTCCAGAGTTCAAGCCCGACTTGAAGAACTGATTCTCGGAAATAATACTTCAGATATTTAGAGATGCTGGGAGCAACCAAAATATAGAATTTGTCCCCATAAATAATTAAATACATAGTGAATCTCCCGATTGTAACCGTTTTTTTTTAATCGTTGGAAATTTAATCGTTAAATCATTTATTTCGTACTCAAACGGATAAGGTAAAATCATCGGCTGTCATAAACACTTATAATAAACACACTCCATAGATTCGAACCCAAGAACTCAATTACACCCGGTCACGGTTCCGGTTCCTGTTCCGAACCGGAACCGAACCATAACAGAACCAGTTGGAACAGGACGGTTCCGATTCCGGAACCAGAACCAGAACCGTAAAGGACCCGTTCGGTTAGGGTTCGACCCCCAACCGAACCGGTTGGAATCGCTGGAACCGACGGTTCCGGTTGGAACCGTAATTAAAAAAATAATAATTTAATTTCTAAATTATTTTATATTATTTTCGATTTTTTATATAATTAAAAAAAAAAGTTTCGAACCGAAACCGACCGGTTCGGTTCTGGTTCGTTTAAGATTCCAGTTCCACTTAAGTGTGGAATCGGAAACCGACCGGTTCGGTTCGATTTCGAACCGGAACCGAAACGTCGGTCAGGTCTAACCTGAATGTAAAATCTTGAACTCTGCATCATCAAAACATGTCCATGGGGACTTATATCCATCTTGCCCCTCTCTGGACATCTCTAATTCAATTTGAAATCTAAATTTTGTTCATACTTGAGTGTTTTAAAAGTTTAGAAAGCTGTTGTAAGAAAAAGACATTTATTTAATTTATCTGGCTTGTTTGATTTGGCTCAAAAGTCACATCCGCGTATATATTTGTATAATTAAAAGGGTGGTGATTCATATTTCCCTTTCCTCCATAATTTTTATTTTAAAAAAAAAAAAAAAAAAAAAAAATCATACACTCATGAATTTTTATTGAGACCCCGAATTCATAATTTCAAATTTACATTGAGGGTATGAGACTATCAAATTACTAGTCTTAGTGGCCACTAGTCGATTAGCTTTAAACAATGATCTCTCTCGTTGTTATCTTCATATTTCCCTTTCCTCTATAATTTTTTTTTTAAAAAAAAAATAAATCATACACTCATAAATTTTTACGGAGACTCCAATTCATAATTTCAAGTTTACATTGAGGTTATGAGACTATCAAATTAATAGACTTAGTAGCCACCAGTTGATTAACTTTAAACAATGATCTCTCTTGTTTTTATCTTTATTTTTTTATACAATCATATAATGATATATGACATAAAAAAATATATATATATGATTAAGATTGAGTTGTATGTCATATGTTGTAAGAGCATTAGAAAAATAATAAGAGATAAGGGAAGATCCTAATTCACTAGGGTTTCCCTCAACCACGTGTTTTGTATAAACGCAACCCCTCTTAAAGAAAAGTTTTTTGTGTTTTCCAAAATAAAAAATAGAAAACAAATAACTAATAGTTTATACTTTTATAAATACATTACAAATTTATACACATACAATATGAAATACATTGAGACACTGAATACATATATTTGTAGCACGCTCATAAATTTACGTCTATTAGAGACGATCTCAATCTCCATACTTGAGATATCTACTCTCATATAAATATTTGAAGAGAAATATACTTTAATTCGCGAGAAATGAGTCCCTTCACGTCTATAGGAACATTAATACCATTTTCAAGAAAAAATCACTTATTTAAAAGAAGAAATTCATTAAATATATATATATATATATATATATATATATATATATATATATATATATATATATATATATATATATATATATATATATATAGGAAGCCATATTACAATTATTTGTAAGCTTAATTTTCTTTTATTTTTATAGTAACTCAATAACCAATGAAAAACTTATATATTACTTCAACAATGTGCTAATTTATTTATATATAAAAATGTTTTAAAAAGTTGAAAAAAAAAATATTTTTTTTAAGGCCATGACATCTTTGGTCATAAGTGCCCTCTGCCTCCGATCATTCGATGATTTGAATGGGAATTATGCAATAATATATTGTAATTGTTTTCCAATGTTGTACATGATTATTGAAAAATCATTAACATTATATTATATAATAATTATTGTTGTTAAAATATTTAAATTTAACAATTTTTATTCAAAATTAGGTGTTTGTTAAGCCAGCATATGTCACAATCCATTATTGCCACGTGTATTTTATTGGTATGCCACCGACGCCGAATCTCTTGTAACTGCTCACGCTGGCAAAAAAAAAAAAAAAAGAAGTCCTCATATTCTGTTTAAATTATTTTATGGCACTGAAAATAATAATATCTTGTTACATTGGGTTCAACATCAGATAATGACAGTGAAGAATAGTTGTTCAGTTAAAGGGTGATATATAATTTTATTTTAGATTTTAAAAAATAATTTTTATATTCATTTAAAATATTTTAATAATGAATACAAGTTAAGAATCTCATTTTTTGTAAAACTCAATTTTTTTTAAAAAAATCAATCAATTATGTATTTATGTTTAGATTAAAACATAATTTTATAATCTAATCACGGATCAAAACGTAATACCAAATAGAATCTATATCTTAATATTTTTTAAAATATCTTGAAGAATATTTGTTTCTTCAAATTCTAAGCACAAATTGACAATTTAACCCTTGATAGTTTTGAATTTTTCAAGTAAATGAATAATTTTGATTTTTTTCCAAAATTAACCAATAATATATATATATATATATTTAAAATACAAGAAGAATAGACATACAATAATGAAGGGGGTTTAGTTTATGGGAATTTGGCATAACTAGTCGAAAAAATTATCATTTGCTAAAAGAGATAGAATGTTTAGGTTTTGTCAAAATGATATTTTTCTCCGAAGTAAACTTTGGAAAATCCAAATTCTCCGAAGACTACCCGAAGTTCTTTTTTTTTTTTTTTTTATTTAATATTTGAAGTAATTTGGAGATCCGAAGTAATACTTTCGGATCTCCGAAGTTTTAAAAATTATATAAGGCCGATTTCTCCGAAGTGGAAATAATATGACAACAAATATCCGAATTATCCATCAAATTTAGGATATCCGAACTTTTCTCCGAAGTTACTTAGGATTTTCGAAGTTTCTCCGAACTTGTCCATGAAATTCGAACTTTTATTCGAAGTTATGGTTGGTGTTGTTCCTTATTACTGCCCAGACAATGGAGCGTTCACTCGATACCAGAATATCTAGATTGTATAGTCTATTGTTGGGGCATATGCTGTATACATATAAGATATTACATGATATAGATAGATCAATCTACTGCGCGAGATGAGATATGACAACCTTTATACTTTAGACACCCCAACGTATGCTCGACTATGTCGGATGTTCATCGGTAATATCAAAAAAGAAGCACCATTTTCAGTTTTCTACTTGATTGTTCGGGAGGAGGTTGAATATTACCTATAACTTGATATTTGAGGTATTGTGGTGTCCGGTTTTGGAGGATATGCAGTTTGGGCCACATGATGGCTGACAATACAAAACATAGCCTGATAAGAGAGCTGTCATGGGTAAGGTGTCAGAACCGAGGCTTACGGATATTGAGCGTGCTTCGTTTTTATGGTCGATTGCCCACTTTGAGGCGTAGCCACGTCAAACAAGCTAGGCATTCGACCTATAGAGGATATCATTCAATTGATCATTGTGATGCGTATCAGTCACTAGGATAAGGTCAATATTTTAGACATCATTTTGCTAGATAACATGTTACATGTCATATTTTATATTATACATATTAATTTATTTTTATATTTTGTATTATATACAAATCCTAAAAATATATTTTTCCTTATAGAGGTACAGTGTGGACATATGAGCTCTTATTATAGGACATTAGTTTCAGGTTCATGCCCATAGTAGGACGAACATTCCCCATGACATGATTATCACCCGGCTCATACAGTATTCTGAGCTAAATTTGGATGACGATGTGGTCTCCTTTGATTATCCGGCTATCATTAACCATAGATTCATGCGACAAAAGAGCCTCAATTGTACATATGTAAGTGATGTTTTCATGACATATATCGAAAAATGATATATATTTTTTCATGATAAAAATTGATAGTGATTCGAGTATTTAATTTTATTATTTATTTGTTTGGTAGGTCGTCGTAATATGCGGAACCAACCATCACAAGTTGATCTTATTGCTGATGATCCATCAGAATGCTCCAATGGCGTTGGCCCATCTCAACCTGGCCCATCTCATGCTTCTCATCCTCTAAGTGATCCGTTATTCGTTTTGTTACATGACCACATATTTGCGATTGAGAACGGTCAATCGAATGAGGATTGAGAAGCGACATAAGAGAATGAAAGATCGACATAAAAGAATGAATCAATCATTACATGAGGCGTTATAACTGCTGATGAGAATGTCAGGTGAAATAGATATTAGACCTGATGATGTATTGGCTGACATTAATTTTGATGATATGTAGTTCTTTCATTTTAATGTATAGTTAATTGTTTTGATGTATAATTAATTGTTTTACTTTATGATTAACTCTTATTTATATATATATATATTATATATATATATATATATATATATCTATATATATATATATTATATATATATATATATAATATATATATATATATATATATATAGGAAGCCATATTACAATTATTTGTAAGCTTAATTTTCTTTTATTTTTATAGTAACTCAATAACCAATGAAAAACTTATATATTACTTCAACAATGTGCTAATTTATTTATATATAAAAATGTTTTAAAAAGTTGAAAAAAAAAATATTTTTTTTAAGGCCATGACATCTTTGGTCATAAGTGCCCTCTGCCTCCGATCATTCGATGATTTGAATGGGAATTATGCAATAATATATTGTAATTGTTTTCCAATGTTGTACATGATTATTGAAAAATCATTAACATTATATTATATAATAATTATTGTTGTTAAAATATTTAAATTTAACAATTTTTATTCAAAATTAGGTGTTTGTTAAGCCAGCATATGTCACAATCCATTATTGCCACGTGTATTTTATTGGTATGCCACCGACGCCGAATCTCTTGTAACTGCTCACGCTGGCAAAAAAAAAAAAAAAAAGAAGTCCTCATATTCTGTTTAAATTATTTTATGGCACTGAAAATAATAATATCTTGTTACATTGGGTTCAACATCAGATAATGACAGTGAAGAATAGTTGTTCAGTTAAAGGGTGATATATAATTTTATTTTAGATTTTAAAAAATAATTTTTATATTTATTTAAATTATTTTAATAATGAGTACAGGTTAAGAATCTCAATTTTGTAAAACTCAATTTTTTTTAAAAAAATCAATCAATTATGTATTTATGTTTAGATTAAAACATAATTTTATAATCTAATCACGGATCAAAACGTAATACCAAATAGAATCTATATCTTAATATTTTTTAAAATATCTTGAAGAATATTTGTTTCTTCAAATTCTAAGCACAAATTGACAATTTAACCCTTGATAGTTTTGAATTTTTCAAGTAAATGAATAATTTTGATTTTTTTCCAAAATTAACCAATAATATATATATATATATATTTAAAATACAAGAAGAATAGACATACAATAATGAAGGGGGTTTAGTTTATGGGAATTTGGCATAACTAGTCGAAAAAATTATCATTTGCTAAAAGAGATAGAATGTTTAGGTTTTGTCAAAATGATATTTTTCTCCGAAGTAAACTTTGGAAAATCCAAATTCTCCGAAGACTACCCGAAGTTCTTTTTTTTTTTTTTTTTATTTAATATTTGAAGTAATTTGGAGATCCGAAGTAATACTTTCGGATCTCCGAAGTTTTAAAAATTATAAAAGGCCGATTTCTCTGAAGTGGAAATAATATGACAACAAATATCCGAATTATCCATCAAATTTAGGATATCCGAACTTTTCTCCGAAATTACTTAGGATTTTCGAAGTTTCTCCGAACTTGTCCATGAAATTCGAACTTTTATTCGAAGTTATGGTTGGTGTTGTTCCTTATTACTGCCCAGACAATAGAGCGTTCACTTGATACCAGAATATCTAGATTGTATAGTCTATTGTTGGGGCATATGCTGTATACATATAAGATATTACATGATATAGATAGGTCAATCTACTGCGCGAGATGAGATATGACAACCTTTATACTTTAGACACCCCAACGTATGCTCGACTATGTCGGATGTTCATCAGTAATATCAAAAAAGAAGCATCATTTTCAGTTTTCTACTTGATTGTTCGGGAGGAGGTTGAATATTACCTATAACTTGATATTTGAGGTATTGTGGTGTCCGGTTCTGGAGGATATGCAGTTTGAGCCACATGATGGCTGACAATACAAAACATAGCCTGATAAGATAGCTGTCATGGGTAAGGTGTCGGAACCGAGGCTTATAGATAGTTAGCGTGCTTCGTTTTTATGGTCGATTGCCCACTTTGAGGCGTAGCCACGTCAAACTAGCTAAGCATTCGACCTATAGAGGATATCATTCAATTGATCACTGTGCTGCGTATCAGTCACTAGGATGAGGTCAATATTTTAGACATCATTTTGCTAGATAACATGTTACATGTCATATTTTATATTATACATATTAATTTAATTTTTATATTTTGTATTATATACAAATCCTAAAAATATATTTGTCTTTATAGAGGTGCAGTGTGGACATATGAGCTCTTATTATAAGGCATTGGTTTCAGGTTCATGCCTGTAGTAGGACGAACATTCCCCATGACATGATTATCACCCGGTTCATACAGTATTATGAGCTAAATTTGGACGACGATGTGGTCTCCTTTGATTATCCGGCTATCATTAACCAGAGATTCATGCGAAAAAAGAGCCTCAATTGTACAGATGTAGGTGATGTTTTCATGACATATATCGAAAAATGATATATATTTTTTCATGATAAAAATTGATAGTGATTCGAGTATTTAATTTTATTATTTATTTGTTTGGTAGGTCGTCGTAATATGCGGAACCAACCATCACAAGTTGATCTTATTGCTGATGATCCATCAGAATGCTCCAATGGCGTTGGCCCATCTCAACCTGGCCCATCTCATGCTTCTCATCCTCTAAGTGATCCGTTATTCGTTTTGTTACATGACCACATATTTGCGATAGAGAACAGTCAATTAGATGAGGATTGAGAAGCGACATAAGAGAATGAAAGATCGACATAAAAGAATGAATCAATCATTACATGAGGCGTTATAACTGCTGATGAGAATGTCAGGTGAAATAGATATTAGACCTGATGATGTATTGGCTGACATTAATTTTGATGATATGTAGTTCTTTCATTTTAATGTATAGTTAATTGTTTTGATGTATAATTAATTGTTTTACTTTATGATAACTCTTATTTATATATATATATATATATACATATATATATATATATCTATATATATATATATAATATATATATATATATATATATATTATATATATATATATATATATATATATATATATATATATATTATTTTTTTTACATATAAGTTCCAAAAGCAACAAAAAATGAGATATTATACAAAATATAACCAAACGAACGTCGGATATCCAAATATAATCTCGGGGATCCAAAATAATTATTTCAGAGATCCGAAATTATTACCTCGGATATCCGAAGTCATAACTTCAGGTATCCGAAGTTTTAAATAAAAAAATAAAATAAAATGAACTTCGGGATTGATTTAGGAGAAAATAATCATTTTAGACAAATTTAAATATTTTGATCCATTTTGATAAATGATATATTTTTTTATTAATTTAGTAATTTTGTCAAAATCTCTTAGTTTATGGCTGCATATATGCGATAAAGACTTTGTTGACAGCTGGTGCCTATTGGAATCTCGCTTGCGTGCACATCGACAATCCACATGCCAATACTAACCAAAGGTCCAAAGCACAACTACAAAAAAAAAGTTGGAGATTAAAAAAAGGGAAAATCATATCCATCTATTCTATAAATTATTATTATTATTATATTATTATTATTATTATTATTATTATTATATTATTATTATTATTATTATTATTATTATAAAATTTCAATATTGAAAGAGTGCATGTAGTATTATTGATTAGTTATTTATATTATCATAATACACGCAAAAAAAATTAAAATTTGACCGTCCTTGAGTTATCTTGAATTTTGAAGTTATAAACTAGTTATTAATTATATCTTCTATTGATAAGAGTTATAAAAATATAAAAAATCATCTTTATATGCTTAAAATTAAAGGCAATAATTTTAGTCAAAATTTTGAAACCTCAACTAATCGTTTGTATAGATCAGGGGCAACCCTAAATTTTGAAAAACTCTAGATGAATTTTATAGCACGTGGCCCATTCTGATAAAAGTGAGTTTTTTTTTAAATATTTATTATAATGAATATTAAATTTTTTTTTTTAATTCAGAAAACCTCAACTAATGGGCTGTATAGACAAATCCATATCCACATATTAAAGCTTCAAATGTACAAATTATTATTTCTTAGTAGGAGAAAATTTACAATACAACGGAGGTACCACGTCATCCGTGCAACAATTCAATAAATCATTGTCACGCGTGCTAAAATATTAAAAAATAACTAAAAAATAGATTTTAAATCTTATATGTCATTTATTAATTGATTGGTGATACCACATCACCCATACCTCGAATTACTGTCTTAGCAGTAGCAGTTAAAGCAAAGCATACATACATAATATAAAATAAAAGCCACACCCACACAACACTTGGATTCCAAAAAAAAAAAGAAAAGAAAAATGGAACAGAGAAAAAAAAGAAGAAGCCTTGTATCAATCTTCTTCACTTTCTCCTGTCTGCTTCTTCTAATTCTTGTCTTATTTTCAGGATCAGCTGAAGCTTACAAGAACTATACAGTTGGTGATTCATTGGGTTGGTATGACTCTCTTGAGAAACCTGGTGTTGATTATCAAAAATGGGCAGATTCCAAAAGCTTCACCTTGGGAGATTTTCTCAGTAAGATAATTCCCTCACTATTTATTTCTTCCTTTATTATAGCTTGCCAGTTGCTTCTTGTTTCATGTTTATGAGTTAATATTTTTAAGTGAATTTTGGGTGAGTTTCCATTATTTGATTAACATTAAATAAGCCCAAATTAAGGAAACTGAAATTATTACAAGTACTTAGTGGGATCAACCAAAGGAAATAAATCAAAAGTTGTTTCTTCTTCTTCTTCTTCTTCATATAGATCTCAGTTAGTTAAATAACAATCATCTAACTCTTTGATTTAATTAATGATTCATATTGCAATATATGTGTTGAATTATCTTTTCAAAATCTATGGAGTATTGGTGACCTGTTTATTAATAATAGACTCCATTAATTAATTGGATATGTTTTGGGTAGGTTTACAATCCAATAAATCAATTAATTATAAGGAAATTTACCATATATATGTTTGATCAATTTCTATATTCTGTTTCAAGTAATTATTTGATTTCTTCCCAATTTAGCTCTTAGAATGAAACCATGCTTTACTCTACTCAAATGTAGCATATAAAAGATTTCAATTTTATTTTGGCTAAATTAGTGGGAGTATATTTATTTCTGTTTGCTTGAAATATTATTCAAAAGAAAAGGAAAGTTTTATTTTTTTAGTTTAATTTAGTTTGTTAACTTTAGTCAGGGGAAGTACATGAAACTGTTAAAGTGGCTAGGAATATATTTCTAGTCTTTCTAAGTTTTGAGAGCATATCATGTGATTATTATTATTATTTAAATGTTAAAAATACTGTCGTTAAATCACTCGATCTGAACTTCAACGGAATAAATAAAGAATGGTGATACACTCACTAATAATCTCACAAACAAATTTACAAACCCATCACTGTAGCTACAGTGATCTACAGTGAGAGAATTTATAAAATTATTTGTAAAATTATTAGTGAGTGTATCATTTTCCATAAATAAAATCTCCAATTACTCTAAATATTTATAATAAATACATCCATAAATTCGAATCTAAAACTCTATAACCATAACTCGTTATCAACATATCATGTGATGCTTTCCCTACAGTAGCATGAAATTTAGTGCTATTGGCTGAAAAAAGTAACATTAAAGTAGAGGTGCATGCTAAGGTCACCATCTGGTGCATGGACTTTCTATTATATAAGATAAAGCATATAATTAGAATCACTCAATCCAACTACATGCTCATCTCGTTCCTTGGACATTGTTCACTGACAAGTGATAAATATCAACGGAAGCATTCTTGTACACCTGGCAGTTCATCATTGGTTTGTCGGCTAACTTTTTGTTATTTTATATTATAACCCAACTGTTACCATCTTATGCCAGCTGTCCTTATAAGTTGTACGAGATAGTATATTATATTTCATATATATATGCTATCTCTCTCATAACAGCTGGGTCCCACACAGTTGTAGGATTCAACTATGATGAGAGAAATAACATATATACCCGAAACATAATATAATTATTCCATACATTGATGATTACGATTGATATCGTGACAAGCCATGCACCATGTGCATTTATGTTTCATGCAATAGTTTATATTATTTACAAGCAAGGTTGGACCTATGTTGAATTTTGTTTTTCCGAGAATATAAAGGTTTTAATTAAAACTTAATTTTTTGAAAATTATTTAAGATTGTATTTTCTTCATTTCAACTCTTATAGAAACAAATCTAATTCCACCACTTATCATAATTTTTTCAAGTGTTTATAAGTGAAGATCATCCTTAGGTAGTAAGATGCATTTGGCTTGATCCCACAGCAAGAATAATATTTGGAGGGATTAAGGCTTTGGGTTGGACACAAGCAAAGGCATGATTTTATTTTAGGTGCGTTAATTTTCTTAATGTAATATTGGTGAGGCTACATATTTTATTATTATTTTGGATCAACATCGGGCTTGGGTATGGACAGCCCACGCCTAATGCCGCCCATGTAGTTGGGTCACCCTGCTTAGTCAAAGAGTACAATATCATCACTACACCTAATTGAAAGTGTGTGGATATTACATCCGGCGATAATGCTAGGCCTAATGATGAATAGTGATATGTCACCACGTTTGAGGAATATGTTGGATATGTGGTCATATAAGTTACGCCTTTTGTCAATAATTGACGCGATCTTCATGTCATGGGTTCGAATCCATGAATTATGTTTCTTATAAGCGTATGAGATTATCAAGGATTTTATATACTCCGTTTAAATCCGAAATAAGTGATTTTGAGAATAATTTTATTGTGTTGTTTCTGTGATTGCAGTTTTCAACACAGACAGCAACCACTCGGTGGTCCAAACATACAATTTCACAACCTACAATGAATGCAATTACGATGATGCCCTTGACAGTGACACCAAAATATGGTCAGCAGCTGATCCATCAAACACAGAAACAGTTGGAGTGACAGTGCCTGTTCCTTTACTCAAAGAAGGGACATCATATTTCTTTTCAAGTGACTACGACGGAGAGCAATGCAACAACGGGCAACGCTTCAAAATAAACGTGAGCCACGGAAAAGGGTTGCCGGAAAGTTTGAAGAGCCCGTCGGAACAGTCGCCGGCTCCGAACAGTGCTGATTATAACAATGACGAATCTGCCCCGGATATTGTTGTGCCTTCTAATTTTAATAAGCCTCGTGGGAATCAAAATGGCGATGATGCCGATGGTGGTGATGATGATGATGGTGATAATGTTAAGAAACATTCTGGGGCTGTTTCTTTGTTTGCCAAGTATTTGGATTGGAAATTCAATGGGTTTTTTATTTGGTTAGGGATAGTTTGCATATTTTGAGGATTATTTAATTTTATTTTATTTTCTGAGTTATAATGATATGGCTTGCATTTATTATTTTATAGATTTAATGTGTTCTTATAGAAAAATATTAATGAAGAGAAATAATAATTTATTTATTTATTAATTTTTTGTAATTTTTTTTTCTTCTTTCTATATGATAAAGGTAAAATAAAATCAGAAAATTTAAAAAGATGGAGTGGCAATGATAGTTTGTAGGGTGTAGTGTGCTTTGGTCAGATTTCGGCGATCAATTTTACAATTATGGAAGTGAGTGATTAATGTGTGTTACTTGAAGGTTTGGCGAGGTATGATTTAAGAAAAATATGATTATGATTGAGTTGGTTAATGTGATTATATTTGTGACCTGAACTCAATATGATTTAAGTAAAATATAATAATGTATTATGAGGGTATACACATTTCCAGTTAGCATAATCATATTTTTAGGTTGTGTATTATGTGCAACGCAATAAATTTGAGAGTAATTTCAATTAGACTCGGCCGGCGGTTCGGTTCCGGTTCTGAACCGAACCGAACCGGCCGGTTTCCGGTTCCACAAGTGTGGAACCGGAACCTTAAACCGAACCGGAACCGAACGGTTCGGTTCCTGTTCGGTTCGGTTCAGAGACCTTTTTTTTTTTGAAATTAATTAAAATAAATGAGATTAATTTTATAAATAAAAAAATTTATTACATTGAAGAGCTTGAGCTTGAATTTTTAAAATTTAAGTTGCCTACGTATCCTCCAAGGGTGAGAGGAATCAAAGCTCACGTAGTTCCATTACAAGTTTTAGACATATCCCATTTGTAAATTATAATTTTACAATTATCAACCATCATTATAATATTTTATATAATAAAAATATATATATATTTTTTTTTATTTGGGCAGGGAGCCACCGTTTTGGCTCCCTGCCCCCGTTGGGGGCGTAGGGTTCCTGTTGGAACCCTACGGTTCCAACCGGAACAGTTCGGTTCCGGTTGGAACCGTCCGAACCGGTGGAACCGTACGGTTCCACCGGTTCGAGTTGGGGTGGAACCCCAAGAACCGGAAGGGGACCCGGTTGGAACTGGAACCTTTCGGTTCCGAACCGGAATCGTGGCCGGGTCTAATTTCAATCATATAAAAAATTAGTATTTGAGAAAGGTGGTTTTTTTTTTTTTTTTTTATTTATGAAATTCGTATGTATGAATGTTAAGTATACGTAACATTTTACGGATTGTGACTTGGAATTTGAATTAATGAGATATGAGTATTTGAAATGGTTGATCTGACAATCAAATTTTTGTTAAGACAATCACATTTTCAAGTAATGCGAAATAATAACTTTTAAGTTAATTATGACTTTGTAGATGTATGAATTTGAAATAGATTTTTTGATAAAAAAATATAGGTATTTAAAATTAATATTGCCTTTAATGATGTGAATCCATCAATTATTATATAATATTTAATTGACTTAAATATGAGCAATGTAAAATTGCGCATCGGTATAAATATAAAGCCTCAAATAGATGTGAGGGTGGGCCTCGGCCCGTCCAAATGAACTATAAAATCCCGAAGACGAAGGGGAAAGTTCTGAAAGTTGTTTTCGACTTCTTTTAACTTGCCAGAAAAGAAATGGCGGAATCATCAAAATCATCGTCTGTGACTTCGGATGCTGAGAAAGAAGAATTGCTGGATCGTATGCTCACAAGATTGGCTCTCTGTGACGATTCCAAACTCGAATCCTTGCTCTCGAAGCTTCTCCCTCTCACTATCTCCTCTCTCGCCAGCCACTCAGTTCCCGTCCGCAACAAGGCAATTTTAATCTCTCTCTCTCTCTTTTTTTTTTTTTAAAAAAAAACTTTGATTGCTAATAAAGTGAACCGTTCAGTTAATATGATGCTATGATTTGGTGTTAATTAAGTAGACGATGGTTTGAAATTGAAGGCGCCTGTTAAGTAATTTAACTATTTAGGTATTTGATTCATGTGATAAGTACAGGTTCTTGAGATATTGAGTCATGTTAACAAGAGAGTAAAGCACCAGCTAGAGATTCGTTTGCCATTGGCTGAGTTATGGGAAATGTATACACAATCTAATGCTGCTTCCATGGTTAAGAACTTCTGTATTGTGTACATTGAGATGGCATTTGAGCGGACACAGTTCAAGGTCTGTGCTTCTTTCTTTTAATTTTTGCAAAGCTTGCTTGCTGTTGGAGCATTTGTGCAATTAAACCCTTTTCTTGGCCTTTCTTATTTATAGGAAAAGGAAGATATGGGACCTGTGCTTGTAGCAAATATTTCGAAGCTTCCTCAACAACACCAGAATATTATCCTGAGAATTGCTGCTAGGGTATGTCGCTGTTTAGTCTACTTTAGTAGTAGTTCACTAAGGTCTTTATTGTTGTGGAAATGTTTAGCGATGATGGAATATTTGAAGATGAAAGAGCAGAGGAGAGATTTTATGGAGTCGTATTTATGTTTGGTTTTAGAGAATTGGGGGGCTCTTCAGCACCTACAGTTGGCTGTTGTTTTCCACACAGAGGAGACTTTAAGTATACGAGATATTGTAAAACTGACATGGAGACAGTCTGCCAATTGTACTTTTCTTTTGATAAAGTCGTAAAGATGAAATATACAATGCTATTTTATAAAAGAGAAATAAATAAATTTATGTTATATTGGAGTATCTTCTCGGGGATTTTGTTTTGTTTTAAAAGAAAAAATATTTAATTTTTTGTGAGTCATGGCTATCCATATGTGTTTATCAACTGTTGCTCTGTTGCAGGTGGTAGGTGAATGTCATGCAAGTGGAATTGATAATGAGGTTGCTGCAAAGTACAGATCAATAAGTAGTTCACAGGACAGGGAGCTATTTATTGAATTTTGCCTTCATAACATGTTATATCAAATGACACCTCAAAGGTCGGAGTTCGCTTCGTCATTATATAATTATTATCTTTGGAAATGTTCCAAATTTACTGTGAATTCATTTGTGCTTACTTTTAGCAGTGGGGGTAGCCCACCCGGGCTTTCAATTGCTCAAGCCAATCGTGTTACTGGGAAAAACGCATTGAAAAGTGATGTAATCTTAACAATAAAGGTGAAACTAGTTGGATTCAAGAGTGTCTTGTGTAGTCTTCAATAAACTAGGTGAACTCTTTCGTGATATGATATACCTTCTGTTTCCTCCTAAGCAGTTGGGAATCTTGAATGTCATTGAAGCTATGGAGCTGAATCCGGAACTCGTTTATCCCATATATGTGTCTGCTTGTGTAGATTGGTACATATTTACTCTTCTTTTTGTTACTTGCATAAAATTTACTCTCTATTTTTCTTTTTCAATGTTCTTTCTTTTATTCAAAAAGTGAAAAAATGATTTGTTGTCACTTTTTCTTCTAAAAAAGGAAAGGGAAACTATGATTTGTTTTTTGATGATTGTTCATTCAAGCCAAGATCCTGTTGTGAAGAGGGGGGAAGAACTTATGAAGAAGAAGGCTTCTGGTGCAAATTTAGAAGACCCAGACTTGATAAACAGATTGTTTTTACTCTTTAATGGTATGTAATGCAGAATTATGTTGCCATTTTCTTTTGTTGAAGTGAAGAAGCGAATATAATATTTTTTCCACAAGAGAAATCAACCTGTTTATTTGTTAATAGGGCACTTTATGGATATCTGACTATATTGAAAATTAAAAATTGATTATAGGAGAAGCTTTTACAAGCTATGAATGGAAGAGTTGGATATTTTATCCTTACTATACCAGTATACCTCATTATTTCAAATAGTTTGAGATGTAGTTGCATAGGATTTTGGGAAGGCTAAAGTCTATGGAACGTGTTGCTTAGTATATTTCAATCATTTTTTGTTTTGTTGGGGTACAAGGTGTTTCTTTACGAAAATACAATAGACATTATATTGGAATTTCAGTCCATTATATTAGTTAGAAATATCAATGATATTATGTTAAATTTTCAACCTAAAGTTTGATGCTTATTTTCTCTATGATGGATTTGCTTTCATGATAATATAATATATTATTCTCTTTTATGTTTGTTCTTTTGTTCAGACACCTTTGGTTGACATTTTCCAGTCTAAGCCTATGGTAATCTCTAATCACAAGGAAGCAGGAGTCTGTTTATTGGTTGTCATCCTTGTTCAGTTGGCATACTAGGCTCTCTAAGACTCTAACATTAAATATTTTAATACTACATTCTCTATCATTTTTGTTTCTGTTCAACGTCATTTGGTTTCTTAGAATAGATTGCTAGGGAGATAGTTTTGTCTGTTAAGGTCCATATTGATTGGACATACTCTTACCATAATAAATTGTTACACATTGTATGCAGGAACTTTGGCAGCTGAAAATATTCCTCAAGAATCCAAAGTCAGTCCTGGAAATGCTGCTCTGAAGACCAAACTGATGTCTATTTTCTGCAGATCTATTACAGCAGCAAATAGTTTCCCAGCTACTCTGCAATGCATATTTGGCTGTATATATGGTATGCGTATTTTTTGTTTATTGGTATTCTGTTGCATTTTTTTTTTCCTTTTCAGTAGTGATTTTAATATATCTCCTCTCAGAAGTTGGGTCATCCTAGGTGCAAGCAAATTGTTTCCCATTAGCAATACTACATTACTACTGCAATAGTATTTAGTGGAGCATGAATTAGGTCCCAAATAAAGTACTGTTATTTATTTTGTGTCCTCTGTGAAGATGCTTTTTCTCTTACAAATGCATGACTTTGTCCTTTTTATCATTTTCAAACAGTGATTAGTGATAAGTTCATTTAAAATTAGAGTGTCAAGTTATAAAAAATGGTCTAGGTGGTGGTACGACTCTTGTACTGTTGTACATTCGAAGTATACTAGAAAGCACCAAAAAGTTAAAGAAAAAGATGAGGAAGAAAAGAACAAGAGAAAAAATAAACCGTAAGGCGTCAAAGCTGTTAATACATTTGTTGCTGTCTTAGTCATGAAGCAGGAAGTGTGTTTGTAGCTGTTCTTACCTGTTTCTGCTTCATTTTACTTTAGGACTTTTGGTTTGTTTGATGCAAAGGTCAAGCCTTACAAACCATTCACATGCCATTGGACCCTATTAATTAATATTTTTCACCTGCTGTGGTAATTATTGCTAGAGTGGTAGCTTTCATTCATTAGCAAGAGTTAATACAGATTACAGAATATAGATACCCTCAACTTCCTTTTGTCAGTGATATGCAGAATTTAAGTAGAGAAGTAGATTATTCTATATGATTAAATAGAACTTGCTTTCATCTCTGACACTTAGATACTGTTGACGACAACTCTCTTTTCTTTTTCCCTATTTGTGAATGTCGAGATGGTTTATGATGATAAACTCACACTTAGCGGAGCAAACGTGTGATACCTTTCTTATGTTTTCTTGACTATGTTGTATCTCCATAGTGACATTTACATTTGATTTGTATTTTATTAATACATTTTTTATACTTATTTTCTCAGAATCAGTCATTCTAAGTTGGTCAGATGGATTCCTTTCGCTAATTTCTTTTCTTGTCTATTTAAACTCTGGAATATAATAGGAACTGGTACCACCACAAGGTTGAAGCAACTGGGAATGGAATTCACTGTCTGGGTTTTCAAACATGTAAGGACGTTATGTTTTGCCTTTGGGTTCTATTTAAATCTATTGTGGCCTTTACTGAAGGGTTCAGATCTGCGAGCATATTTTGCTTTTGCTAGTTCAAGCTCTTTCAGCTATTGCAACAAGAATTTTGTGATTATCCTTAGGTACAATTACTGTCTATAAGTCTTTCCTTGAACTTGAAGGATATTTTAGCTTGAGTTGAAGAAAATTGAAAATATACAGTTCAGTTGGCATATTTGAGACCTGTGTATGATCTCATGTGACAGTATGCACCTATGTTTCTTCTGAAATCTACCATCATTGTCCGTCCGAAAAAGGTTCTTGGAAGATGCTTGCAGTTTCTACTCTGCCCTATCTGTCTATCTATCACTTTGGTTGTTTTTGTTTGTCTAATGTTTTACTCATCACTCATACACTATCTAACTAGGATTTTTGATCCTTGTGCTTTCAAGCCGTTTCCATTTCTAAGTTGGTGGCATTTGCATTTGGGAAGCTACCTTGTGAAATAAAGTGACATGGGTGACTAAGACTGAATACTTTCTTTTTCTGGTTACAATGCACCCCACTGGAAATAAATTATGAAGGATATTTATTTAGAAATGGGGTCTTATTAGATGGCTAATGATGCTTTTACTTTCTTAATATTATCGTCCTACAACATTCTTATTCTTATATTTTTAATGATTTCATTCTTACGCGCTGGTGTCACAAGAAACTTTTCAACTAATGATTTGAAGGGAGGACAAAATCTTCCTAGAGATGGAGAGCCCCTTGCCTCGCCTTTTCATCCAGTTTGATTGAGATGCGTTATTACTTGGGCTAACTTTGTAATTTTGCATTTTCTCTTTTTAACACTATCACATGTTTGGTTTTAATTTTTTTCCCCTTTAGTATGGTTGTTAAGATACAAATACTATTGTTTGGGCCCATACCTTTGAGTTTAAGCTTTTTGATGATTTGGTAACTTAACATTGTGTTAGAGCAGGTTTGATCTATGGTCGTGTGTTTGAATTCCCCTTAATTCCATTAACTAATTAACATTATAGTAACAAATCCAGTCCAACCTTGCACATTTGGGGGCGTGTTAAAGCTTAAATACTATTGTTTGGGCTGTTACCTTCAAGATTATGCTTTTAGTTTGAGTGGTAACTTAACAATTGTGTCCGGTTCCTAAATTGAATAAAAAAGGAACCTTTTAGTTAGAGGTTTGAAGAAGTTGCTTTGCCTAATTGGACCTGCGAAGGTTTGCATTGTGTCTTGGAGAGATTATAGATGCCAGGCAGAAGTGTAGCTTATCATTGTGAATATTATTATTATTTTTTTCACTTTTCCTTGCATAAATTGCAAATAAGTTTTCTTACGACTGTGATTTCTAATTTCCAATATGTTATCACCTGTATGTCAACATTTTATTTGTAAAGAAGTTTTCAATAGAGATTGGTCATTTCCAACAGAGACGTATTCTAGATTTTGATATTTTATTATATTCAGGCAAAACATGATCAGCTGAAGCTTATGGGTCCTGTAATACTGAATGGGATTCTGAAATTGCTTGATGGTTATTCATATTCAGACTCAGGTGGGCAATGCAGTTGCATTTCTTTGAGCTTCTTGTGTACATCTTTGTGAAGTTCGATTTTTTTTTTCCTGATCCTGATTGATGTAATTTTATTTTTTTCACGCAGATGCTATTGCTAGGGAGACAAAAAGTTTTTCTTTTCAGGCAATTGGATTGCTTGCACAGCGCCTGCCTCAGCTTTTCAGGTGTTTTACGGTATCTGTTTTTTTTTTTTTTTTTTTGCTGGTTCTATACCCTTCTTTGGAATTGAATAATATAATAGGTGTTTCCTTTCATCTTTAGAGACAAGATTGAAATGGCAGTTCGCCTTTTTGATGCACTGAAAGTGGAGGCTACATCTCTTCGTCTTGTTATACAAGAGGCAACCACTTCACTGGCTGCTGCATACAAGGTAATGCTGTTTTCTCGTCTTGTAGATGTCCATTTCAGTTTTTCTTTTTATCATAGAAATTTAATCATAACTTCAGAATTTGTCTTGGGTCGATGTGAATTTATTCTTTGAGTTTAAGCATGACTGTTTTCATTTGTGTATATTTTCATCAAAACCAAAATAGAACAATAAATACCTATTTGGAGTTAATATAGACCAATCTATGTAAGAAGAGAGTGAAAAGTTTGTTGTAGAGAGAATATTTTGCAACTGCTTAATAGTTAAAATTTGTGTAAGGGTAGGTTGGCATTGCTGATCTCTTGATGTTGTCTCCACATAGGCGTTGATTATTAACAGATCTAAGAGTGCAAGTCCAGGAAAATACTGCTATGATACCTTGTAATCTTGATTAAATCAAGAAAGAGGGACGAGAGAGCAAAAAGAGGGACAAAAGTAATCAATTACAACTTATAACTTATAAGTGTATTTTACTATATAAAATAATATACAAGTGAGGGGGTTTATGTAGTTGATAAACCCCTATGATAAATGAAAGCTTTGATCACACATAATTAGTATAGATTAGAATTGATGATTGATTACAATGTCATAAATATGTTAAAGTTAAGGGCCTACTGATATTGTTATCCTAGAAATGCATTTATATTCCTATAAGCAAGGGTTTAAAAAATTTAACATTTCCCACCTAAACAAGAATAAAACTTTTGTGTCGCTTGCAATACACAATAGCAGCTCCCATATTAGACCATGTAAATGATGCGTTATGTAGGGCACGACTGTTGGAGTCATCTCCCTAATAAGATTTAAAATCCTACATGCTCTTAGTTTATCAGAAAGAAATCTTCCGACATTGAAATTTTGTCCCAAACACCATCTCGGGAGCATAGACCAAACAAAACCAGCTAGTTATTCCCATAAATCCTTTTTTTCCCTTGGATTATGGGCAGACTTTTGTAAGTCACCTCTCTACCCCGTAATTCTTGCATAATTCCTATAAAAATATTAAAATCCTCCAATTCCATTATCACTTTTTACCGACCTTCATCACAATTGTATCCCCTAATCTCTGAACTAAAGGCAAAAAAAAAAAAAAAAATCTATGCTTCAAGTCATGACCATCATAAACTTTCTATATTGAGTTATTCTTTTTAATGCCTTTTGGTTTTCTTACATATTGAAAGAGCATTTTTAATGTTAAAAACTTGTGGAGGCTTAAGAGACCAGAGGAAATTGAGAGGGGAAGGGAATCGTACTTTTTATTTCAATTACCAAAATTCATCAACTATGCTAAAATCTGAAACACAAGTCCCTATTTATAGTTTCCATAAACCCTAATATAAACTGTTAGAATCCGTACGATATTGTTAGAATCCCTAAGATATTGTTAGAATCATAATCATAATCATCCAAAGATATGATTATGATTCTACATATCTCTAAGATATTGTAGATATGATTATGTAATCTTAATTTAAACTTTATTAAAAGGGAAAATAAATACATTCCCTTGAGGAAAAAAAATCCAACACTGACATAAATAAGGAAAGCCAAAACCATATAAATAATCCAAACACGCATTTATTAAGAATATAAAACCTTACCCAACTAAATTTAGGAAAATAAAAATAACATCAGAACTTAGCCTCTCATGTCCTAGATCAAGTGATCAACTTGTCTTTAACATAATTGTTCAAATTTCATTAGAAGTGATGATTGGCAACCAAATAAACTATAACTTTTTGTTGACCTATAAAAACCTACTAAGTTAAAGGCTTAAAGCTCTTCTTGTAGAAAGCCATGCCAAACAAACCCTCAGTTTCTTGGAAATTTCTTAAAACTCGTTAATTTATAATCTCTAAACTCTTCTCACATGTGAAGTTGGAAGTCAGCAGTGTAGGAATAATTTTCTTTTCCGTAGTGTATGGTTTGGGCATTCTTTTTTGTCCTTATTCTCTAATTTTTTATAGATTTCCAGCTCTCACAATGATCTGATAAAAAATATTGCCTATCATCTACCCCACCAAACCATACCAAAGATCAATGTTTTTTACATTGTTTTGTTTAGTTACATCAGAAATTGAAGCCACAGTGGAATTTAAAAGTGCTTAGACACTATAGGCAAATAAAAGAAATAATTTTTAAAACTGTCTTCACCCCAGCTAGGTAGTCATAGTAAATTGGGAACTGGTCCGCCTCAATGTCACCCTTTTTTGAAAATAAAATTATTGTATTTTAATTTGATACAAAATATCATTTTCTACTACCATCGAAAAAAAGTAACTTATGTAAAATATTAGTTTCTTAAATTCCTATCTTGGCACGAGACCTCGGTTCCATCAATCACCAGCTTAGGACATATGGCATCTCACGTCCCTTTGATGAGTAATGCTTCTCCTGTATGACCAATTACTTAAATTATTTCTGCTTTTTGTCCCTTGTTTGGTGTCCTTGACACTGGTTCAATATTTGAGTATCAGGGAGCACAACCAACTGTATTGATAGACTTGGAGAAACTTCTGCTGGACAATTTTAATGCGGTATTGAACGACTACTCTTTATAAAATTTGTTTAACTGTTGCAGCTTAAAAGTATGAAAATTATTTCCTGACTTGATTCTTGTTTCTGAGACATGCTACTTCTTGATGCAAATAAATGTATTGCTGCTGACCAGGAACAAAGTGAAGTACGCTTTTGTGCTGTTAGATGGGCAACAACATTATTTAATTTGCAACATTGCCCTAGTCGCTTTATATGTATGCTTGGAGCAGCAGATACTAAGTTGGATATAAGGTATCACACTTGATTGGTTATTGAAAAAAGGGATATTGGCTATCTTCATTGTCTTAATTTGGTTTATTGTCTTGCTTTTGGGATGTGGTGATGTTGATCATATTCATTCTTAAAACTTTTTCTTTGGTGTTTTTGCGCACAGCATAGCATTTTCGTCAATTTTTCTTTTACAGCTCTTTTCAATGAATAATATTTGCTTCAGTACTGTTTTTATTCCATTTTTCTGACCATATTGCTGATAATAGTGATATGCTATTCAAGTGACAAGTTATAAGTTAAATTATCACCATATGTTATTCACGATAATATCTTTATTTGGATAAGCAAAGCTTCCTTTTCCTGGGTCACATTACTGCATCTTCTAACCTTCTCTAAAGAGATGCAACTTCAGAACGTTCTTCTCACTTCTGGCTTCTCTCTCTCTCCCCCACTTTCTTTTTTCTATTATTAGAAGCTAATGCTCCCCCATCTTTTTCCTCCTGTAGAGAAATGGCACTTGAAGGCTTGTTTCCTGACAAAGATGAAGGGCGATTAATCAGTCAAAATCTTGAAATTAAATACCCAAAGCTTGGTAGCATGTTAGAATATATTCTTAAGCAGCAGCCGGGGTTTATAGATTCAGCTGAAATGAGGGAACAGAAGCTTCTTTTTCCATCAAAAATGTATGTGGTGATGATCAAATTTTTATTAAGGTGCTTTGAGTTGGAGTTGGAGCAAAATAAAGCCTTAGAAAAATCACTGGAATTTTTGTCTTCGGTGGAAACATTGTGTCTACTGCTAGAGCATGCTATGGCAATTGAAGGGTCTGTTGAGTTGCATGCCACTGCTTCCAAAGCATTGATTACAATTGGATCTCATCTTCCAGAGGTTGGTTTCCACCAACTTTTCATGCTTGGTTAGTGGTTATCTTGTTCACTTGCCTTTTCTTGTTGGATAGTTCTTTCTGACAGATTATTGTTCTTTGCAGATGATTGCATCACACTATGCCCAAAGAGTTATTTGGCTAAAGCAATTACTGAGTCATATGGACTTGGATACTCGTGAAGCTGCAGCACGCTTACTTGGCATAGCATCAACTGCTCTTCCATTGCCCGCATCTACTTCTCTTATAGGCGAATTTGTTTCTATGATTTGTGAAATGAAAAAGTTAAGGTTGGTTTCCTTTTTAGAAGGAACTCAATATGCAATATTGAGTTTAAAATTCAATTCATATTCCATTGTGTATTGTAATTGGATATACTGCATATTGTAATTGGATATTTTCTGATTTGAGGCTTGATTTAACATAAAATTCAGGTTTGAAGCACAGCATGGAGTATTATGTGCTATAGGATACGTCACTGCTGATTCTATGTCTAGAACTCCTGCTGTAAGTTGTCTAATTTCTTAGTTACTGTCTTTTTTTCTACTCATGTTGGTTTCTCAGCTTTTAACCATGCCATTTCATTACTGCGTAAAATGTATGTTGTATCATGTCGTTTTTAACATTACTTGCTTTATATCATTTTTAGCATCACCGGCATTATGTCATCATCGTAACCCGATAATTTCATACTTTCCGTGCTGGGTTAAAATTCTTTAACTTGTCAGAGATGTTTCCAGGTTATCAACTTCTTAAAATTGCTGTAATTTTACTTGGCGGAACCTGCTTTTTTTTTTTATGCTACCTGCATTTTTCTCTAATTCAGTTTTATACATTATGTTTAATTCCAAAATTTATTATACTTTTCAGTTATTGGCTTGCAACCATTTTGAATTTGCCTACAAACTTGCGTGAAGAGTTTCCAAAAATTGAGTTTGTTGCTTGTACCAAGTACTTTTAATCTGTGAATTCATATTCAATTGCAGTTCGTATGAGATAGTTTCGAAACATAATTCAATTGGAGAACCATATTTACATGAAATGTAGCCATAATTTATGAAGCATTTCATCTTTGTGTAATATTTGAAGTGAGCTTAGGAAAGCTATCAATGGCTATGACAGTTTTTTCAGTCTGAGGGTACTTGATTCCTGGCACATTTTTTAGTTGAAATCATCAATCTGTAGTATTGGTCCTCGATAGTCACTTGTACAGCTTTTGATCCTTTTCGACTGTCTTCTGTCCCATACCCGACTATGAATAAGCAGTTTTCTGTTATTCTTATCATCTCACTTCTCAAGCAAAAAATATGATTGAATTATTCTTCATTATTGAAATGACACAAAGCTTCACTCCGTGTTCTTTTATAAAGTCAAATATGTTATCTGTGTAAGTTTGACATGGAGACACTGATGTTGCAGGATATTATAAACTTTTTGATACCATGACCTAATGAAACTCCTGTTGTTCCTAAAACTTTTAGTTCACCACTTTCTTAACAATTCTAATTATTTTTGTCCTCCTCTTTTTCCTGATTAAAATTTGGATAATGTTAAATTATATATCAAATGACTTTAGGTTTTCCTGTCATCTTTCTAGTAGTGGCATAAGAGCCCGTGTAAAATTGTCTCGTGTTATATGTAATGCTAGCTATACATCTAAATCTTTGACCACTCAGCTGATTTGGTACTAAAAGCATTTTCTTTTCCATTTGATACTCTGAAAATGTGTTTTCTATTATCTTCTAACCATGAAATTTATATTTTTACAGATCCCAGACACATTGTTTCAGAGCACACTTAAATGCCTTGTTGATGTGGTTAACTCCGAGACTGCGACATTAGCCTCTGTTGCCATGCAAGCATTAGGTCATATTGGACTGCGTGTGCCATTACCTCCTCTAATTACTATATCTGATTCAGGTGAATTTGTTGTGTATGTGCCGCTAGTGTCATGGATTGCCTGAATGTTCTTTTTAATAGATGAGTTACATTAACTCATACCTGAAACTGCAGTTGGCATTCTGGAAATTTTACATGAAAAGTTGAACAAGTTACTCTCTGGTGATGATACTAAAGCAATTCAGAAAATCGTCATCTCCCTTGGACATACCTGTGCTAAGGAAAAATCATCTTCACACCTAAATAGTGCTCTCAATTTGATTTTTAGCCTTTGCCGGTCAAAGGTGGGTGGATATGGATAACTTTTATGTTATTTTATGGTTTAATGTACTAGTTTTTAGGAGATTGCTCGTAACTAATAAAGTGAATAATTGGCAAGGTGGTTCGTTTGGTCAAGATTGCATTCTTTTATTGTCTGATTTATGCGTTTTCACAGGTTGAGGATATCCTTTTTGCTGCTGGGGAGGCTCTATCATTTTTGTGGGGTGCTGTTCCAGTGACTGCTGATGTGATTCTTAAAACTAACTATACTTCACTTTCCATGTCTTCGAACTTCCTAATGGGAGATATGGATTCATCATGGTCAAATTATAGCTCTGATTGGAAAAGTGAGGCCAATGATGATTGCCGTATTATGATTAGAGATACGATTTCTAGAAAGCTTTTCGATGATCTTTTATACAGTAGTAGAAAAGAAGAGCGCTGTGCTGGAGCTGTTTGGTTACTATCTGTAGCAATGTATTGTGGCCATCATCCAACCATCCAGCAAATGCTTCCAGAAATTCAGGTTTGCTTTTTGTTCTTTAGGCCATGTCTACCTTTCGCTCATGGTCATCTACTATCTTTGTGAATTTGACCTACATGAGTCACGATGCAATTTTAGAGATGACTTTCAAGCCTTATTTTCACTACCTTATTCCTTACGACCTAGACTGTTACTTTGTTGGTTGAAGCTTTTTAAATCTAAAAGTTATTGAGGTTTTATACATCCTATTGAAGTATGTGTCCTACAAGAGTGTTGAATTTCGCTCGTGAATGTGTTTTGAATTTTGCGCATGAATGTGTTTTGAACTTGTTTAATAGAGGGCCTAGTATTTCTGGCAATGACAATGGCTTTTTTTAAAAATTTCTTTATCATGAAAAAAATTAGATTTTTTTCAATCCGATCGGTTCAAGATCAACTCTCATCTAGTTTTCAAGACTTGGCGATGATGGGTATCCATTTAGTAGAATAGTGTATAAGACTAAGAGGTGGCTTTCTCCGAGCAAAGAGCTTTTATGCATGTGTAAGCATGATATCAGATTATAGATTGTGCACTCAGTAATCAGTATAGCTTCTTTAATGCAACGTAACACTCTTGCTGACTGTGCATTGCATAAGAATTGCAGAATTGCCCCAGCATATTATTGCAATTACTATTTTGGTGGTTATGATATAGCAACAATTTTTTATTTAGTATTTTTGGATTTCTCAACAATGGAATAGAGAAATTATGACTGGTTTGAAAGAGGTGCAGAAGGTACAAATTTGATGGCTTGTTGCCTTGAGATATGGTTGTGAAATTTTAATGATAATGATGGAAACAAGTATAGGTTGTGGTTAATTTGAATTTGTGTAGTAGCTCTGGCAAATAGAACTTCATTTAACTGCCCTCCTGACAATCTAGGTCTCTTATTATGTTGGTCAGTAACTCCCTGATAATGTAATTTGAAATGCTTGGAGATGAAATGCAAGATACCTACCTATGATTCCCTATGTTAGAGATCAATCTTTTCATTAAACTGATATCTTAGTACAACATTGGAGATCCAATCACAAAGATTTCCCTGATAATAACCATGGGCCCGATCCATCAGCAGTACAAAATTCTTTTTGAAAAATGGTTCTGCTAATTGAGACAATTAAATTCTATATTTCCAAGATTCAGAGCTTTATTTAGCTGTAAATTTGGATATCATTTTTTTCATATTTGGTACTCTTATCTAAAAGTTTTCTGGAGAAATGAAAATTTTGAGTTTGTATGATTTCAAAGACTTGATTTTTATAATCATAGAAAAACATTTTAGTTGTAACAGACTGTAAAGTAGTTTTTAGAAAATGAATTTTATTTTCATATGTAAATTTTTAGAAATGAAAATGAAGTTGGTTAATGTTATAAACCATTCAGGGGATGCAAGTTTTGCTAACTTTTGTTTTTGATAGGAAACAAGAACTTTGTTAAGAAAAAAAGGTACTTACAAAGCAAGTGGATAAGGAATCCACTGAAGTAAAAAGAAAAAATAGCTTAAAGGCAAATCTAGACTCTAAAACAACACAGCTAATCACTTAGACAATTACTGCTTTTCAGTATCTAGAAATTGTAGACAAGGAAATTCCTTTGAAATGGTCTAAAACTGAAGTCCATAAATAAGCGAAAAAATGCACTATATCCCAAAGTTCCGAAATTTCTGCCCTTTTGTCATCTTCAAAAGTTCTTTAGTTCTTTCTGACCAAATAGCCCAGAAAATAGCCATGATACCATAGTTGTTAAGGTGAAAGGCGCACCGAGGTGCCAAGGTTCTCCTGGGACCTAGGCACAGGGCGCAAGATGAGGCGCGCACCTGATCGAAGTGAGGCGCATGGCGCACCTTGTATTTTTTTAGCTTTTATATCAATTTCTCAATTGGAATAATTCTATAAATTGTATTTAATAAATTTATCCTATAAATTTGAACTTAGTAAGTAAAATAACAATCATATCACATGGGTTTTTATTATTTCACGTTTTAGTTTTTTTAATTAAAAAAAAAAAATTCAATGAGATGCACCACCAAGGCACCTCGTCAAATAGGCGCAATGAGGCAAAGCAGCATTGCCTCAATGAGAGGCGCACCTTTAACAACTATGAATGATACCACATTTCCACAATGCTTTGCTGTATTATTCCCCTTGAACGGGTAAATAAAATGCACTAGAGATCAGAACAATATTCATATAATACCCAGCTAATTCCAGCTTTTCAAAAAAGTTTAAACCATAACTGAGAATAGAAAGGACAACGAAGAAATAAATCATCCACACTCTCTTCACTGTTTCTGCATAGGTTGCACCACTGAGGACATTAAGAAAGAGCCGGCCATCTTCCCTGAATATTATCGACTGTGTTAACTTTGTTCAAAACCACAAGCTAGCCTAAGAAAGGGACTTTAGACTTCCATATGTAAGTTTTACTAACTTAAAGGTGCTGGAATATCATCCGTTGCGCTGAGAAGTTCATTTGTATATTTTGTTGGTTCTTTTTTACTCTTTTTCATTCTTTTGCGATGCAATTGTTTTCTCTTCACAGTCTCTTGGAAAGCTGTTGCTCTTTTGGATGGGTAATATAATTCTTTTGGCAACTTGTTAAAAAATAAGGAAAAGAAATGGATAGAGTTATAAGTAAAGATGTTGCAATACTGTGTACCTTTTCTGCATTCAATTATTTTTTTTTCCTGTCATCGGGAGGCCAGAAAAGTTAAGATACTCATAACTGTTGAATATTCTGTGAACAATCAAGTCTTTTTAGAGGATCTTTTAAGTTATTAAAACTTCGATTGCTATAATCTTCTATTCCGAGACAAGCTGTTTTCTCATATTTTGAAACAACACTAGTATCATGGACTTGTAATATTAACTCAACAGATTATCAAATGTGTGCAGGAGGCTTTTTCTCACTTACTTGGTGAACAGAATGAGCTTACGCAGGAGTTGGCATCCCAGGGAATGAGTGTTGTTTATGAACTTGGTGATGCGTCAATGAAGAAAAACTTGGTAGATGCACTTGTAACTACTTTGACTGGTTCGGGGAAGAGAAAAAGAGCTGTCAAGGTAAATTTTTCTTTGATGTATTATATATTTGTATATATTGTTCATTTCATTTTTGTTAATGTGAATTTGATCATAGCTGGTTGAAGACTCGGAAGTGTTCCAAGAGGGTGCTATTGGTGAAAATCTCAGTGGAGGGAAAATTAGCACTTATAAGGAGCTTTGCAGTCTGGCAAATGAGATGGGGCAACCTGACCTTATCTATAAATTTATGGACCTGGCCAATTATCAAGCTTCTCTAAATTCCAAGAGGGGTGCTGCTTTTGGGTTTTCTAAGATAGCAAAGCAAGCAGGGGATGCTCTTAAACCACACCTTCGTTCGTTGATTCCAAGGCTTGTACGGTATCAATATGACCCGGATAAAAATGTACAGGTAAGAGGCAAATTATTTGGCTCTTAACTATTTTCTGGAGGCAGTTTTCTTTCATCCCTCTTTTAGTATGTACTAATTTTTTTGTAAACAATAGTGTATCTCCCTTTTTATGCTATGGCAAATTTTGAAAGCTTACTTTATTTTGTTATGTTTCATTTTGTTTAGTTGACGGATAATTTTATGTATTAGTTGATATGGATTTTTCGTGGATGATTTATTTTGTTGTTTTTAGTTTTTTTCGTGTTTGGATTGAAGCTGTCGCCTCGAGGCTGCCCGCCTCACCTCACGCGGGAGACCGCCTCGCACCGCATGCCAAGTTTTCGAATCTTGCTCTTACTAGTGTGATTCTATGCTCATTGCGCTCTGGTCCTGTGATGCTTGTAGGATGCAATGGCACACATATGGAAATCACTAGTGGCAGATCCTAAGAGAACCATAGATGAGCACTTGGACCTTATTTTTGATGATTTGCTAATACAAAGTGGATCTAGGCTTTGGCGATCGCGTGAGGCTTCCTGTCTAGCCCTTGCTGATATCATCCAAGGAAGAAAATTTGATCAGGTTTCGAGATTATCTTTTCACTTTCTTTGTTTCTGTTGCAAATTAAATTTTGTGAGCATGTCTTAAAAATTGCTTCCATCAAGTTCTCTTGAGGTGGCTACTCAGTATGGTTGGACAATTTTAAAACCAATGCATGGGTCAAACCTTCTACTTCTGCATGTAATTAAAAAAAAAAGATTCCCTTCAGAATAATAAAAAAGATAGCCAATCAAGCTTAATTTGATTCATTTCTTCTTTTCGGGCTAATATTATCATTTGCCACAGCATAGTTTTATTATCAATCTGGTTTCTGAAATTGTATGACCCAGGCAAATGGTAATTGGTTGTCTATGTTCAACAGTGTTGTTAAAGGCGAAATAAGGAGTAAAGGGTCCTAGGGCCTAGGTGCGCGCCTCAAGGCATAAGGCGTGCGCCTGATGAAGATGAGGCGCAAATCGCAAAAAAAAAAAAAAAAGTATCCAGTCAACTAAAACAAAGAGATATCATTGAAAATATATCAAAAATCATTAGAATAATACAAATTCTGATAATAAAAATTGTTTGTCGAAATTTAAAGTCCATCCCAAAATCTATCTTAATTTATTAAAGAAATGTTACACAACTTGATTTTGGGTTGGGTGGGTCAATTCAAATAGAGGTTTTCTCACACATTTTTATGAGGCGCACCTAGGCGCATCTCAAAGGCATAAAGGCGCCTGATGAAGGGCATCCGGCGCTTGGCCTGTCCTTCATATGGCGCAATGATCTGTGAGACGCGCCTTTGACATTTATGGTGTTCAATCAAGGTAATTGTGTAAAGTTTAATCATTGGTAGGCAGATTATATTTCTTATTTTCTCTTTGTTTGGGAGACTTTGCTCTTTCCACTGCTTATCCATGTTGTACCTTATGGTTTTGATAATCCTCACTGTTTCAGCATTATTTTCTCTGATAGGTTGTAAGCAATTAATTCCCTTGCCAATTTTGACCCGATGCCTACCTAGTTTAAGTCAATATTCTTGCAAACACTGTCCGCATGATCCAACTTTTCTGTCTTGTGGTTTTTACTTGTTGCATTCTTGTCATATAGGTCGGAAAGCATCTGAGAAGAATTTGGACAACAGCATTCCGTGCCATGGATGATATAAAGGAGACTGTTCGAATTGCTGGTGATAAGTTATGCCGTTCTGTAACTTCATTAACAATACGACTCTGTGATGTCACACTTACTGAAATATCAAATGCAAGGCAATCAATGGATATTGTTCTGCCTTTCCTGCTTGCAGAAGGCATATTAAGTAAAGTTGACAGTATTTCTAAGGCTTCAATTGGAGTTGTTATGAAGCTTGTAAAGGTAAGCTATCCCCTGTAAAAAGTTTTTCTTAGTTTCTTCATTTATTCACCAACAGAACCTTCTCTCGACTTCATCAGTTGAGCTAGATGCAGCTCAACCTTTTCTATTTTCAGAATGTTAATATATATAAATAGTGCACACGGGGCATAATTAATGGCAACATATTTTTCTACAGAAATTATTAACCAGCTTTAAACTGTTGTATTGCTGCACTTTCCACAGTTGATATTAAATCTCACACTTGTAAAATTTGCACCTGAGATGCAATCTTAACGTTTCAAAGTGCATGAATTCAATGGCTTTTGTAAAAATGGGTAGAAAATGAGGTTTCTTGATCCCAACTCAAAACACATTTATATCGCCTGTTTCATAATTACTATTAAACTGGTTAAGCATTTGTACATCATGATTCACGAGACATGGTGAAAGGTTCAATATGTCTGGCTATCGTGTATATTATTTTTAGTATGTCTGTTATTCGTTTAGTTTCTCGTGATTGCTTGGGTGGGCGCTTAGGTGGATTTTTCAAATAGCCGCCTATAGGCGGCCCTTTGGTTTTTTAAGTTATGACTCTTTAATATTGGGTGAAATTTTGCATGTTTCACTAGTCAACCCGCCCTTTGACTGGTCAAAGGCGGCACTTGGGTGTGTTTAGCTACTAAAAATCCTTGCCTCGTGGGTTTAATTGGGATGATTGCTTTTAATTGACTGTATCATTGAGGGATTTTATATTTTCTTTGCAGGGTGCAGGAATTGCAATTCGCCCGCACTTATCTGATTTAGTATCTTGCATGCTGGAAAGTTTGTCAAGCCTTGAAGACCAAGGGCTCAATTACGTTGAGGTTTGATATCAGTTTTGTTCCATTTTTTCTGAGAAAAAAATTAGGTTTTACGGAAATTTTGTGCCACTTTAGCATCTTTAAAATGTGTTCTTGCTTGTTCATTAGTCTACGTATTTACTTTCTCTCTTCTAGTTGCATGCAGCAAATGCTGGAATAAAAACAGAGAAGCTTGAAAATTTGAGGATTTCAATTGCAAAAGGCTCTCCCATGTGGGATACTCTTGATCTCTGCATAAATGTTGTAGATACTGAGTCATTAGATCAGTTAGTTCCTCGTCTTGCTCGTTTGGTTCGTTCTGGCGTTGGCCTCAACACAAGGTGGATAAATATGTGAATTTCATTATCATTTGGCAAAATTAGTTATCTTTGCTCTTTGATTCTAAATGGTTTTTAACCTGTTTCTTTGTATAACAAATTAGACTGTTTGGTTGACTAGTCTGAGCTGCACTTACAATGCTTGTTTGGTTGCAGGGTTGGTGTTGCCAGCTTTATCAGTTTATTAGTCCAAAAGGTCAGTATGGATATAAAGCCATATACTAGCATACTATTGAGGCTGCTGTTTCCTGTTGTGAAAGAGGAGAAAAGTTCTGCCGCAAAACGTGCTTTCGCAAGTGCTTGTGCTGCAGTTCTGAAATATGCAGCTTCCTCTCAGGCCCAAAAGTTGATTGAAGAAACTGTTGCTTTGCATACTGATGACAAGAATTCTCAAATTTCATGTGCAATTCTACTGAAGAGCTATTCATCCGTGGCCTCAGATGTTTTGAGCGGATATCATGCAGTGATTGTGCCAGTAATATTTATTTCAAGGTCTGTATTAGATTTTCTCTTAAATTAATTTAAGTTCTAAACCCTATGTGCCCTATAATTTGTCATGAGGGTTGGTCCTCTGATCTTGGCCTGATATAGACTATGTTTTTTAGATAATCATGCTCAGTATAATGAATTTTTACAAAAACTCATAAAATATTTTGAGCTGGTAGTAAATTAGTTCATATCTTGTTGTGGTTCCATAAGATATTATCATTATTTTTTAAATTTCTAACTTAAATAATAGTTAAATAGCAATTTAATTCACCAGATTTTATTTTGCATCCTGCTTGCATTGCTTTTAGCTCTTTCTGGACAATGTGGTCAATATAAGTGCGGTATAGTTAGTCTATAAATTTCTTTGGTATTGAACCCTCAGCCCAAATTGTGAATACTTAATGTTACATGACAAACCTTGACCTACTGCGATATAGTTTCTCACGATGCTATGGCTTAATTCTAATAGCTGGACATTGAAATTTTCTGAAAGTGAAGATGTATATTTCCAAAGTGAGAGATTGATGTAATTTCATCCAGGCTTAATAATTAATATAATACATAACTCGCCTTGCTTTATGAGATTCTTCTGTGTATTTTGACTACTGGGAAATTTCTATGGTATTTATTACTATTACAGGTTAGATCCATCCGGGTAATTGGAAAATACCACCGACAGATTTTCCATTCTCTTTTTCACATTCATATATAATGCGTGTGTGGGGACTGTGGAAGAAGAGAATAGGAAAAAGTTCAATACATGGTCTCTCTCTCTCTCTCTTTTTATATATATATATATATATTTTAAAACGTGCCTTGGAATCAGTGTTTAAAAATACGTTTCAAGGCGCCGAATCGCCGCCTCTCGGAGTCGGCGCCTCGAGGCGGCCGCCTAATGCGCTGTAGCCAATTTTCCCGCCTTTCACCGCGTGAGGCGGCCGCTTCAGACCGCCTCGCACCGACTCGGCGTGAGGCGGTCTGAGGCGGCCGCCTCACGTTCAGACATTTTTATTATTATTTTTCTGTTTTCCCACCGAAACGACGACATTTTGGGGGAAACGTCGTCGTTTTGACTTCTTTATAAACAAAAAAAAAAAAAAATTGTGACTGTTATTAATGAATCTTAATGAATCAGATTTTGACCCAAGCTTCATGCCGCTAGACATTGATGATAGTTTATTTAGGGATTAGTTATCAATAATTTTTTGAACATACTATGAATTATGAAGAAGTCAATGTATTTTGGATTAGTTATCAATAGTTTTTTGAACATACTATGACTTATGAAGAAATAAATGTATTTTGGATTATTTTTCCGATTTACGATTGAGGCGCCCGCCTCACCGCCTCGAGGAGGTCCGCCTCACGCCTCAATGGCCGGCCGCCTTGAGGCGCCGCACCGTATTTTTAAACATTGCTTGGAATAAACTAAAACGAATCAGTGGTAGTGGTCTTCTTTAATTGAGAGAGATGATGCATTTATTAGAATTTAAGGATTGAGATTATTGGCTATTAAGAACCTAAATAGCTTCACTTGGTCCTATGTAAGGTTGCAAATGAGCCAAGTTGTTTACACACTGCATGAACTTGGCATGATAAAATTTTTGTTTATCTATGTATTTATTTTCTGTTCTTAAACGAGCTTAAACCCTATTTTAGATTTGTTTAATGAAGCTTAAAACTAATGGTTCTTCGAGCCTTTTTCTATTACTGAAATGATCATTTGGTTGAATTTGATTACCTTCTTTGAGTGGCTTAATTACAAGTGTTCACATCTGGTCTGAGGAATAGGCATTGTTATAGATTTAGGGGAAGCATCTAATGATCTTAGGAAAGGAATATGATGATTATTAGAAACCCAAGGGAGTGTTTTGATGGATTTAGACACCATTGGGGACTCCTATGTTTTAGCCAAACTTGAGCATAGATTAAACAAATTTTCCCAGTGTTTTTGATTTCCCGAGCTATACATCAGAAAATGGACTAAAACTGCCATGAAGATAAAGTTGCTGATTCAAATTCTCAAAAAAGGGACTGGTAAGGGTAATGCGCCATGACTGTCTGACTAGCTAGCTTAGGCTCCGCTAAATTAAAATCACGTGCATAACATCTAGTAGCTTATGTTGATAGAACTCCAATATTTTGAGAAATGACTCTGATCAGGTTCATCAAATAAGTCACTGGCACTCTATATCTTGGCTGATCAGAAAACTCCGATTGAAATGAAAATCATGTCAATTCCTTTGCAGATTTGACGATGACAAGTATGTTTCTGATCTCTTTGAGGAGTTGTGGGAAGAAAATACCAGTGGTGACCGGGTTACCCTTCAATTGTATTTGGGAGAAATTGTTTCTTTGATTTGTGAGGCCATTGCCTCATCATCGTGGACTAGTAAAAGAAAGGCAAGGATAATAAGTATTCTCTCTTGGACTTAATATTCCTATCATTCAATTTTTTGTTTATTTTGCGCTCCATCCAATTTGTATGATGTTTTTTTTTCTGTGCACTGGCAGTCTGCTAAGGCAGTTTGCAAACTTGGGGAAATTTTGGGTGAATCCCTGTCTACTAGTCATCATATTCTCCTTGAGTCAATTATGAAGGAAGTTCCTGGTCGTTTGTGGGAGGTAGGTTGATCCCTTCATGAGCTCTGATAAGTGAAATGCTACTAAAGATATCTCCTTTCTTGCTCCGATTCTAATGGTGCACTCATATTTTCAACATTTGACATAACATTTTATTCTACTCATTTGATTATACAAATTACAAAATTTGTCATTTGTTCTTGATCATCGATTATATGATAGGATTCCGATTATTATACTTTGTGGATTGTGGTGTAGCATTAGATGCCTCTTCTAATATTATGGTATGTGACAGGGAAAGGATGCCCTTTTATATGCAATAGGGTCTATTTCTACTTCGTGCCACAAGGCTATCTCGGCTGAGGATCCTGCCACTCCCTTTGCGATTTTGGATATGGTATCTTCTGCTTGCACAAAAAAAGTCAAGAAGTATCGTGAAGCAGCTTTCTCCTGTCTTGAACAGGTAAACATAAAATGAGAGCTTGATATCTTTACTCCATATTAAGCTGTGCTCACTCGAGTATTTTAACTTCTTTAATACGCTCTTCAGGTGTACCCCTCAGACTTTGTTGAACATGGGAGAAAATCAACAGAAGATGTTGCTCTCTTACTGTTCTTAGAAGTCTAGAATGTTCTTTTTGTACACATTGAAATTATTTTCTAATTCTTCAGCCACTATAACTCCTAGCTTTTCCTTATTTTGGGTTGTCAGTATAGGGTCTCAGATTGACTGCTGATCAACCTATGTTAGCTCTGATATCAATGTTCTGTTTAATATTTGATTTTTCTTGTTTCTTGCTTGTTATTGATGGTGCTTCCTTTTCTTTGACATGGTTTCAGGTTATAAAAGCATTTAGTGATCCAAAGTTCTTTGTCATCATTTTCCCATTGTTATTCGAGATGTGTAGTTCGGCAGTTAACAAATCTGGGCAAGTACCTTTGCCAAGTGATGCTTCTAAGGAAGGTTGTCATATAATCTACTTTTCGACTGTCACTTGAATTTTCATTTTGAACCTTTTAGTGGCAGTATGACACATTCCATTTGAAATTCTCTATTAGTGAATGTGTCAAAGTGCTGCGTGTGAGAGAGAGAAACAGAGGTAGCCAGGAGGAAATAAATAGAGAAAAGCTAAGAAATGAACATATTTATTCTTTTTTTCTTTGGTTTAATTCATTATCTCTCTCTTAAAGCTTTCCATAAACTACTCTGCAACGGCACCTTAAGCCTGATTTGAGGTATAATCTCAATGAGGTTTCAATGGAGTATGACACTTTTTATTCCCCATGGTTACTTTTATCTCCTCCATTCCCTTTTCTTCGTGGTGGTAATAGCAGGAGCGTCATGTTTAACCCTTTCTTCTCCTTTCACTTATTCTATATGGAGTAAATAAAATTTTAAAGCAAGCAATTAATCACTGTCAGCTCTTTTTGTTCATTGCTATCAATAACCAAACCATACCAAACAAGAGCCATTTCCCACTAGGTTGCTATTCAATCCTAATGAAAAATGCCAGTATGATGGCCCTGCTACCCTATTTCCCTTGCTTCGAAATCATTCTGCAACGTTTACAGTTGACATCAAGGCCTTACTTTACTAGTTGTCTAGTGTTCTGATGTGTACTTACTTTTACACAGAATCAGCTGCTGAAAGTTTTTCTGCTCCACTTGACAAAGTTCTGGACTGCGTGACATCTTGCGTTCATGTGGCACATGTAAATGATATTCTTGAACAGGAAAAGAATTTGGTGCAGGTGTTCTTGATTTCCTTGTCACCTGGATTTCCATGGACAGGTAATTTTTTTCCCCTTCTCATGGCTTTTCAGCAATTTTTAGAACCTTTTATCAATTCCACTTTCATGGGCAGTCAAAATGTCTGCATTTTCATCAATTAAAGAACTTTGCTCAAGGCTTCAGAAAGTTTTGGATGACTCTATGGGAACCTCTCCTCATGAAGGCATAAGTTCTCTAATTCAGGAGGTAATCAAAGTTTGTATCATCTCTTAATATACTACTGAAGTACACGTTCAGCTTGACTGATAATTGTTATTTCTGTCAGCTGTTCCACTCTGTGTCACCTAAGATTGTAGAATGCATTAGCACTGTAAAGATTGCGCAGGTATGACATTTTATATTTCTATTTTTTTCTAATTAGCCATTCAGTCCACTTATAATATTCTCCTGCTGATTGATCATTTAGCAAACTTGTCCATGTCATGATAATAGAAAACTTCTAAAGCAGATCTTGTGGGGATATCTTATCTCCGTCGATAATTTCCCCCCCTGCATCATGTAACTTTCGGAAAATGAGAATGTTTGGTTTACTTTTTTTCATTTCATGTTGATTCTATAATGATTGCCCTTGAAATTAATTGTGAGAACTAAAATCTCTATTCGCCTTTTTCAAACTACTCTTCGAGAGAAATGTTAATTATTCCAATTTGTTTCAGCTGCCCTCTTATTTAATCTTAATTCTAATAACAATCTGTCCTTATCCAGGTTCACATTACTGCTTCAGAGTGTCTTCTGGAAATCTTCAAGCTGTGCAGACAAATTTCGTTCGTTTATTCAGTAAACGTCGGGTTCAAGAGTGAGCTGGTTCATCAGTCTGAGATGGAAAAAAATATTGAGGCGAAATCGTTGCTTAAAAAATGCATCGATATCCTTGAAAACCTGGAAGTAAAGAATGCCCAAGCAACCTGATTTAACAATCTCAGCATGTATATGCGACGACTCCTTGTCATGGCCAGGTAAATTACTTCGGAGGGTAAAGAAAAGGGTGTTACAGAAAACAAAATGCAACTTTAATGTGCATTACACAAATTAGGACCTTTTGTGGTGGGGTTCAATCCTTTGTTTTAGTTTAGGATTCTAGATTGGGTACCCTTTTGTTTTTATTCAGTATTCCCTCCCCAGATCTTTAAACAATATCTTTCTTGCAACTTTCTCCTCCCATGGAAATAAAATCTTCCACCATCTATTCATACAATGTAATTTATATTTTCAACATCCTCTAAGCTTACTCAAGATAAATTCTAAATTGTGTTAATGGGTTTTTTTCATTCAGTGAAGTTTTTATTTTTATTTTTATTGTTTTGATTATGATTTAATTGTAAATTAATGTATTTAGGCATTGTTTCGTAGAGAATATTGATTGAAAGTATAACCTAATTTATAAGTATTGCACTGAGAGTATAGGTAGCTCACCAAACATGAATATTTACCTGATTGTTTTGTTTTATATTCCTTAACATGGCTCCTAAGTGGTGTGTGGTTTGATGACAAAGGGCTTAAGCCTTGATTGTCAGGTCATGAGTTCGAGGTAGTGAGTGTGTTTCTTATAAAAATCAGATTTTACCTATTTCGTTTAAATTCGGATCGGATGAACTCAAAAAAAAAATTCCAGATATATTTGTTTTAGGATGAAAATTTTTACATGGTTTTTACAAGCGTTTCTCGAGACAACAATTTTGCAGAATTCTATCATTATATAATCCTCTAATAAATAATACAAATATGACCTGTTGATGCCCATGTCAGCCTTCAATCATTTGATGTCTTGGAAGAATATTTATTCAGCAGAAATTCCTGAAGCACGTGTTAGGTTATTTACGATCATTAAATATTTTAATTTTTAATATTTACAACTGAATTGCATGAGCCATTAAAAAGTAAGAAATAAAAAATATTTACTAATTAAAAATAGCATCATTAATAAAAATACACACACACACATATATATATATATAACTTTTATTTTCCATAGAATTTGTTTGGGGATACAATGAATTTTATTTAAAAGTTTTACAAACCCAGAAAATAAAACGTAAATTTGTTTTGAAATTAAAAGAAAAAGAGAATGTTAATGTTGTAAAATAAGCAAAGTTCAAGGAAAGAATTTAAAAATGTTGGGCCAAGGCCCATATACCGTGGGCCTATGTAAATGGGTACGTACCGCCAGGGTTTCCTGTCAAAAATGGAACAATGGTGAAAACGAAGTAAAAGCAAGTCAAGAAGAAGATGGATGAAACGGAGTTTCGACGGCTTCTTGATCGTTTCCCAGTCGTCCGATCACGCGATTATCAAGTAATTCTCTCTCTCTCTCTCTCTCTAGTTTGTTATTTCTCGAGACTTTTTCGTTCGTGTTTATAAATTTAATTTAATTCGTTTGTACAATTATCGGCAATTTTATTCAAGAATTTGTGAATTAGATTGATTTTACATTCGATTAAATTAGAAATATTGGTATGATGTTCAATCAAATATTTATTCAAGATTAAAACCCCTTGATAATTAAGTGCAAATACTCAAAAAGGAAATGTGCAACTTTTTTTAAATTATTTTTTAAATATTTAGGATGTTTAGCTTTATTTTAAAATACCATCATTTGATTTCAGCTTGACCTAGGTTCTTCAAGACAATCAACTTCGTACTCGACAAAGGATGACGAGGTACAACTAATACTGCCGATTTCCCTGTACTCTCTCGTTTGTTTTATGACTATAATCCTCTAGGAACTTTTATATATAATTTATATATTCAGTTGTGGCTAAATTACTCGAGACTTTTGGACAGCAGCTAAATGAATGGCAAGATGCTTCGGATGAAGGGCAAAAGAAGATGGAGAATCAAGGAACCGACTTACATGGTATGTTCTTGGGAAGTTGGGATATAATTTGTTCATACTATAGTTTTTCCTGCTTTTTAGATAGCATCTGATCTGTAATGAGTTATAGATATTCTGTTTACTCGATTTAGGTATTAAAATCGTCGTAATCTTTTAGTGCAGTGACCAAATTATTCTGTCAATTATACTTTCACTCTCTCTTTCGGGGCAGGCTTTAGCAGAATTTGGCTTATTTTGCTTTCTTCTAAATTTTGTTCAATGTGGTATAGAAAGAGAGGAGAGAGAGGAAACTAGCAGAAATAAGGGATAACTGGTAGAAAAAGGATTTTAAAAGTATAGAGAGAAGACTGAGAGACAAGGAGAAAATTATTTGTTTTCTTGATTTATTATTAATGAATCTCTGCCTATCAACAAAATAAACCTTAATCTTTTTCTTAGTAAATATAAATCAATGTCCACGTAACAATGAACCTTCTAAATCGACATTGAATCCAGTTCAGCATCATTTGGTCGCTTCATTAAACTAAGATCGAGACGATGTGGATACAGTTGTATGTTTTAAGATGTCTTAGTCTTATGTTTATAATTGGTTATTATGAAGCATGTTGATTGTGTACATATGAATTTGTTTCAACAGATGCATTTTGGGAAAAGCTAAAGCTTGCAGCTGGGAGAAAGGTATGCATTATTAGCAGATTTAAGCATTCTAGTTTATTGTTATTTTTCTCTATTATATGCTAAGCTAGCGTGTTCCTACTCATTTTTCCATTAATTGGATCTAAGAGCATTATCAGATGTGCAGTGGAAATGAATTATTCACATTGACAGTAGACTTAGGTTTCACTTTGTCTTGTGGTGGGGGGATCTTTTAATTATAGAAAATGCATTTTAATTCATTTAATTTAATTTCTTATTATGTGTATGTGGTGATGATGTAATCTTTTCTCATGGCTCCAATTCGAGGAATGGAGGAGTCATCTTTATATAGATGGTATGATCTGACAAATGGACTTTGTGCCCTGAATGCGATCTGATGGTTTTTTTTTTTTTTTTTTTTTTTTTTTTTTGAAAATGAAATTCATTCATCTATAAAAACACCAAATGTTGTAATTACACGGCCATAATAGCTCGAATATAAACTTAGGAAAATCCTAAAACTCAAGCTAAATTATGATAAACCTAACAACATAAAACAATATATGTATTATGTGTTTCCCGTAACCACTAAAGATACATATTCACACCTAAAAATCTGATGATTTGATACATAGAAAACTAACTATTACATGTTCATGAAAGTTTTGCAATTCATGATATTATAAGTTTCTGTGGTCAAATTTGACAATTAGTGCACATGTTATATAGGTGGGTGCTGCGGAGGCAGAAAGATTTTGCCAGGCTTTTCAACAAATTCACAAGAAACTTGTACGAATGCTTTTCCTCAATCACACAATGTTCTTCCTGTTTAATTTTCTATTTTATGTTTACTAATGCAATAAAAATTGTATTTTTATCCATTATTTCCAGGTAAATGGACTGAGTTCGGATGGTGCTAGGAGCTATATTAACTGGTCAAAAGATTCGGACGAATAGCTTTTTATATGCTTCAATTTTTTTTTATGATATTCACATATTTCTCCAGTATTGTTATGAAACAAAAACAGATATTCTGGTAAAACCGATTATTGATTGGCATCCTGCTTATAATTTTACTTGATCATTCTTGTTCGATGTTTGCTCGCAGTGGTTTCTTTTCTCTTTTTAGCTGTTGATTAATTAATGTTTATGGCTTATATCTATAATGATTATCTTATGCAAATTATGGATGTTTTTTGGGGTCATTTCGGTGGGTTTTGATTTATATGCAAAGTGAAAAGGTTCAGAAGAAATAGTGTTTGGGTCCATTGAGAAACTTGGATGGAGGTTTTTTTTTTTTTTTTTTTTTTTTTTTTTTGGTAATCGAGATGTCCGAATTAATTCACGCGCACCTCGATTAATCCTCAAAACCTATATCTCGTGTGTTTAGAAATTTCTCAACGCAAATCAAGATACCGGAGGCTAGTTGCTCTATGATATGATGAGCACTCCGTCACTGTTTTCGGTCTAATTACTGAAATGCCCTCAAACCCTAACAGTTGTCTATTTCCGTTCCGTGTGCCTCTCTGAGAGAGAATGGATCTTTACAGGGGAAGTAAAAAGAAATCACTTTTTTGGGGGCCATAAAATAAAAACAATAAAATTATAAGAGTCGATTTACTTTTAAAAAAAGGCCCCATATTTTAGGTTAATTAGACAAAAGCCCACATGATTTTATACTCTTAGCACTTGCGGACTTACATTTTAAGTATAAAAATATGAATGAGAGTGAGAGATATAATAGTTCTGATTAATTTATTTTTTCGATGGGAACAGCAGTGAAGATACAGCAGCCACAATTACAGAGCCATTGCATATTGATGAACTCATTTATCTCCTCCAAAATCAGAACCATTAGCACATACCCATTTGCCCTAAATGGAAGAGCGCACTTCATTAGGGCTGCCGCTACTACTAAAGCATCGGAGGCGGCCCAATTGAAGCAAAACTGGCTGGATTCTCTCTCTTCCCCGCCTCTTCACGATATAAATGGAAACCTAACCACCAATGCTGATGATTCCCAATGGGTTCTTGGTATTGACCCGGATCTCTCAGGCGCTTTGGCCGTCTTGAAAACGGATCAGACCGGCTGCTCTGCTCAGGTAAAACGGTAAATATTTGTTTGTTTGTAAATGGGGACCAGACCAGACATGGTCCAGGTGTCTACCCAATTCGTTGAATAATGGTAGGGACCTTTACATGTCTGGGAAATTAAAGAGGCCATCGTTGCTTGATAATCTTCGTTTCTTTGATTATACTTGCTACATCTGGACTCTACATTTAATATTTTATTTGGAATTTAGTGGATTTATCTTGATATGTTTTTGGATTACTTTCAGAGTTGCTAATATTTATAGTATAATTTAATGTTTTAGGTTTATAGTTTGGTTAATTGAAAACAAAAATTCATGTTTTCCACCCATTTGTTTTAGGAAAAATTCCCTGGGAATGCAAGAATGTGCTTCAATTCATGAAAGTTTCAATTATTTGTAACATCATTTGCTAGTAGAGAAGTAGTGAAATGGAGTGAGTAGCATGGTATTATATATAGAGGAATTTTATATGTAATAAGTGAATTAGATGATGCAATTCTTTGTATATTACCTGTTTAATGTCTTTTTGTCGGCTTGAAATGTCTTTCAAGACTTTCACGTTCTTTTTCTTCAGTAGTATATGTACCATAATTTGTTTTGTGAGATGAGATTTGATTTGGCAAGTGAGATGATTTCGGTTTTCCTCAATCTATCAGGTGTTTGATAATCCTCACTTGCCAGTTCTAGTTGGTAAAAGAGTTCGGAAACTTTTAGATGCCAAGTCTATGATCCCGTTGCTTCGCAGCTTAGATGCTTCAGTTGGTATGTGACATTACAATGTCTCTACCATATTCCTTTTCTTCTCTCTTCTCTCTCTCCCTCTCAAGTACTTCTTTCTTCTTCTTTTTTTGTGTGTGTCTGTGGAGGGAGAGAAGCTTCTATGATGAGTTATTTGTTAGTTCATTTGTAAATGGCGACCAGACCAGACATGGTCCAGGTGTCTACTCATTTCATGTAATAATAGTAGGGACCTTTACATGTCTGGTAAATTAAAGAAAGTGCCCATCGTTGCTTGATAATCTTCATTTCTGTGATTATACTAGCTACATCTGGACTCTACATTTAATTTCTTATATGGAATATTGTGGAATTATCTTGATGTTTTTGGTCTACTTTCAGAGTTCGTAATTTTATAGTATAATTCGATGTTTTAGGCTTATAGTTTGATTTTTTGAAAACAGAAATTCATGTTTTCCACCAATTTGTTTTAAGAAAAATTCCCTATGAATGCAACAATGTGCTTCAATTCATGAAAGTTTCACTCATTTATAAAATCATCTGCTACCAGAGAAATTAATTTTATATGTAGTAAGTGAATTAGATGATGCAATTCTTTGCTATTACTTGTTTGTTGAATGCAAATGTAATATGAAGTTGCCTGTTGAATAAAAAAGACTACAGAATATGCCTGTTTAAGGTCTTGAGATGTCTTTCAAGGCTTTCACATCCTTTTTATTCAATAGCATATGTACCATGATTTGTTTTGTGAGATGAGATTTGATTTGGCAAGTGAGATGATTTTGGTTTTCCTCAATCTATCAGGTGTTTGATACTCCTCACTTGCCAGTACTAGTTAGTAAAAGAGTTCGAAAGCGTTTAGATGCCAAGTCTATGATCCTGTTGCTTCGCAGCTTAGATGCTCCAATTGGTATGTGACATGATAATCTCATTTATCGTTTCTCCTCACATCAAGAAGGTAAATAAAATGAATTGTTTCTTCTTTTTTTTCAAACCCCCACTCCACCCCCCCACCCACACACACACACACACACCTCAAATGAGAATTTTATAGCTCTGCTCCTGCATGCATATAATAGGTACTGCATATTGTTAATACAATTGCAAAAAGAAGAGGAACTCTTTCTTTTGTTAATTCTTTTTAATATGACTACAAAATATCTGAAAATTTAGGTCACAAGACAAAATGAGGAGCACTAAATGCAGGGTTGGGGGCTAAAATTACACATTTCAGCCTCAAAATTGCTTGTCTAGATGCAGCAATTTGATGGTGCCTTGTTTCATACTTCTAAATTCTAATGTCATTTATCACAGTGAAAGTATTGTTCCTGACATTCATATAGGTTTGAACATCAATTGTGCCCTATTCAAACCCACTACAGACCATTCATTTTTTAGCTTGGGTTGGGAAATTTCAGTGAGTTTACGGTAAAATTGAAAATTTGATCTTATAACAGCCGTTTCCAGCTTAATTTGTGCTAGTAGTTAATAGTTATGGAAGAAAAACCTATATAAGCTTAACCGTTCTACTTCACTTTTTGGGTCCTGATTTATCACTAGTTCCTTATTAAGCTTGAGATGAAATCGTGATACTGTTTATTTAATTTGTTTTTCTCTTATCAATTCATTTCCTTAATCAATTAATTAGTTTTAACTGACTATGCTATGATTTACTTGTTGAGCTTTCAGTTCTCATCATTTGATTGATATCCCTTTTGGGCTGTCTTTAGTTTATAACTTGAAATAGGATCTACTTTCATTCTTTAAGTTATATCGGTGCTTGAACATTATGTAATAGCTCATGCTATTTTTATTTCAGGAACAACTGCATACATAGAGCAGTCAATCCCTTATCCTCAAGATGGGAAACAGGTCCGTGTTATCCATGTTGGTGGAAGATTTCTTAGGGACCCTTTTTTTTTTTTGAAATGACCCTTTTTAAAAGCTGTTTTGCTTGATGATACTCTTTTGCTGCTGTTATAATTTTGTTTATTGTCCCTTCTATATGTGGCCTTAGGCCATATAGAAATGGCTCGAATTTCATAGCATTGAGAATATTGATTTGAACAAATCAATATAATCTTATCAAAGAGACAGTCCCTTGTTATATTAGTTTCCCTTAGCATGCTTTTGACTAAGAGCTTTCACTCCTTGACTAGGTAGGAATTGTCTTTGTTGACAGTCTATCCTTGAAAATAGTACCTTGTAGTATGATTTATTGACCTTAACACATACCATTGCGTTGGAACTTTTCGTTTTTATCTATTTTGCAACAGTCTAAATAATCCCATTACCCCCCCCCCCCCCCCCCCCCATTTCTTTCTTTTTCCATCAATGTATTTTTGATTCAGCTGCGGGTTTTCATTTGTTCTAAGCATATATCTTGTTAGTTTGACGGCATCTTTAAAAAATATTTACCCATTTTCTTTTGTTCGTTTAGTTCTCTTAGTTATTAGTGCCATACAAGCCAAAACTTATCATGATCTTTTGTGGACTTCTCACTTATTTAGAGGGATAGTTTTCTGGTGAGAAGATGCTATATGTTTGCTATTTTTGTTCATTGGTTTATGTAGAAGATATTTCGCTTTATATTGTTGCCTTTCTTAAGTCTTTGACTTGGACCTGTTTATCTGTTGTGCTTGTGGTATTGCATTCACTGATTTTGCTAAAATATACCATACCTATGGAAGTGGACTATAGCTGGATTGCAAGAGATGTGTGTGTACATGTAGTGAAACATTGGTTAGCTTTTGAAATTTTATTGGGAATCCAATAATATTATTGTCCCACTTCTGTCCATGGTGAGGGCATGCTTAGTTACTGAATTAAGAGCTGAAAGTTCGTCCATTCCACAAGCATTGTTTTCTAAGAAAACTGGATATTTTTAATGCACCCTTTTTTTAAGGAAAGAGTTCCCTATCAAGTATCCTTTTTCTTTGACTTTGCCCCTGTTGCAAATTTGTGCTCTTCAATGTCCTGTGTGGAGATAACATTGTCAGTGTGCCCATTTTAGTTATGAAATTTTGTTGGAAGGTAAAATAAGTGAAATAAAATTGCAAAATTTTCATAGTTCCTCCTCTGAGTATATCTCCTTTGACTTAATGAAGGGTTGGTGGAGCGGAGGATTTGGATATGGATTATGGATCGGGATATTGGTTGCCTCTGGATTTTCTGTAGTTCCGATTCCCTCTTTAACATGGAAGAAATGGTTTGGACTTTTAGGCGGCACCTCTGCAAAGGTTTGCATCAGCATTCTTGTTGTATTTTTACATACGAATAGTAAAGTTTTACTCTTCAAATAAATAACGTTTATATAACTTAATTATTGTAGCGGTCATAATGGTAAATGTTTAAGAGAGAGAAGCATGCATGCATGTTGAGGAAGACTATTTGTGACAAAATGTAGGTGGTTATGGGAAAGAACTGAAGCAAACATATATTCCAACTTCCTCTCTCTCTCTTTTTCTCCTTTGAGAACTTTGAACTTCAAACTTCAAACTTCAAACTTCCTTTTTTAAGGGTCTTGGAGCCCTTAATACTTCTCTAGGAAAACAAACTGTTATGTTTTGAAGGCCATAATATAACAAATGAAACTAAGAAAAATTTGCCTAAAGGTTTCGTTGATTTTATTTGTGATATATATATCCAAGAAAGAGACTGGCACCGTTGCATTGATCGTAAAATTATGAATCTATCGGTACCTAATTTGTCCCTGTTGGACAACTTTTTCCACTGCTGGCGACTGAATAGTGTATTCCGTCACTTTTTCTCTTTTTAAAAGAAAATTATTGACAATATGAAAGATGCTTGTGCAAACAAGCTTAGTCATTATTGTTCTTAGTCATTACACATATGGGTGGTTTTAGTAGAGGATGGGAGGTTGGGGGGATTGTCAAATAGGGAAACTCAAGTGTTGGTGGGAAATGCAGGAGATCCTTGACAAACAAGTGTCCTTTGAGCAATTCATTCATGATTTCAACTGACTATGCTTAGGTTCTATTCATTGTTTTCTTCTTACTTTTTTCCTTTTTGGCTATTATTAATTGTGCATATCTTGCCTTGAAATTTATGTGGAGTTTTATTACTTTTTTTACATTGTCACTGTTTTGGTTTCTTGCTTTCTGCTGAGGAAGTTGCTAATATCTTTCTAGAAGCTGTCTCATTTTCTTACCCTGTTTTCTTAACCACCTTTAGTTGAAGGAATCCTTTTTTGCTCCTTTTTTATTTCTGCTTAATCGTTGACTGTGGAATCAACGGAATCTCATAAACATTCTTTTTATTTATGATAGATGGACTTTTGTGCAGGATGATAGCCGGAGGGTTGCTTCCACATTATTTCCATCTTTGAGTTCCCAGCTGAAAAGGAAAAAGGATCATGGTACAATTTCTTCTCCTTAAATATGTATTATATAAGGCTATTCCTTAGTTGGAGTGAGAACTAAGGTGGTGCCAAAACTTTGATATCTTTGCATACCATCGGCTGCATTTTTTCCTTTTTATTACCAGAACCTTACTATTAAATTACATTGTGGGCCGGAATGTCGGAGGAAAATCAAGATATATATAAGATCATGTGAGCAAATAATATGGAGACATGACTTTATTGGTTGTGCATTGCATAAGAGTTTTGATCAATGAGGTGCATATGATGAATGGAGCGCCTAGCATACAACATTTTTTGGTATCATATTCAGCCATCTTTTTAAGCTGCCTTTGCAGCCGCAAAAAAATAAACTGAAATAAATAGCAAAAGTTCTGGTACCAATCCTTAGAGCTGACATTTTCAAGGGTGACGGACTCATCCTCAATGTCTGATGTGTGTAACCCGTTAGGTGCTCTAAAGTTCATAATAAAATTAGCTGCCACCATGGAGCATATGCCTCCTTGATCACAACTCGAGTAAAGAATCTGTTTGATCAATCAGAAGACGGGGCATGTTCGACCTAAAATTTTCTTTTTGTTTTCCCTCTGGCACCTATTTTCCTCATATTTGGTAACTAAAAACTGCAGGAAAGGCTGAAGCTGTGCTGATTGCTGCATACGCGAAGGGTCTGAAGTCAGATTTACCACACCTCTCTGATGAATTGGTTCCTCAAAATTGTCAAGTTGTAATGGCAACCCAATTACTTCAAAAAGAGAGCTGACATGACATGTAGTGAGCCTTTTCACTTTGCTACTGTGAGGAAATGATGGAATTGAAAAGTTGAACCTGGGATTAAGCAGCATTATCATCATGGACAGGTCTGTGAAGATGGTCATAGCCATTCTTTGATAGTCATACTATTATTGAAACTACTGTCTGTAACCTAATTTACTCTAGCTTAGGAAAAGAAAAATGAGTAAATTGCAATGCTCCCCTTCTCTTTTTCTTATTTTATTTGGGCAATTATTCTTTTGCCCCTTTAGGTTTATTGAAATGTTAAACAGGTCCAGCTGTATGACAAATGTAACACCCTCTTTTGTTTAATTCTCTTCAAAAATTTGATAAAGTACCAGCTCTCTGCCAAGCTTTGGAATCATAATAAAGAACAGAATCTGTTTCATATCAATGAAATCTAATCCTTATCCAATGATGCAAAAACTGAGTGAAAAATACCACCTCATGTTTGTACAAGGCTTGTGTTCTGCCAAGGATTTAACCCAAAACCCAGAGCAAGAAATCATGCCATTTTAAATGTAGAGATTTTTTTTAAAAGCAGAATTGCCCCCAGTGGCAAAGCTTAGCCCTAAATGCAAAATTGTTTAGAAGATTTGGAGACCTGGCAAAACTCAAATGTAACATAAGACCCACTTTTCACCCATCCTCTTGCCAGCAGATGCTTAAGCTGGCAGTTGAGACTTGCTTTGTGAGTCTTTTGACCATGGCAACAATCTTATGTGGTCGATGATGACCTATACTATCAAAGAATTACAAGGCAGATGCTTTGCCAGTTTCTTAAAAAGCATCAAAGTAGTAAAACCAGTAGTAAGTAAATCCATAGGCAACATCTCTCATTCATTTCTATGGAAATTTCATGGAAGTAAACCTTTTATCAAATGGAATACTAGGACTATTGTGAACACGGCAAGGAAACCCAAATGAGACAACCGAAGATGAATAGACATTAAATTGAAATGAAAATTTGGGTAATATGTAATAAAATGTAAACTGTAACAAACCGCGGAACTAAACCCCTGATTTCTTATGCAGCATACTTAACCTCCAGAGGCCCCTCTAAAGCTTACTTGTGACAAAAATATAAGCCATTATCTGCTCCCCCAAGTTAGCTGGTCTTATCCTGTAAATCTTCTCACCTCAATTGCAAGGACCTCAGTAATTTGCCATGTGCGGATGCATCTATTTAAGTGTGACCTCAAAAATAACTCCTTCAAGATTTCCAACAACAGATCGGGTCCCAACTATTTCATTTATCAGCATTCCATGCCTAGTAGCCTCGTTAACGACCATTGAATCCATGCTGCACAGAAAGAACAATACCATTGAATAAAAGATAAGCAGTGCTGCTTGTTCAAACATCTCAAATTGGAGTAACACAATCAAGAGAAACAAAAAGGGAGGGAGGAGGGATTTGCAAAATGATGATAAATGTTCATATAATAGACTTACTGAAGTAATTAAAGATCTATAGATTACAAAGAAATACAAGTACACAGAACATTTTAGCATTTGCTGGCCAGTTACAGGAAGACAGATAGTAAAATTGGATATTATCAATCATAAGATGTCTTGGCAAAGGGAAAACAACAATCAGAACTCTGAGCAGCGATAACAAAACAAAGACAGAAAAACTACAGAAACAAATTCTGAGAACACTCAGAACCATGTATAACATAATCAGAAAAGATTAAAGGAATAGTTTCTGTCAATACTCCAGTATTTCCCATTATAGCGATATTTTATCTATAAATTTGTTTCAAAGTCTTTTGAATAATAAATGGACTGGAAATTGAAGTTTTTAGATGGTTGAAGTAGAAAGCCCTTGAACCGGAAAAGGAAGATAAAGATTTGCTATATTAACTTGTTGATGAATGATTGCAATCATCCAAGATGAACCAACACATAAAACTGGTCAGAATTTGTGAAGTGGAAACAAAAATTAAAACAAGTTTGGGAAATGATTACGTACATCTTGGTTCGGGATACATAGGCTAGAATGAATTTGCATTGTCCTTGTCCCTTGAAGCGGAGGAACTGTTCTACAGTGTCAAAAAGTGGAGGAATGCTCGACTGTTGAAAGCTTAGACACTGTCAAGGAAATATGAAGCACCAACCAACAAAGAATGCATAGACACATAGCACAAGAGAAATTCAAGTTTCGGTTTCCAAATATCAATAATTAGTTCACGCAAAAGTATCTTAGCTCAATAGTGTCGTATCTTAGCAAATTAAATAAGATATAGATACAAGGGATAATTCTCATTTGGTGTTCTATGCCACCACAGAATCCAAGATGAGCATGTAGATAGTTTTCTGCTATTCTAGCCTCATTTAGTATGTACGGCAGGGCTTCACTATAACTAATTTAACTTCTTTTTTTTTAATTGTGCACATTGCTTGAAAATAAAGGTATTGGTAATAATCTGTACTATAGGATATAAATGTCAGCCCCAAGAATTAAATCAAATCCTCCCGGAAATTTCTGTAAAATTATGTTTATCTGATCAGAATTTCCCCATTCTAGCTTCTCAACTGCCAGTCCTGCAGAGAAGATGCGAAAAAAATGACATCAGCTAATGCAAACATTTTCTATTCCTAATAAAGTTCATTTTCCTCACCACTCACCAGCATCACTATTACGCTTCTCAGATGATACATGGTGCTCTATATTTTTGTTCAAGATCTGAAAATAGATGGATACTATGGAAGAGTCAAAATACAAGTAAGATTACAAGTAAGCCTACCAACATTTCTAGTTAATCTTATGACCTTGCCTTGAGCACTTCCTCATTATGGTCAGTTAACACAACGTCACGGCAAAATCTGCTGCAGAGTATCCCAGTAATTCCTGTGCATCAGTAAGAAGCAATCAAATTAAGCATCAGTAAGAAGCAATCTAATTAAGCATCAAGGTAAGATAAAAGATGTTATCCTTATGGGGCACTCATATAACTGGCACTCAGCCAAACCTAACATAAATTGAAGGAGAGGAGAATATGCGATAAAATACAATATGATCGAACCAAAGGGAATTCCTTGATTAAAGAAATTTGTTTCCAACAACAAAACAACAGTATGTGTAGGTGCCATAATTACTGCACACCTCATTTTATCTTGTGAATATCTGGAATTCTCTCGGCTCACCTCATTTTCTTTTATTTTCTTTCACTTTCTCAATATCCAAACTAGTGTTGTTAAAGGCGCAAAGTGTCTAATGAAGGTGAGGGGCAAATTACAACACACACACACACACATATACATATACGGTCAGGCTCCAGTCCACACCTTACAGTCTACATTCAGCTAGGGATGTTCACGGGTCAGGTCGGGTCGGGTTTTTTGAAATTTTGTGAGACCCGATCGGGTCGGGTCACGAGAAGTTCGAGTCGCGGGTCGGGTCGCGCGAAGATGGAACCCGAACGGGTTCGGGTCGGGTTGGCAGAAAAAAAATAATTTTTTTTAATGAATTAATTATTTTGAAATACAAATATTTGTTATTTTATGTCTCAAAAATTTTCATAAATATAAAGTTTTAATACAACAAAAATAATAAACAAATGAATAAAAGTAAAAACTTTAAAAATAATAATAAATTTTTTAGAAAAATAATATAAATACTATAGGGTCTGGTCTGGTCGGGTTTTAGTATCAAACCAGTTGCCCAACCCGAAAATTTCGGGTCGGGTCGGGTTGAAAATTTACAAACTTTTTTTTTTAGACCCACGCGGGTCGGGTCGCGGGTTGACCCGACCCCATGAACACCCCTACATTCAGCTAAGAGACATAAGATTTTTTTATCTTTATCTGCCCTTACAGTCTACATAAAGTCCACATGAACCTTACTTGAGTCTGATCGTGTATGTAGGTGTATGTGTGTGTGTGTATAAGTATTCGGTCAACTAAAACAAAGAGAAATCATTGAATATATAAAAACAATTACAATAATATAAATATTGCTATTGATATACAAATTAATGTGTTTGTCAAAATTTAAATTTGGATGGGAATCCCAACTCAAAGTAGGAATCCAAGGAGAAAGTGAAGGTTAGTTGACTGCAGTATGGGATCAAACATAAATGGATGAGGAAACATAATATGAGTATAATTACATAAATGAAGGGCCTAATTCATGATTAATAATAAGTAGTGAAGAAAAACATGTAATAAAATGTTAAATAAAAATGAAGACACATACCAACACCAGAGCCTAATTCAAGAATGGAAGAGGCTGAGAGCAGGTCAGGATTTTTGGAGATATAATCATTCATAAGCATTGCACCAGGCCAAACCAATTGCCCTGTCAAATCAAAATCAGCTGTTTCACCACACACAGTTAGATTTTTTTATTTTTATTTTTTATTTTTTATTTTTACCCATTTATTCCTTTTTTATATAAAATGGAACTATGGAAGATACACACACACACACAAAAAAAAAAAAAAAAAAAAAAAAAAAAAAAAAAAAAAACCCTTACTAGATGCAGATTGGAGGCAGAAGAGGCGAAGAACTTGAGAGCCAAAAGTGAAAGTGGTAAGTTGATAACTGCGGTGACAGTGAATCATAAAATGATTATAGAGTCTTGAAAAGGCAAAAAAAAAAAAAAAAAGAAAGATAAGATTGATGAGCAAAACCAACTTAAAGACTTACTCGTCATTGATGAAGAAAGATTCGTCTAAGCACACTACGTCGTCGTATTGGTCTCTGTTCATATTGAGGTGACCTCAATTGAATGGAATGTTGTTCTTCTCTGTAACCCTAACTGGTAAGTGATATGGTAACAAAAGGACTCTACTTCATTGGTAGATTCTCTCACTTTTCCTTTTAAATCATATTTTACCAAAAATTTTCTTTATCCCCTGCAACAACAAATTTAACCCGAATAATATTGTATGCCACCGGAACATTCATTTTTCCTCTCGAATTAAAAAAAAAAAATCAAATCAAATCAGATAGGGATTTGAATTGGAAATTTTATTCCGGGTTTGTGAGAATTATAGAAGAAAATGTATATTAACATTTACTTAAGTTTTGAATTACAATGAGAGACATTTTAGAGTCTTTAAACACAACTACCACAATAAATACATAACTACTATATTAAATACATCTATACAACTATCAACTAATAACTACTAATAACACAATACAACCAACATCATCACAACACACAACTAACAACTAACATCCCCCCTCAAACTCAAGGTGGTTTAGATGAAACCAAATTGAGTTTGGAAACAAGTGTAGTGTAACGTCCCAAAAAAAAAAGATTTGGTGAAGACATCAGCTAGCTGATCAGTGGATTTGAGATACTTCAAGGAAATAGTGCCAGAAGCAACGTGTTGGCGAATGAAATGACAATCGATCTCAATGTGTTTAGTGCGCTCATGAAAAACATCATTATGTGCTATTGCAATAGCACTTTTGTTGTCGTAGTAAAGAGTGAGAGATGATGGTTGAGGGACTCTCATATCTTATAGAAGCCAACGTAACCATAGAAGTTCAGCTGTAGTAGCAGCAACATCTCTATATTCAGCCTCAGTACTCGAGCGGGCAACCAATGTATGTTTCTTGCTACGCCAAGAAATAAGTGAATCACCAAGAAAAATACAGTAACCTGTAGTTGATCGACGATCAGTAGGGTCTCTTGCCCAGTCAGAATCAGAATAGGCTCGAAGAACCAATGATGAAGTAGCAGAAAAATGAAGACCTGTAAAGAGAGTTCCTTTAACATAACGAAGGATGCGAAGTACTGCAACATAATGAGTGGAACAGGGAGCGGTCATGAACTGGCTGACAATGTGAACTGCATAAGAAATGTCTGGTCGAGTGACTGTAAGATAAATGAGGCTTCCAACCAATTGTCTGTAGAGAGTAGGATCATCAAGGGGAGTTCTATCTTCATCTATAGGTGTAAGACTAGTATTATACTCAATTGGAGTTGGAACTGTCTTGCTATCTGTAAGGCCAGCTCGAGAAAGAAGATCAGAGGCATACTTGGCTTGTGAGAGATGATAACCATCATCAGAACAAATAACCTCAAGGCCTAAAAAATAACTCAAAGGACCAAGATCTTTCATTTCAAATTGTTGACTAAGAGCCTGCTTGAGATCTGATATGCCTGAAATATCATCTCCAGTAATAATCATATCATCAACATAAAGAAGTAATATCACAATACCCTTTTCGGATTTTCGAAGAAATAAGGTTGAATCATGTGGACTAGAGGTGAATCCAATTTTTCTGACAGCGGTACTGAATTTGGCAAACCATGCACGAGGAGCTAGCTTCAAACCATATAAGGCACGTCGCAGGCGACATACTGTATTTGGTGGATGATCAAGACCCGGAGGAGGCGTCATATAAACTTCTTCAGTGAGATCACCATTGATGAAGGCATTCTTGACATCCATCTGAAACAGACTTCATTGCCGAGCAGCAGCAACAGCAAACAGACTGCGAACTGAGGTAAGGCGAGCAACAGGAGCAAAAGTCTCCTCATAATCAATCTCATACTCTTGAGCGAATCCTTTAGCAACAAGTCGTGCTTTATAACGCTCAATAGATCCATCTGAATGTGTTTTGATTTTGTAAACTCATTTGCATCCCGCTGGATTTTTGCCAGGAGGAAGATCAACCAAGTCCCAAGTATATGTCTTTGTCAATGCCTGTAATTCATCTTGCATAGCTTGCTGCCAATGAGGATTAGAAGAAGCCTCCCTATAGGACTGAGGTTCATGCAAAGAAACAAGAGCAGAGAAACAATGATAATCTCGAATGTAAGGGGGATGATTTCTTACTCGGGTATGATAGGGTGGAGATGAGTCACCAATGGTCTCTGGTGCAGTATCTGCAGGAGGGGCATCATCAAGAACATGCGGTGATGGAGGTTGGACATCTGTATGTTCACCATGAGTACTTGCATCAGATGGAAACAACTCAATAGATGGCTTAGTGAAAAGTGGAGGAGGATCTGAAGGTGACATTGTGAACTTAGAAATAGAAGAGAACATAACGTGTTCCCAGAAAATAACATGACGAGAGATGCGAAGTTTCTTTGACACGGGATCCCAACAACGATACCCTTTGTGTTGAATACCATATCCTAATAAACAACAAAGTCTGGCACGGGGTTCTAACTTGTGATGCTCTGTAGGATGAAGAAGAACAAAACAAACACTCCCAAAAACCTTGAGAAGATCATAAGGAGGGGAAACATCATAAAGGCACTCATAAGGAGACAAATTATGTTTGGTGACTGAAGAAGGAATACGATTAATAACATAAACAGCCGTAAGGGCAGCTTCACCCCAAAAGCGTTCTGGACAAGATGATGAAATAAGCATGAATCGAGTGGAATCTAAAATATGACAATGTTTTCTTTCGGCTCGTCCATTTTGTTGAGAGGTATATGGGCAGGATAGTTGTGAAATGGTTCCTTGGGCTTTTAAAAATTGTTGAATTTTGGAGTCAAAATATTCCTTGGCATTGTCGGTCCTCAAAATTTTGATAGTTTTGGGAAATTGTGTTTTGATCATGTTTGCAAAGTCAATATAAATTTAAGGTAGTTCAGAACGTTGTTTCATAAGAAAGATCCATGTAAACCGAGAATAATCATCAATAAACAAGACAAAATATTTAGATCCTCTCATAGTGGCTGTATGTGAAGGTCCCCATACATCAGAGTGGACCAAATCAAATAGAGCAACAGAATTATGTTTATTATGTTGAAAGGACAAAGCTGGTTGTTTTCCAAGTTGACAAGAGACACAATGGAAAGGCTGGTCTTTAACAGAACCTAATGAACCATTAGAAACTAAAGGACGAAGTTTATTTATCGAGGCATGACCAAGACGCATATGCCACAAGTGAAGAGAAGATGAAGTAGATACAGCACATAATTGGGAAAAACGATTTGAAGGAAGATGCAGAGATGTGAGTTCAAACATACGTCCAATTCTACGGCCTGTCCCAAAAATCTGTCCCGTCTGCGGATCATGCACACGACAACCATTAGTGGAGAATATCAATTATAATCCAAGTTCACATAGTTGACCAACAGAAATAAGGTTGAATGTAAGTTTGGGAATAAGAAATGTGTTTGGTAATGTGAATGTAGATGTTGATATGTGGTCAGACTGACTTACAAGCATTTGTGAGCCATCTGCAGTGCAGATTGGAGAAATATTTGTGGTATGAGAGGTGGAAGAAAATAACAAGGATTGAGAAGTCATATGATTGCAACAACCAGAGTCAAAATACCAATGACAATTACTTGAATTGACAGATAAGGCAGTAGAAGTACTGGGATGGGTGGAGAGTATTTGTCTAAGGAGTGCTTCTAAGTTACTAGTGGATGTTGGAGAGACAGTAACCTCAGAGGTAGCAGCAGCAATTGGAATTGCTATCTTGGAGGGTTGATTAGATCTTGGGGGACGAGTGGGGCACTGCTCAATGGAATGGCCAGACAGCTTGCAGTAGCGACAACTCACCTTAATGGGACAGTGTGCGGCAATATGGCCTCTTTTCTTGCATTTGTGACATTCAGTAAGACTACATTCAATCAGAGTATGACCAGATTTGTTGCAGGTACGACAAATTTTGCCTTCACCTTTTGAGAAATGTTTATCTGAGGCGGCAAGCACAACATCATCGTGAGATGGCTTAAGTAAGCCGAGACGAGTTTCATCAGACAATAATCGAGAGACAGCAACTTCTAATGTAGGTAGAGGAGATTGATGTAACAATGAAGCTCGACAAGATTCAAAATCATCAGTAAGGGCCATAAGGAATTGCATTAGTCGCATACGGTCACGGTGTGCCGTATAATTAGTTGCATCAACGGTGCAACTCATTGATGGTTCTGACAAAGCAAGTTGGTCTCAAATATTCTCCATTTGTGCAAGAAAATCAATAATAGACTGACCTTTCTCTTGTTTCAAATTATGCAACTTTTCCCATAATTGATAATGACTAGAGAGATCAGAAGAGGTGTATCTTAATGCAAGCAGATCCTAAACTTCTTTGGCAGTTTCGTAGCGCCTAAATTGATGATGAATAGCTGGAACCGAAGTATTCCGGAACCATGTCAGAATTTGGTGATTCTTACTATCCCAATCCTCGAGACGATCAGCGAGCTGTCCTTCAGGTTCATCAGTAAGCCGAGTGGGGGGCTTGACATCTCCAGTAACATAACACCATAGTTTCCGACCCTTGAGAAAACTACGCATTCCCTGATCCCATAGACGATAGTTTGAACCTATGAGAATGGTAGGAATGGGTTGCATAGCATCTGACTTTTCCATTCCCGAAAACCGAATTTCTACACCTCTGGAAAGAACCTAAACTCTGATACCATGTGAGAATTAGAGACGAAAATGCATATTAACATTTACTTAAGTTTTGAATTACAATGAGAGGCATTTTTATAGCATTTAAACACAACTACCACAATAAATACATAACTACTATATTAAATACATCTATACAACTATCAACTAATAACTACTAATAACACAACACAACTAACATCATCATAACACACAACTAACAACTAACAGGGTTTGCTCTGATTTTCAGAATAATTTTTCATAAGAAATTAAAAAGCTCAATTGAGATTCTAGATGATTATCTCTAATCATAATCAAGATAATACATGGGAGATTTTATTGGGACAAGATATCCCGATTACCATCTCCAATATATTTAAATAAAATAAAAATTCAGTTAAAATTTTATATTTTATATCACTTATTATTTAACAAAAATATCTAAATTTGTTTCCACTTAAGTACCTAGGTTTTAAATTTTATTCATTATTAATTCATTTTTTAGGCTTCTTTACTCCTTTGTTAACTAATAAGATTTTTTAGGAAAATTATAAAATCTAAACAAAAAAAAGTAGTATATAACAAAAGTAGTCATTATCATATTTTTATTACCCAATTAGTCAAATATATTATGTTTAGATAAAATTACTTTTAAAACCAATTCATAGCAGTAAAGAACAATAATTGTGCGACGGCACCCATCGCACACAAAAAATAGTGTGCGATGGCCGATGGGTATTGTCGCACACTCATCGCACCGTGTGATAGGTGTCGTCACACATTCATCGAACAGTCATGGTGTATATCCACCTAAGATTGACATTTTATCGAACACCTTATGTGCTCTATTATTACCAACGATTTTTTAATAAAATCTTATATATTTTATTCCCTTCATTTTACATATATATATTTTTTATTTCCATTTCATTTTCAATTACTTGTGTTTTGTGACTTTGAGAGAGAAGAATATTGTTGGAATATGAAGAGAGAGGAATAAAAAATTATAGTATTTACATAAATAGAGTGTAAGAAAAATGTGTTCTGTGTTATAAGGGTATTTTGGTATCTCTATGCGATTGTTGGCTATAATGAATAAAAAAAAATCCAGTTATGGCTAATTGGTAAAAGAATCTTGTTTTATTGGCTAGTTTGTCCAATTTCTCAATTTTTGACATAATTCCCCCTCCTCTTCCCTTTTATCTGAACCAAAAAAAAATATTATTGCAAACATAAATAAATTTTTTAGCCTCGTAACTCCCTGAGATTTAAATATGGACTAAATCCGGTTTGGGTTTCCGGTTCCACACTTAAGTGGAACCGGAAACTCGAACCGAACCGGAACCGAACGGTTCGGTTCATTTTTTTTTTAATTAATTAAAATAAAAAAATGAGAGGAGTCAAATCATTAAATAAAAAAAAATTTATTAATTAAAAAAAATGAGATTAAATTTATAAAAAAAAATAAAATTATTACATTGAAGAGCTTGAGCTTAAATTTTTTAAAATTTAAGTTGCCTACGTATCCTCCAAGGGTGAGAGGAATCAAAGCTCACGTAGTTCCATTACAAGTTTAAGACATATCCCCTTTGTAAATTATAATTTTACATTTATCAATCATCATTATCAGTTGATCCTTCGGCTCCGGGTCCGCAGCTTCCGCTTGCACTTGTTGCAGAAGCATTATCGAACAAATCTTCAAAATCATCGGGGGCATCTTCTTGTTGTCTCAGATCAGCTCGAGTCCAATCATCCACACAAGCTGTTGCTTCTAGAGTGCTTGGATGTAATGAAGATCGTCTAGCTTCCAATATATTACCTCCCAAGCTGAAGGCTTGCTCAACCGCAACGGTGGAAATAGGTGCTGCCAATATTTCTTTAGCAATAATAGATAAAACATGATATATATTTGATGCCGGTTCCACCATTCAAGGATTTTAAAATTTTTACTGCATAAACTTTCATTAGAAAACTCAAAATTTGTAGATAAATAATTATCTAATTCAGGGTTATTAGTTGTTGTCGTATCCCTAGATTTTTTATTTCGTTGTAATAACCAACGATCCCCTGCGCTAAGTCTTGGTTGAATTACCGGTTCGCTACTACTAGACTGACCTATTGTTCCTAAGTTATATCTTACAATATAATCATTAAATAAAATAATTAAATCACTTTTTAAATTCGTCATTATGCTCGTAATATCAATGTCATCTAATATTCCTAAATAACCATAGTAAGCTTGTAAACCACCATTCAAACCTTCTAATTTAAATCTAGGATCAAAAACAGCAGCAATAAGATAAAGTAAAGGAATTTCTCTAAAATAATTCAACCATTTTACCTTCATAACAGTAATGGCTTCGAGCAAAACAATATCATTAGGGTCGTCACTGTCAACATGTTCATCGAGAGTGCCAACAATATTCAAACTCTCAAGAAGAAATAAATGTGCAGTGGGATAATAAACACCGCTAAAAACTAAAGTAGCATCATTAAAAACTCTTAAAATATCTAAAATTCTTTCACAAATATCCCATTGACTAGGATAAAGTGTGATATTTTGAACATGTTGAGAAAAAAAACTACATAATGCATCTTTGTATTGAAGTGCTTGACATAAAAGAAAATAAGTAGAATTCCAACGTGTTGGAACATCTCTAGAAAATTTAATCGGTTTAATACCATTTATTTTACAAAACTTGGTCCATTCCCTCCTAACTTGAGAATATGACCAAATACAGTTAAGTGCCGTTTTAATAGGATCAAGGAAAGGAGATAATAATTTTAGACCGTCTTGCACACATAAGTTTAGGACATGACATGTACAACGAATATGAAAAAATCGACCCCTTAAATTTGGTTGACATATTTCTTTTAAATCATTGATGGATGCAGTATTTGCAGATGCATTATCAAATCCAATTGTTAAAATTTTTTCTCCTAAACCATATTCATCAAAAATTACCTTCATCATTCTATAAATATTATGTGCAGTATGTTGGTCATCAAAAAATCTAAATGCAATGAGTCGTTTTTGCATGGTAAATGATGCATCAATCCAATGACAAGTCACACCCATGTATGAGTGTGTTTGCCAATGGTCACTCCAAATATCAGAACATATAGAAATACGACCTTTCATCTCTTTAAATATTTCATTTAAAATAATTTTACCATCTTTATATAATTGAAAATATGACGTTTGTTGTGTTTCGAGTCATTCTACATGCAGCAGGGTTAAAGCATTATGCACGTAATTAGTAAATGAAGTTTTTCACCAAAGCTTAAAGAAAGATGTGCCATACATGTTAATTTCGCAAATTCTTCTCTATTTTTTGCATCAGAATATTTAAATAAATCTACACTACTCGTACCTCTACTAGATGATGCGTACCTGGCCATTTGAGTCTGCGTCGTATCAATGCCAAATTCAACCGGATGATGTTTCTCCATGTGCTTGATCATATTGCCGTATCCACCAGAAATTTATAGATAACCCCACAATAGTTGCAAATTGCTCGTTGTGAACCATCGTCTAGGCGTTCCAAATTAAAATGAATTTTGAAAATATCGGAGGACCGAGCCTTAACTTCTCTTCTCCGTGATTGTGCACTGACACTGGGGCCGCTCTCTTGGGTCAGCATATTTGACATTATGTTCTCGGATGAGCTTGCCATTTGAATAATTGCGATGCGAATGCCGAATGATAACAAATTAATTAACAACTAAAATAAGAGAATTGTATTGAAGTAAGATTGAGAATAAGAGATTTATAGAAAATGAGAGAGTTGAGAAATTGGTGTGATGAAATTATGAAAAATGAATCCTATTTATAGAATTTTAGAATTTTTTTGATACCAAAAATGCCCCTAAATATAACCGTTTTATTACCGTTATTAGGGGTACATTAGTAATTTATATTTTATATAATAAAAAAAAATTTATAATTTTTTTTTTTTGGCAGGAGCCGTTTGGCAGGGAGCCAAACGGCTCCCTGCATCCCCCAACGGCAGTAGCCGTTGGGGGAATTAGGCCCCCAACGGCTACTAGCCGTTGGGGGCCGTAGGGTTCCTGTTGGAACCCTACGGTTCCAACAGGAACCCGACGGTTCCAACCGGAACCGTTCGGTTCCGGTTGGAACCGTCCGAACCGGTGGAACCGTATGGTTCCACCGGTTCGAGTTGGGTGGAACCCCAACCGAACCGGTCCCATTCGTTCCGGAACCGGAACCTTCCGGTTCCAACCGGTTCCGGTTCCGAACCGGAACCGTGGCCGGGTCTAATATGGACATTACATTTTGAAAACACTTATTTTTATTTTTCTTTCCTTTGCATTAAAAGATAAATAGGTATGCAAGCCCAAATATATTTTTTAGCCCCTTAACTCCCATCAAATTTGAACTTAAACACTACGTTTTAAAGTAATTATTTTTATTTTAAATACACAGTAATTATTAATCATCTTTTGTATTTTTAGTATGTGGATGAAATCATTTATAGTCACATTGTTATTGTAGCTAAAAAAATTAACACTCAATCACACACCTAATTGTTAGTCACTCAACTAATAGTCAGATTATGACTGTGTTTAAAAAAACATTATTGTGTGACTATAGGTAAAATAAAAAAACGCAATCTCAAATGTAATTGAGGTACACTCATGACTAAATTATCAATCACCCAACTGATAGTCACATTGTAACTGTGTGTAAAAAAAATAGTCACAATGTGATTGAGATTACAAATATGATTGAGGCATGACTAGAGATGGCTATGGGCAGCATATGTTGTAGGGATGTCAATACCCGTACTTTCCTCATTCAATCAACGAATATGAAAATTACCCTCTTACCAGCCCCTAAAGTATCGGGCCCTCATTCACATGAGGATTTTACCTCTATTTTAACAGAGATGCGAATACATGCACTCGAGCAGTCCAACGAATGGATGTAAAAAAATTATCCTCTTATATGCCGCTAACGTACCAGACCCCTGCGAGATCCAATCTCTGCAGGGATTTTGTCATCCCTATCCATGATTAAATTATCAGTCGTCCAATTGATAATCTACTTATGATTATAGGTAAAAAAAAAAAAAATAGAATGTGACCGAGGTCATAAAAGTGATTTAGGCACACTTATAACTAAATTATAAGTCACTCAATTTATACTCATATTACGATTATGTGTAAAAAAAACACAGTAGATATGATTGAGATCACAAATATGACTGAAGCACACTCATAACTAAATTATTCAACTGATAGTTACATTATGATTGTCACTAAACATATGAATATGACTGAATTATTTGTGATTTAAGTAAAATGTTATTGTGATTGTGTTCGATGTGACCAAGGATCTGTAATGTGATTGAAATAACTAAAGTGATTGAAGGTAAGTAATATGATTGAGATAGGGGTGGGCGCGGTTCGGTTTGGTTCGGTTTTTGCTAAAAACCGAACCAAACCATATTTTACGGTTCGGATTTTTTACCTCTCAAACCAAACCATTAAATAACGGATTGGTTCGGATTGAAAATTTTTTAAACCAGCGGTTTACGGATTGGTTCGGTTCGGTTTACAGATTATTATATTTAAAACAAATTTTCATCCACTTAAGTGAAGACAAAAAAAAAAAATCAATCTATCAAACAAATAGTATGAAGTGTTAGGGTGTAAGCTGTGTCTCCATGGAACACATGTACTCCATAAATGATTGAAAAATGAGGCACAATTAATTATTGTATTTTTTAAAAATTACATCGAATGATGATGTTACAATCATTCTAATTAAGAGACAAATCCAACATCTTACTTTCAAGAATAATGATGCTATCATAAAACAAAAAAATTAAGAATAAAAGTATTAACAAACAAATTGAAGAATAAAAATATTAACAAATAAATATATTAACAAAAAATTAAGAATAAAAGTATTAACATACTAATAAAAAGAAAACATAGAATAAAATTAAAAGAAAAATACAAATAATTTTTTTTTTATAAAAATATATAATTTTGTTAATTATAACGGTTCGGTTCGGTTTAACAGGTGCGGTTCGGATTAGCTCCTGAACCGAACCGTAAACCGTTTGGGGTGAGCCAATCCGAACCGCAAACCGAACCGTTAGAAAAAAACCGTAAATTCGGTTCGGTTTGGTTTGGTTCGGTTCGTTCGGTTTTTTTGCCCACCCCTAGATTGAGACATACATAACACAACTTTCAATCACTAAATATGATTGAGGTACACCCAGACACGTGTGGGTGTGTGTGTGTGTGTTTTTTTTTTTTTAATTTCTATAATCTAATTAAATGTACATTTTTAAATTTGACTTGAACTAAATAGAAAAACTTACATTACTACAAAAATAAACATTTATTAATTTTATAATTTTAAATGTGAAAAATTAGATCCAAGAATATTAGATCCCAAGTAAACCGGACTCAAGCTTAGGACTACAATATATCGGGGCGCACTCTCCTTTTACAACCGATCGAAAAGAAAGAAATTGTAAAAATTGAATAGAATCAAAAAAATGGTCCAGAATCAGATTAATTTTTTAATTATAAGAGAATTAACTGAATGATTTGATTTATTAAATTTTTTTAAAATCTAATAATGTTATGTTGTTATGTTGTTATTTTAAATTTTATAATTGTTACTTTTTTTAATTTATGGTGTTGACGGCTGATTTTCGTCTCATGGGCATTAAGGGAATACCGCTCCAGGGACAACCTTCCCTAAACATTGAATTTGTTTGGTTATGGGAAACCAAAAGCAAACTTAGTGGAAGGCGGAAAAACACACAAATTGGCACATAGTTTTAACGTGGTTCGGCGGATTGAATCCAACTTACGTCCACGGGCACAAAACGATGGAGGTTGTTTTATTGCCAAGAACTGACTCGGCCAACCTGTTTTGAATGGGGTCGGCGTGTGGCCGAGTAGTTGAAAGAGATTACAATCGCTATTATTGTTACAAGTTATGGTTTTTTCATTGCCCCTAAAACATGAGACTATCCTCCTTTTATATACTCCCTAAAATGTGATACTGTTCCTCCCACTTGCAATGCTTTCCACGTAATGTCTGACCAATTTAATGGGTTTTCTGCCCTAGGTCTGCCTTTGCCGAAAGTAAGCCTGCAGCCTGACGGTTCTGTCACATCAACTCTGTTTTCTTCTCTGCCACACGTAATAATAATGGTGACAGCCTGGACGGTGCTTCCGGGAGATGACACGTGTAAAGGAAAACCATAGACTCTAGTCTTCTGTCGGTTGCCAAGTGGTCGTCCAAACAATTTGCCGAACTCATCGAGCTATTTTCAGCCTGTCCTGAAATGTCCGAGCTCTCTGACTTGCTCAAAGGGGGAGCAGAATAGGCCTAAACCGGGCTGATACCTAAATTGGTCGGCCATAGCTCTGAGGTGATTGGTCTTGTAACTTTTACCATATCGCGTGCTCTGGTCGACCAGATCCGAGAGATTGTATCCGGACTCTCTGACGGGCCGAGGAGTGACTAATACTTTCTGAACACCAGTCCCTTTTGGAAAAGGAGAAATTCCATCTATGCCCCTGGTCGCACTATTCAATGTGTGTTGAAATACACCATCAACATATGGTGTTTAATGATAATTAATTTATTGAAATATTTGTATTTTTTTTTTGTGGTACTTTTTATTTTTTCTACAGGATGGTTATATTTTGTGATGGTTATAAGATTTCTAGTGTAAAAATTTTGAATGAAAGTTGGATTCAATGAATGTTATTATTATTTTCAATTTTTATTGATGTTGTTAAAAGAATCGAAATTCCGAACTCTAATAGTTACATTAAAAAAAATAAATAGTTGTTTAAAAAATATTTATAATTATACCTAACCGAATCATACTCACTCATCCTTATCCAAAACACACGACTAAATGAATCCAATAATTATGAAATTTATAAAATGAATGATGTTTTAGTTAATTAGTTATAACTGTAGGTGCTAAATCAATATTTTCACCCACAAAATAAATCAACATTAATTTAGAGAATCCCTTAATTAAACCAAAAAAGAGAGGACAAAAAAAAAGAAGAAGTTATCGTCCATGTGAAGAAATCAATCACAAAATGTCACGTGTCGATAGAGATTTGTCCGTGGGACGTTGACCCATCAATTTGAGATTATGTTAAAATTAATCTTCAATTATTTGAAGTGTAATCTAACCCCGTGATAATTTATTCTCTTTGGGATCGTTTAGCATATAATTTGAAGCAAAACAAGACATTTATAGCTTGCATTATATTAACTTCTAACCACATGAAATTTGTTCTTATTATATATCTCTTTTAAAATATCTCACATCGCTTGCGAAAGATATTGATTGGAAATTTTTTGGATGGGCACGTGCAATATACGTTAATAACAAAACCGTGAAGGGCAGATCAGGTTGTTGGGTCAGCAAACATTTGGTATTAAAGTCGGCTCACAATCAAAAATGTATTAATGATAACATCGGCCCTAAGAATGATGTATTATAATATCTCATGACATCTCATGTACTTGTAAGTATTGAGCTCTCAACTAGTTGAAGGCCATTTGAATGAGCTTGCACTCAATACTGAGAATAAAATTGCGAGAAGGCCGAGCAAGCTAAAATATTGGGTTGACATATATCGAACTCAAAGATAGCCCTTAGAAGAATCAATACAAACGGTCGTCTGGAGTCCTCAAATTTAATCCAAAATTAGGACCTCGAATCTATAGAAATGTTAATTTTTAGTGTACAATATGACATTTTTAAATTTGCCTATATGGTCCTATAAAATTTAAGACAACTCAGGGCCGCCCCTAATCTAATTAATTGGGTCGAGGAATCACATCTTTAATCTTTGAAATATTTTAGAGGGCAATGCAAAAACATAATCTATTTTAGAATACAAATCTATATTGAATGTAATTTTGAATGGACATGCATTGGATACATGTGTAAGGTTAAATTGAAGAATAATTAAGAAGCAGCAGCAGAAGCAGAAGCAGAAGCAACTCCTTATATTAAGTGATTGTGTCTTTCCCTTTGATTCAGGAGCAAAAAGCTCAACACTCAAATCACTTTGTGTACGTTTTATTAGCAAAATTAACAAGCGTTTATTGAAACTTTGGATCAAATGGAGCAAATGGGTGATGAGTTTTTGAATGAAAATATGTGTTTCTATAGCATGCCACCAAGTCCTGCTAGAAATTCATATGATTATGAAGATGCAAATTCAAGATTCATCGATTTTGAATTCGAAACAAGTCGTCGTTTCAACGTTAATGTTGTTGCTGATGAAGATGACAGTACTGAAAATAATGGTGGTGGTGATCAGTCACTTCCAGTTCCAGGCAAGCAGCAACATAACAAAGAGTCTCTTCCTGAAATGGCTTTTGCTGATCAACTTTTCTCTAATGGGAAAGTCATGCCGTTATTGAAACCCCCGCCGCGGTTTCGGTACAGCAACGGTGATATTGGAAGCAGCTCTTGTTTTTCACCGCCGAGGTTCCCATTTGCAAGGAGAAGCTTGTGGAATGATGATTTTGATCCATTCATGGCAGCTCTGGAGAGTGTCAAGGATGATAACGGAGAGAGAATTCATAGACGGGCGAAGTCTCTATCGCCATCAAGGGCATTAAGCCCGCGACAGCTCGAGAATGAGAATGAGAATGAGAATGAGAATGGGAAGGTAGTGATGATGGGGGCTAACAAAAATGGGCAAAATGGTGAAGATAAAACTCCAATAAGGGTGGCTGAGCCTAAAGGAGTGTTGCTTGCTAGACACGCAAGGAAGCTTGCGAAAATGGGCAATGAAAAACCCTACAGTAAAGAATGTGTAAGGGAAAAGAAGAGGAAGAAGATCAAGAGATTTTTGCTCAAGAGTGCTTCCATGACCATGGGAAAAAGTAAAAAGATCCATGAGCATGAGAACAAGCCTGAAGATGAAAGTGAAGCACAGCCTAAGCCTAAGCTTAAGACAAGTTTTACAAGGAAATTGAGCTTTAGGTCAAAGGGATTAGCCCAATTCAATGAAGAGAAAAGGGTGACTCAAGCACCAATCCAATATAGGCCTAAGCTATTTCTTTGTATGGGATATGGGTCCAAGTAAATGCCTTCCATTCCTACCAATCAATCAATATGTAATTCCATTTCCAGATTTCATTTATACATTGAAATGTAATTTTGATTATTTTAAAGTTATTAAATAGACTCGATTAATGAGTAGTTTACGTTATAGACTATCTACAATCTCATTGTCAAGCAAGGTAAATATTAGTTAGGGGTGACAAAACGAATCAACGAATCGAATTTGTATCGAATCCTAAACGAATCGAATCAAAATGTGATAGATTCGTATTCGATTCGTTTATTAAACGAATCCTAATATCATGATTCGTATTCGATTCGTTTATTAAACGAATCGAATACGAATATTCGTTTATTCGTTTAGTCAATGATATTATTTAATAAAATAATTTATCACACTTGATTTACATTAATTCTTCATAAATATATACATATGAAATATGTAATTAATATATTTACTAAAAATATCTCACCAAATATCGAAAATATTACTTTTTTTTTAATGATATTTAGCTATAATTTCTCGAATTTTAATTGAAAATTAACATGAACTAGTAAATAAAAATAATAAAACGAATCCTAAACAAATAAACGAATCAATGAGCTTAAATTCGTATTCGATTCGTTTAATAAACAAATCTACTCGAATCGACCCATTTATTAAACGAATCTATTTTTTCAAACCCGTATTCGCTTTAAAGCGAATCGAATCGAACAAATAAACGAATCCTGACCCAAATTGCCACCCATAATATTAGTGTATGCTTCCACAATCCACCACGATTATATGTCTGTTTAGTATGATTTTTAGTATAGGTAAAAGAACTTTTTTAAGCTATTTTCAAAAATTTTGGAGATGTTTGATTGCATTTTAAGTAGAGTTTTTGAGGATTAAAAAATATATTTTGCCTCTACTCACAAAAAACTCAAAATTTGGGTTTTGTGAGTAGAGTTTGTTATTTTTTTTAAAAAAATTAAATTCTTTATAATACTCTTATTTAATTTAAGAACATTATTTCATTTCTTTCATAACACAAATTAAAAAAACTTGTCTAATAAAGTAATTTATAATACTCACAACCAAACACCTAATTTTTTTTTTTTAATCAAAAACTCTACTTCTAAAAACTCTATTAATAAAAACTCAACTTGAAGAAGTTCTATTTGAAAAGTTATATCAAACAAACGCTATGAGTGCCAAGAGATTAGCAACTAAATTTTATATAACTTGAAGTAAATATGATACATCAATGGGAGGCAGTTCACATGGGATTAAGATCCTGAAAAAACCTTATAATATGAATATCTACATGTCCTCCCCATTTATGCTACTGAATCAGAAGCAACATTTTCAGCTTCTTTTAAGGCTGAAATGAATCACTTGAATCAGAAGAATACTAAAAATAAGTTCTATGATCATCAAATTGTGGCAATATGTAGTATCCTTTTTCATTAAATGCCTATTCCAATACTTCCACTGGCCAAAGCCGCTTCCACATTTTAATTTCCTCCTCGCTGTTAATCTTTCTGATTCCCCCGTAAAATCCATCTGCCTCATTTCCCTCCTCTCTGTGATCTTTCCTGTTGATTGTTGTTTTTCTCCATCGTGACCCAGGTGTATATTGATTGAACTCCAAAATTACTATGCCTGTTACCATAAACACACAATGTTAAGCTAACATCACTATTTTTTTTTGGAATTGTTGAAAATCTCGCCGTTAAACCACCTCTTCCTAGTTTAAGCGGAGCAGATAAAATCTCCGATTGTCTCAGGTTCTTACAAGAAACGCACTCCATGAATTCGAACTCAAGACCTAGGTGAGATCTCGAGTCCTACACCGCCAAGCCACGCCCATTGGGGACAGCTAACATCACCACATAAACAAGATTTTACAGATTATTGATTATTCCTAGGATGTATATTCATCTGGGTTTCATTTGAATGACAAAGATGTATTCAGATTCCCTTTTTTGTCAAGTTGCAGATGCAGATAACAAAAGAGATCCTTTAAATCTTTTAAGATGTAGTCGCGGATTGAAAAAAATTAGGATAACAACATCAAAAGATTCATGTAACTAATCCCACCTACTCGGAAAAGTCTTTTGTTTTGGTCTGGTAGTTGCGGATAGAAAATTAGAGAAACAAACATAAAAACAAATGAAAATTGGGAAGATTAAAATAACCAGTGATGCCCCCCACATAGCCAAAAGATGACAACTTAGCAAACAACACAGCATATTGGAAACATTGAGTTCTTTCAGTGCGGCTTGCCCTAAATATTCCCACTGACACACTCCATCACAATTTTGGTGGAAAATATAACATACTGATAATGAAAGAAAAACTTTCCATTCAAATCTCTAAAATGGATGTGCTATTTTCTCTTAATATTCCTGTAAACTACAAGAAAAAGAAAGTTTTATAATCTTGCTGTGGTCCATCCGATATCTAAGATCATTGAAAATGAGAAACGTATGGATATCACAACAATGTTTCAAGACATTGGTACTTAGTTTAAATCCAGATTATCGATAAGATTTTCAACGTTTCAAAAAAAAAAAAAAAAAAATCCAGCCACGGCAACTTGAAATGAAAAGGAAAAGATAAGTCGACTTACCACTATTATGACAGTGGCATAAATTTTCATTCCCATCACATGATTCCAAGTGACCTACAACACCATACCACCAACCTGCAATATGTACATATGGCTGATCGTATAAAGCTGTAAATAAATTAAATATATTTTACTTGAAAAAATTATTTCTAGATGCTGCTTTAGCTCTCATCTATGATATGAGTCTTATCTATAAAGGGGTTTTAATGGACTATTACTACTTTTAGGTGTTGCCAATTTTTACTGTGAAAGTTATTATGCATTGATTAAGTTCGCTTTGTGGCAAATGACTTAGGATTTGATTGTCAGATTCTAAATTCGAGTCCAGGATTATAAGAATCTGGGATAGTCGAAAGTTTTACCAAAACTCGGATCGAGTTATTTGGCGATAGAATTTCCAACATTTCCCAAAAAAAAAAAAAAAAAAAACTTCCTTTGTTTCTAACAACCTCCCAGCAATCCCAACCCTTAAAGTATTGGGTCCTCATTCACATGAGGATTTTATCTCTATTTTAACAGAGATGCGAATACATGCACTCGAGCAGTCCAACAAATGGATATATAAAAATTATCCTCTTATATGCCGCTAACGTACCATGCCCCTGCGAGATCCAATCTCTGCATAGATTTTGTCATTCTTATCCATGATTAAATTATCAGTCGCCCAATTGATAATCTACTTGTGACTATAGGTAAAAAATACAATTAGAATGTGACTGAGGTCATAAAAGTGATTTAGGCACACCCATAACTAAATTATCAGTCACCCAATTTATAGTCATATTACGATTATGTGTAAAAAAAACACAGTATATATGATTGAGATCACAAATGTGACTAAAACACATTCATAACTAAATTATTCAACTGATAGTTACATTACGATTGTCAGTAAACATATGAATATGACTGAATTATTTGTGATTTAAGTAAAATGTGATTATGATTGTGTTCGATGTGACCAAGGATCTGTAATGTGATTGAGATAACTAAAGTGATTGAAGGTAAGTAATATGACTGAGGCATACATAACACAACTTTCAATCACTAAATATGACTGAGGTACACCCAGACACGTGTGGGTGTGTGTTTTATTTTTTTGTTAATTTCTATAATCTAATTAAATGTAAATTTTTAAATTTGACTTGAACTAAATAGAAAAACTTATATTATTACAAAAATAAACATTTATTAATTTTATAATTTTAAATGTGAAAAATTAGATCCAGGAATGTTAGATCCCAAGTAAACCGGCCTCAAGCGTAGGAGTACAATATATCGGGGCGCACCCTCCTTTTACAACCGATCGAAAAGAAAGAAATTTTAAAAATTGAATAGAATCAGAAAAATGGTCCAGAATCAGATTAATTTTTTAATTATAAAAGAATTAACTGAATGATTTGATTTATTAAATTTTTTTAAAATCTAATAATGTTATGTTGTTATTTTAAATTTTATAATTGTTACTTTTTTAATTTATGGTGTTTAATGATAATTAATTTCATGAAATATTTATATTTTTTTTGTGATTCTTTTTATTTTTCTACATTTCAAATTATCTAAAGGATGGTTATATTTTGTGATGGTTATAAGATTTCTAGTGTAAAAATTTTCAAATTATCTAAAGGATGGTTATATTTTGTGATGATTATAAGATTTATAGAGTAAAAATTTTGAATGAAAGTTGGATTCAATGAATATTATTATTATTTTCAATTTTTATTGATGTTGTTAAAAGAATCGAAATTCCGAACTCTAATAGTTACAATTAAAAAAAAACAAATAGTTATTTAAAAAATATTTATAATTATACCTAACCGAATCATACTCACTCATCCCTATCCAAAACACACGACTAAATAAATCCAATAATTATGAAATTTATAAAAATGAATGGTGTTTTAGTTAATTAGTTATAACTGTAGGTGCTAAATCAATATTTTCACCCACAAAATAAATCAACATTAATTTAGAGAATTCCTTAATTAAACCAAAAAAGAGAGGACAAAAAAAAAAAAAAAAGAAATTATCGTCCATGTGAAGAAATCAATCACAAAATGTCACGTGTCGATAGAGATTTGTCCGTGGGTTGACCCATCAATTTGAGATTATGTTAAAATTAATCTTCAATTATTTGAAGTGTAATCTAACCCCGTGATAATTTATTCTCTTTGGGATCGTTTAGCATATAATTCAAAGCAAAACAAGACATTTATAGCTTGCTAGTCACACTTTTTTTTAAAGAAAAATTATATGTGGACTTCAAAATTACAAGGTCTAAGTATCTTTCCAGCCCAGGTCTTGGATTTTGGATTATCTTAACTTCTAACCTGAAATTTGTTCTTATTATATAATCTCTTTTAAAATATCTCACATCGCTTGCGAAAGATATTAATTGGAAATTTTTTGGATGGGCGCGTGCAGTATACGTTAATAACAAAACCGTGAATGGCAGATCAGGTTGTTGGGTCAGCAAACATTTGGTATTAAAGTCGGCTCACAATCAAAAATGTATTAATGATAACATTGGCCGTAAGAAGGATGTATTGTAATATCTCATGACATCTCATGTACTTGTAAGTATTGAGCTCTCAACTAGTTGAAGGCCATTTGAATGAACTTGCACTCAATACTGAGAATAAAATTGCGAGAAGGCCGAGTAAGCTAAAATATTGGGTTGACATATATCGAACTCAAAGATAGCCCTTAGAAGAATCAACACAAACAAACGTCTGGAGTCCTCAAATTTAACCTAAAATTAGGACCTCGAATCTATAGAAATGTTAATTTTTAGTGTACAATATGTCATTTTTTTTTATCATTTATTAGCAGAGCCCCATTTTAAAAACTTGCCTATACGGTCTTATAAAATTTAAGGTAATTCAGGACCGTCCATAATCTAACTAATTGGGTCGAGGAATCACGTCTTTAATCTTTGAAATATTTTAACGGGCAATGCAAAAACATAATCTATTTTATAAAAAACAAATCTATATTGAATGTAATTTTGAATGGACATGCATTGGATACATGTGTAAGGTTAAATTGAAGAATAATTAAGAAGCAGCAGCAGAAGCAGAAGCAACTCCTTATATTAAGTGATTGTGTGTTTCCCTTTGATTCAGGAGCAAAAAGCTCAACACTCAAATCACTTTGTGTACGTTTTATTAGCAAAATTAACAAGCGTTTATTGAAACTTTGAATCAAATGGAGCAAATGGGTGATGAGTTTTTGAATGAAAATATGTGTTTCTATAGCATGCCACCAAGTCCTGCTAGAAATTCATATGTTTATGAAGATGCAAATTCAAGATTCATCGATTTTGAATTCGAAACAAGTCGTCGTTTCAACGTTAATGTTGTTGCTAAAGATGATGACAGTACTGAAAATAATGGTGGTGGTGATCAGTCACTTCCAGTTTCAGGCAAGCAGCAACATAATAAAGAGTCTCTTCCTGCAATGGCATTTGCTGATCAACTTTTCTCTAATGGGAAATTCATGCCGTTATTGAAACCCCCGCCGCGGTTTCAGTACAGCAACGGTGAGATTGGAAGCAGCTCTTGTTTTTCACCGCCGAGGTTCCCATTTGCAAGGCGGAGCTTGTGGAATGATGATTTTGATCCATTCATGGCAGCTCTGGAGAGTGTCAAGGATGATAAAGGAGAGAGAATTCATAGACGGGCGAAGTCTCTATCGCCATCAAGGGCATTAAGCCCGCGACAGCTCGAGAATGAGAATGAGAATGGGAAGGTAGTGATGATGGGGGTTAACAAAAATGGGCAAAATGGTGAAGATAAAACTCCAATAAGGGTGGCTGAGCCTAAAGGAGTGTTGCTTGCTAGACACGCAAGGAAGCTTGCGAAAATGGGCAATGAAAAACCCTACAGTAAAGAATGTGTAAGGGAAAAGAAGAGGAAGAAGATAAAGAGATTTTTGCTCAAGAGTGCTTCCATGACCATGGGAAAAAGTAAAAAGATCCATGAGCATGAGGACAAGCCTAAAGATGAAAGTGAAGCACCGCCTAAGCCTAAGCCTAAGCTTAAGACAAGTTTTACAAGGAAATTGAGCTTTAGGTCAAAGGGATTATCCCAATTCAATGAAGAGAAAAGGGTGACTCAAGCACTAATCCAATATAGGCCTAAGCTATTTCTTTGTATGGGGTATGGGTCCAAGTAAATGCCTTCCATTCCTAGAAAGGTAAGTCACCAATCAATCAATATGTAATTCCAGATTCCTTTATACATTGAAATGTAATTTTGATTCTTTAAATAAGATTCTATTTTAAAGTTCTTAAATAGATTGGAACTCTTCCACAAGCCTATCGCTCGATGAATGAGTAGTTTACGATATAGACTATCTACAATCTCATCGTTCCACAATCCACCACGGCTATGTATTTATTTGGTATGATTTTTAGTATAAGTAAAATAATTTTTTTAATCCTAAGAATTTTGAAAAAAAGTTTTGGTGATGTTTGGTTGCATTTTAATTATAGTTTTTGAGGATTAAAAAATATATTTTCCTAACAAAATCTCAAAATTTGGACTTTTGTGAGTAGAGTTTGGAAAACTGTTTTAAAAAATTTAAATCGTTTATAATAATACCCTTATTTAATTTAACAACATTATTTCATTTCTTTCATAACACAACTTAAAAAAACTTGTCCAATAAAGTAATTTATAATACTCACAACCAAACACCTAAATTTTTTTTATTATTTTTTTTAATCAAAAACTCTACTTCTAAAAGCTTTATTAATAAATATTCTACTTGAAGAAGTTCTATTTGAAAAGTTATATCAAACTGACACTATGAGTGCCAAGAGATTAACATCTAAAATTTTATATAACTTGGAAGTAAATATGATACATCAATGGGAGGCAGTTCACATGGGATTAAGATCCTGAAAAAACCTTATAATATGAATATCTACATGTCCTCCCCATTTATGCTACTGAATCAGAAGCAACATTTTCAGCTTCTTTTAAGGCTGAAATGAATCACTTGAATCAGAAGAATACTAAAAATAAGTTCTATGATCATCAAATCGTGGCAATATGTAGTATCCTTTTTCATTAAATGCCTATTCCAATACTTCCACTGGCCAAAGCCGCTTCCACATTTTGATTTCCTCCTCGCTGTTAATCTTTCTGATTCCCCCGTAAAATCCATCTGCCTCATTTCCCTCCTCTCTGTGATCTTTCCTGTTGATTGTTGTTTTTCTCCATCGTGACCCAGGTGTATATTGATTGAACTCCAAAATTACTATGCCTGTTACCATAAACACACAATGTTAAGCTAACATCACTATTTTTTTTTTGAATTGTTGAAAATCTCGCCGTTAAACCACCTCTTCCTAGTTTAAACGGAGCAGGTAAAATCCCCGGTTGTCTCAGGTTCTTACAAGAAACGCACTCTATGAATTCGAACTTAGGACCAAGCCACGCCCCTTGGGGACAGCTAACATCACCACATAAACAAGATTTTACAGATTATTGATTATTCCTAGGATGTATATTCATCTGGGTTTCATTTGAATGACAAAGATGTATTCAGATTCCCTGTTTTGTCAAGTTGCAGAGGCAGATAATAAAAGAGATCCTTTAAATCTTTTAAGATGTAGTCGCGGATATAAAAAATTAGGATAACGACATCAAAAGATTCATGTAACTAATCCCACCTACTCGGAAAAGTTTTTTGTTTTGGTCTGGTAGTTGTGGATAGAAAATTAGAGAAACAAACATAAAAACAAATGAAAATTGGGAAGATTAAAATAACCAGTGATGCCCCCCACATAGCCAAAAGATGACAACTTAGCAAACAACACAGCATATTGGAAACATTGAGTTCTTTCAGTGCGGCTTGCCCTAAATATTCCCACTGACACAGGAGTCATCACAATTTTGGTGGAAAATATAACATACTGATAATGAAAGAAAAACTTTCCATTCAAATCTCTAAAATGGATGTGCTATTTTCTCTTAATATTCCTGTAAACTACAAGAAAAAGAAAGTTTTATAATCTTGCTGTGGTCCATCCGATATCTAAGATCATTGAAAATGAGAAACGTATGGATATCACAACAATGTTTCAAGACATTGGTACTTAGTTTAAATCCAGATTATCGATAAGATTTTCAACGTTTCAAAAAAAAAAAAAAAAAAAATTCCAGCCACGGCAACTTGAAATGAAAAGGAAAAGATAAGTCGACTTACCACTATTATGACAGTGGCATAAATTTTCATTCCCATCACATGATTCCAAGTGACCTACAACACCATACCACCAACCTGCAATATGTACATATGGCTGATCGTATAAAGCTGTAAATAAATTAAATATATTTTACTTCAAAAAATTATTTCTAGATGCTGCTTTAGCTCTCATCTATGATATGAGTCTTATCTATAAAGGGGTTTTAATGGACTATTACTACTTTTAGGTGTTGCCAATTTTTACTGTGAAAGTTATTATGCATTGATTAAGTTCGCTTTGTGGCAAATGACTTAGGATTTGATTGTCAGATTCTAAATTCGAGTCCAGGATTATAAGAATCTGGGATAGTCGAAAGTTTTACCAAAACTCGGATCGAGTTATTTGGCGATAGAATTTCCAACATTTCCCAAAAAAAAAAAAAAAAAAAACTTCCTTTGTTTCTAACAACCTCCCAGCAATCCCAATCTCAACTGATCTGCATACTTTTGAGAGGCTAAAAATAAAAATTCAGAACAATATGGATATGGAACATACCATAAGGGAATTCCTTGTTTCTTCTCCATTGAATCTCTATGTGATCACCCGGGTGTAATTCATTCAAGCAATCTGAAATGTGAAGATCTCGTGGAGAAGTATCAACAGGTGCTGCTCTAAGCCTTTCCCATGGCACCCCAATCTCTATACCAGCTACTCTCTTTCCCTGTGATGGATATCTGCAACACAAACATATACTAAATCTACTTCTTCTAGGATAAGATTCATTCTAACTTATAAGCTAAGAAAGAAACAAATATTTTATTTGATCGCTTCCGCATTTGCTATGAAACCCAACAATATTACCTGGCTTGGAAGGTGTCAGTACACTTGTCATAGCAAATCTCAGCATCATAGCATGAGAGCATAAAACCAACATGACCATTCTGCAATTAAAACACCACAAAAGATAAAAACACAAATTTGGGAATCAAAATTTGATAATTGAAAGTAAGTATTAGTTAGTACAATTGTGGATACCTCGCGGTTATAGACCTGAGCAGGGAACCAAAAGCGGCCAGTCTCAAGAGCAAGATACCAAGACATGATTGAACCAACAGGAAAAGAAGTTATAGGTTTGCTGGTATCATGAACCTTTGATCGAACCAAAGAAAATGAAGTAAAAAAAGAAAAAAGCTTAATACAAAGCCTTTGCTTTCCTTGTTTGAGATGATGAGTAGAATCTTTTCTAGAAGCAAGATACCATTGCCACTGTCTATAAGCAGCAGGGCCAAGAAGTTTACCCCATTTTTGCTTCATATGTTTTTCCCAGAAGTGATCACTGACACATCTCTCTCTCAATGAAGTACAAACACCAGCCATGTTACAAAGACCAGAAGGTGGTAATTTCTCCAGAATGGATTCTAAGGCCAATGCAGGCAAGTCTAAAACTGACATCTCTCCTCCATTGATCTCTGCTTTAACATTAGAAATAGTCATGTTTCTAATTAATGCTTGAAATGGGAAAAAGTGAGACAATAATCTCAACTCATTTGGCCTTTGCCCATGATGGAAGTGGTTTTAGAGCAAGGCAGTTTATAAAGAGAATAAAAGTAATGATCAAGTAAAGTAGCATTACAATTTAGAAAAACAAAAGGGATTTTTTTTTTTTTTTTTTTTTTTTTTTTTTTTTTTTTTTTTTTGGCTTTGGGTCAAATTCAATTTTGGCATAAATTATGATAAGGCCAATGGAGAGACAAAGCCAATTGTGGAAAAGGCAATGCTTAAATTATTTATATATTTTATTTTTTCTTGCTCTAAAACTAAAACCAACAACCACCAAAGTGGTGGGGGTGGTTGACGATTTTATATATATATATATACACACACAAATATAATTAGGCACAAGTAAGATTTATATGTGGACCGTAAATATAGATAAATATAAAAAAATCTTTTATTCAGATCATAAAATGTGAATTGAAACCTGACGTTGTGTGTATATATACACACCACCTTTTAAGGTGATAGATTTTTATTAGTTAAATGCAAGCCTACCAAACCCATAAGTTAGCCTCCTCTAAAAGTCTAAAACAAAATAAAACCGAATTGCAAATGTTTATGTATCTATAAACAAACATGTTATTCAAAAAAAAAAATTAATGACAACCCTCTATAACAAACCAATCTATAACTAATTAAGAAGGAGCTCCTCTCGTGCTCTCATAAATGAAAGATCACAAGTTCGAGTCAAAAAAATTTCTCAAATTTGAGAGTTGAATATTCTCCTAGTAGAATTCTCTCCATATTTGAGTGGGAGTTGATGTTTTGTCTCTAATAAACGTAGAATTCTGGATGTATTTCAATGTTTGTATTCAATATTTCAGTAGATTTCAGATTATATATCTATATACTTGTATTGTAATTAAAAAAAAAAGTAAGAGCTCTGTGGGGAAGGTACTAGAGAGACTTTGGTGCGTTATAATGTGGATAATGAGATAATTTTTTATATTTATTGTAGGATAGAATGAGTATGATATTAGCATCCTGACTCAAGTAGAAACAAAAATCTACATACGAATATGGATCATCAAGAGGACCCAGTACATTAAAATTGAATAAAAAATAATTTTCATATTCGTTCATTAAAATTGATTAAATGAAATAGATACAAATATTCACATTCTATATTATATCTGGCACGTTCACATCCTAGGTTAAGGAGCTTTTCAAAAAAGAATAATAATAAAGGTCATGCTAACGAGTGTCATAAGAACATTCATTAAAGATCTATTTTAGAAAAGCTTTCATATAACTTTTATGATAAATGCAAAAAATTGTCAAAATATTAATTATTTTTTATATTTTCTCATGAAAATTTTCATAAAATGGATCCTTAATGAGTACTCTTATGAGACTCATTACCATTTTTCTAATCATAATTAAGGAGGCTAATGAAAGGTGGTGGTGGGGTTATGGGTCTTTTCCGACAACTTGAAATCCCAAGAAAAAAATAAAGAGATAAGTCTAGATACAAAGACCCATATCTCCAAAAATCTTTGAAACTTTGTTTAGGAAAACACAAATCTTTTGAAAATACAAGAAGATAAATGAGAGAGAAGCAGATCTGGGCAGCTGAGATTTAAGCAGAAATTAGGGACAAACAAAAGATTATAATGATGATCAATCGCCCTCGTATTAGACTGGTCGGATAATGGTTTTTGATTTTAAATATTCGGGTTGATATCCGATCTGAAATTTTGAAATTAGACAATTATTATTATCCCCATAATTTTATTATATTCACAATTATTATTTTTAAAATTTATCAAATAAGTCTTCACCGTTCATCCAAACCCGATCCGCTAACTAACCCGACAAATAATTACGTTAGCCATCAACAATAATTTTTTTTGGTAACCGATATTTGGGTCATCTTAGGTATTTCAATTAATCTCTGGAACTTGTGCCCCATATCTTTGTAAATTTCTCAATACAAATAATGATAAGTTTTTGGTTTTTTACACTAGGGCATAGCCCCAATGAAAATTCACTTAATAGGATTTGAATCTGAAACCTTACCAAAGACAATATATTATTCAAAATGGTTTTTATCATGATTACATAATTTAGTCGGAATCAAATTTGACAAATCTCATATTACCAGAATTTGTGAATCCTAAAATATACCCATTATTATTTGTTGACGGGTGATTTTCGTTCCAGGGGCAGTTTCAGGATAACGCTCCTAGGACAATCCTCCTCCAACCGTGAATTTGTTTGGTTATGGGGGACCAAAAGCAAATTTAGCAGAAAACAAAACACACACAAGATCGACAAGAGGGTTTTACGTGGTTCGGCGGAGTGAATCCAACCTACGTCCACGGGTACAAAGTGGGGTGCTGAGTTTATTACCAAACCGAGCTCGGCCGACCTCTTTTCAATGGGTGTCTAATGTTACCGAGCTGTTTTGTGGCGTTTCTTTAGTATTTTTACAAGTAATGTTTTTTTATGAGACTTGTTTCAACCATTTTATACAAATGAGACTACCATCCCTTTATATACTAAGAAAAATACAACATTGTTCTCATGTTTCCATGACGTCAGCCACGTGAATCCAACATACGTCCACGGGCACAAAGTGGGGTGCTGAGTTTATTACCAAACTGAGCTCGGCCGACCTCTTTTTAAGGGGTGGTCTAATGTTATTGAGCTGTTTTGTGGCGTTTCTTTAGTGTTTTTACAAGTAATGTTTTTTTATGAGACTTGTTTCAACCAACCTATACAAATGAGACTACCATCATTTTATATACTAAGAGAAATACAACATTGTTCTCATGTTTCTATGACGTCAGCCACGTGGATCTCCGGCGGATTGATGGGCTCTCTGCCCCAACTGCTTCGCCGATAGCAAACCTGCCGTCTGACTTTTAGTCAAATTACTCTGTTTTCTACACTGCCACACTTCACCATTATGATGTCAGCCTGTAAAGGTCTCTCGGACGGTGGTACTGAAATTACCTACAAGCAATAGCGACAAACAAGCTCTATTTCCCAAGTTTTACATTTTCATTCTTTAAGCAAATTAACTCTTTTTCATATGTCTTATTTTTCTCTACAATTAAGGCATTCTCATTAATTAGCAATGTATGTTCCTTTTTGACTAGTTTATGTTTCTTTAACAATGAATCATATAAATCACGCAATTCATTAAATGAATCAACTAATTCATCATATTCGAGAGAGTCATGTACCTTTTCTTCTTCACTTTCGATGATGAGGTGGTCATCCTCAATTGCCATAAATGCAAGATTGTTTGATTCATTTGCATATTCTTCATCCGAGGATCTTGAATCACTATCGCTCCAAGTAGCCTTCATTGCCTTCTTTTTACCCTTTCCCTTGAATCTCTTTAAAGGACAATTCATTGTCTTGTGACCCGGTTTCTTGCATTCAAAGCAAGTGAGTTGTCCATTCTTGTGTTTCCATGACTTTTCATCCTCATTTCTTATTTCTCTTCTAAATTTCCCTTTGGTGAACTTTTTGTTTTTGAGGAATTTCTTGAAGTTTCTTGTAAGGAGGGCCACATCATCATCACTTTCTTCATCCTCACTTGACTCTTCACTATCTTCTTTTATTGCATTTGATTTTAAGGCTAGATTCTTTCTTCATCTTTTCTCTTCTTCTTTCTTTCTATCCATTTTTATCTCCATCTCATATTCTAGCAATTTCCCAATCAAATCATCCATCTTTAAAGTGTTCATGTCATTTGCTTCTCTAATGGAGGAGGTGTAGCTTCTAAATTCCTTTGGGAGTGATCTTATGATTTTCTTCACTTGATCGGATTGCCCAATAATTTTTCCCAAAGCGCTCAAATGATTTATGATGATTGTGAATCTTGAAATCATATGATCAATTTCTTCCCCGGATTCCATTTTGAAGTTGTCCAATTCGCACATGAACCGGTTGATCTTTGATTCTTTCACTTGGCTCGTGCCATCGTTGATCATTTCAATGACTTCCATAAATCATATGCATTTTCACACTCTGGAAGTTTACTTATTTGATCTCGATCAATGGCACATAAGAGTTGGTTGAGTGCCTTAGTATTTTGTGAGGCTAGTTTTACATCCTCACTATCCCATTCTAGGCTTGGTTTTGGAATATTTTCGTCCATTGATTCGTCAACATTGGTAAGCTTCTTCTTCCATTACTCCTAAATCTCTCTAATTTCGCATTTTTAGGTTTCCAAAACCCTAGAATTTCGCCTCTCTAAATCGGTCATTTCAGTTGTTTTTGTTTCAAATTTCTTAGTTAAAGTGACTCTAGGAAGTGTTTAAATCGTATATCCATCGTTTATTTGACTCAAATTGTCGATTTTTAAAAACCCCCAAAAATCCTGTCAAAAGCTGCAAAATGGATTTGAACCCTGACCTTATTCCTGATCAATACTTCTCTGATGATCGGTCCAAACTAATTTTTAATGATCATATCAAACGCAAGGTTCTATCCAAACCGTTTTATTGCGATCTGCATGATTTGTCTGACTTTCCTAGTTCCTCCATTTTAGAGCGTCATAATCTGGACCATTTCTGTCGATTCAATGATCCCATATATCCCAATCTTGTTAAAGTTTTCTATACGAATATGGAATTCCCTATCAGTACCCCTGGTGCTTTCCGTACTTCTGTAAATGGTACTAAATTTCTCGTCACTCCGAATTCCATTAATCGTATCCTCCATACTCCTCATAAACCTGTATATGCCGCCACTGCACGTGCCTTCAAACAGCTCGAATGCGTCCAAGAGGCACAGGTTATGGCATACGTACAAAAAGACTCATCCATTCCCGAACCTTACCCCGATATCCATATTCTCAAAAAGGATCAACTAAGTTTCAATATGCAAGTATTTACCGAGCTTATCCAGTGCATCATACTGCCTCGACAGGGTCATATCGACACTGTCAACCTTCTAGATATCTGGGTCATGGGATGTTTAGGCTTAGATATTCCGATTGACATAGGGTATCTCATTTGCCGTTATATGCAAACGGCTCGCTCTCACCCTCAACAAAGCCTACCCTATGGCTCTCTCATAACCAAACTACTTCAGAAATTTCATGTTGAAATCAGCTCCAATGAACCTTCATTCATTGTCACCCATGTCCATCAAATTACTCTTTCCACCTTTCATCATAAGAACTGGGAGAAAGTTGATGGTATTTGGCGCATGAAACCCAACCAGGCACTCATATAGCCTCCACCCACAAACAGCCTCGATTGAGTGAAGGCACTGATTCAGATGATGATCCTTATCACACAGCCGCCGACACAGCAGGGCCATCTAGTTCGAGACCATCCGCGGATGAGCAACACAACCTCGTCATGGCCAGACTGGACTCCCTTTTGGATAGCCTCGGGTCTCTTGTTACCAGTGTCACTCATATCTCCTCCAATCTCACTCAAGTGTCCACTAACATCACTCAGCTCACCACTTCCTTTGGTAATTTCAGCACTGATGTGGAACGCCGCCTGACTACCTTGGAACAACACCTACGAACTCTGACCGATTAGACTTTTGCGTGTTTTGGCCCACATCTCTCTTTGTTTATTATCATATATTTTGACTAGTGATTGTATTTTGACTAGTAGTACATATTTTGATATAGCGACATGTTTTGACTCGCAACATGTATTTTGGCAAGATTTGAATGAAAAGTCTTTTACTTCATGTTATGTTTACCTATGCCTTGCTTACACTTTCGTTACTCTCTTGCTTCTCCACATATTTTTTGATAATGTCAAAGGAAGAGAAGAATTATACACGCATAATTAAAACTTGAAAACTTGTGAAAACACTTATGATTACCTCACCCTTACTCTAAGGGGGAGCTTTTGTATACTAATGTGCTTTTCTAAGTGTTATAGCATCGCATCAAAGACACTCATTAAGGGGGGTGAAATTACCTACAAGCAATAACAAGTAATACTATACCCAAGAGGGGGGTGAATTGGGTTATTAAAAATTAATTCGGGATTATAAATTTAATCAATTTATGCTACCAAGCTTTTTATCAATAAATATAAATAATCTCAAAATAAAATTATACAATTTAAAAGATAAGGGAAGAGAGATACGACACCAAATTTATAGTGGTTCGGCCAACTCGATTGCCTACGTCCACTTTCTCTTCAAGCGCACTTGAAGGTTCCACTAGATTCAATAATCTTTACAACCAAGAGATTTTGCTCTAAGGCTTCTCTTAAACCTTTTACACAAACTCCACCCTTGAGAGTAGTCACCACTCACACAGGGATTTCAATACAAGTGTTTTCGAGAAATAGATTTTGTGTTTACAACACTATTTGAGAACTCATAAACAGATTACAAAGATGAAATGGAGTATGAGTTGCTCAAATATATCTAAGCTCACTAAAATGAATATGAAAGTGTGTGTATGAGCTTATGAATGTATAAGAATAAAGTGGATCAAGAAAGTTTGATATAACTCTGATTTTGCTCTCAATAATGGTGTATGAAGGTGTTCTGTATGTGCAAAAACGAACTAGAGTTATTTATATAGTGAAGGGAAGTGATTTCCCAATAATTATGGCCGAGACCTGTATATAAACCGGCATGCCGGTCTGGCTCCCAACGGTCATATTAACGTTTAAAAAACTAGCCGTTAGACCGGTATAAGAACCGACATGGAGACCGGTATGTGACTCCCCGGCTCCAGTAAGCATCAAAATAATACCCAAAACCGGCATACATACCGGTATGGATACCGGCAAGATCTAGCCCGGTTCCAGTAAGCATTTCCCCTTTGAAATAACCGGCATGAGGACCGGCGAGAACACCGGCGAGGAATGTGCCGGTTCCAGAATCAACTTAAAACAGGGGAATGCACATGTATGATGATTTTTAAGTGACCAATGCATTTTTCAAGTGATCCTAATGCATATCTATATGAAGTTGCATACTTAATGAGCTTAGATATGAAGATAAACAACTCATATTACAAAAGTAATTCTTAATTAAGACCTAATTCGATTTTCTTCATACGAGATTTGTCTTTTCCTTCTTTCGCTTTTTATTGCCGATATGCTTTGACATATTTTTGGAATGTCTTGCCATAGTGCGTTGAAGTTTTACGAATGTTGCGTCATCAAAATCCAACTTGAAGTATATGTCGCTAACAGGTACATGTCAGAAGGAAAAGTCCAAACTACCCCGATCATACGTTGGTCGTCATGAGGTCGGCCAAATGATTTGCCGAACTACCCAAACTACTCCTGACCTGACCTAAAATATCTGAGCTACCGGTCTGAAGTGGTCGGTCTAGGTTCTGATGTCGTTGGCCTCTGAGACTTGCATCATGTTGTGTCCTCTGGTCGTCCATATCTGGGAAACTGGGTCCGAACACTATGTTTGGCCGTTGAGTAACCGATACCCTCTGACCCTTCGTTCTCCTCAAAGGAGAAATCACATCTCTGTCTTTTCTAAACTGTTCAAATACTTGGTGACAAAAATCACCATCAACATTATTTAATGAAAGAAAATTTGATCTTCTGATTAAATATTTTATTCGTAAATTTAGGTTTTCTAGATCTTCAAATGCGCATATGACGGTGGATATATGATGGATCTTTTAACATTATTAGTTAACATTATCTCAAGTGTAGATTTCACAAATAACAAGTCATTTATTTTCCTTTTATTAATCCCATAAAAAGTGATTATTTATTGTGTCGGTAATAACAAATAAGAAAAACTTATTTTTTCTTCTTCACAGGAATGGTATTTCCAAAATTCGAATTTATAATCAAATGAATAATAAATTAATATTTGATTATCGCGTTAGATACAATATGAAAGATATTTTTGGATTTTTTTTTTTTGGATTTTTTGAAATTGTTGGAAATCTCACCGTCAAAGTATCTTTTTCAAGCTTAAACGGAGCATGTAAAATCGCCGTCTGTCTTAGGTTTTTACAAGAAACACACTCCCTAAATCCTATACCACCAAATCACGCCCCCGGACTACAATATGAAGACATGCTAATTAAGGAAATAGGAAAATTAGTCTCACAATGATAGCATATACATTTTCATAATCATATATAATTGATTGAGTATTAGTTTGAGAGTATTATTTAATTAACGTTTTTTAATATATTATCCATTAAAAAAATATTTTTTTTATATGATTTTAAACAACTCCTAAACCGACACTCAAACAAAAAAATTTTCCAAAGTGCTTTTTGCTAAACTTTGACCAATGAAATGTGTCAAGTGCCTTTGCTTTAAGCATCAAAAGCTACTTATAGAGGTGGATAAATAATATCATATGTTTATATTATTGTGGGAATCAACTAATTAAAAATCTCATGTCTAATAATTGTTTTCTTATTCTAACTTGACAATAAATCAAAATATTCCGATAGACACTAATTTATGATGGATAATTGAGGACAAATTCAACATTTTTTTTTTTTTAAAACGTTGGAAACCCCGCCACCAAACCACCCATTCTGGGCCGCGGCGCAGGTAAAACCACTGGCTGTCCCAGGCTCTTACAAGAAGTGTACCCCCTGGATTCGAACCCAGAACCTCAATGTGAGATCCTGAACCCTACACCACCAAGCCATACCCCTTGGGGACGACAAATTCAACACATGACATAGTATTTAGCACTAAAGAGAATATTGATATGATCATATGACAAAATGGGTCTAATTATAAGAATAAAAGAAATTTACTATTTTGTGCAATTAAATAAGTATAAGAGTAACGCTATGTTTAGATTGATGGAAGTAAATAGTTTATAATATAATGTAACCCAATAAAATGTAATGGAACGGAAAGGAATGAAAAGTAACATATCATAATTTTGTTTATGAAAAAAATGAGAGGTTTATAATATAATATTCTAAAATATTATATAGTAATTAAATAATAATTGAATGAAATATAACTAAATATGTTTTAAAGATAAATATTCCATTTTAGATCATAAAAGTGAAATATACAAATATTTTAATGGACAAATTTGTCTTCACATGTAATATTATTTTTTAAAGTTACGTTATATCTTCAACCCTCCCGATTTGGACGGCTCATTTTCAATGGCTTAATAACTCTTTTTGTTACATTCTCTTTCATCTCATTTCATTTCATTCCAACCATTTTCATTAATTCAAACAATAAATTTTAAATATTTTAAGTTACATTACACTTCATTCCATCCACTTCCATCAATCCAAACATAGCCTAAAAGTTGATTAAAAATATTACAATCTATTTCCTTTTAAACTTAGATTCGGTGATAAGTTGAATTTAATTTTAAATATAATTAAATATTAATCGTACACTGTTAATACTTAAAGCACATGTGACATAAAATTACGAAAAGGAAATAGATTGTAATATTAATTCAATCCAAAAATTTAAATATTTTAAGTTACATTACATTTAGGGGTGTGCATTAATTGGTTTTAACCGATTAACCGAACCGTTCTGACAGATTTTTTTATAACAGTTCGTTTATTGTGATTAAATCGATTTTTACGGTTAAAATTTTTAACTTTTTCAGTTATTCGGTTCGGTTACGGTTATGAGATTCGTATAACCGAACCGACCGATTAACCAAAATATATACATGCTTCAAAACCCTAAATAAGTAAATAACAAAATTTAATAGACCGATTGTTAGATAAATTGTTAAAACCGAAAATTATTAAATTATTGACTATTAAGAAACCCAAATTTTCATAATATTGGGTTAAATATTAAATTTGATAAATATGAATTTATATTTGCGTTAAATTGATTTGTTGAATGTTGAGTTGATGAATTTATATTTGTTGAACTGGTTAATAACCGAATTAACCAAAACGACTGAAATATAATGGTTAAATTGGTTAATGGTTATGTGTCATAATATGGTTAAATCGGTTACACATTTACTTAAACGAAAAATTTCGGTTCGGTTAAAAAATAAAGGATTAACCGACCGAACCGACCGATGCACACCCCTAGATTACACTTCATTCCATCCACTTCCATCAATCTAAACATAGCCTAAAAGTTGATTAAAAATATTACAATATATTTCCTTTTAAACTTAGATTCGGTGATAAGTTGAATTTTATATTAAACTTTTTATGATTTATGATTGATAATTATTAAATATAAATAATTAAATATTAACCGTACACTATTAATACTTAAAACACACGTGGCAGAAAATTAGGAAAAGCTAAAATGTGACCACTTCAGCACTAAATCTTCCTTATTGGGGGGGTAAAAAGAAGTGTGAAAATTGACATAAAATATATTCAATGGACCATATAAAGATCACATGCTTATTATAAACTTTTGGTTCAGTAGAATATTGAAGTAAAAGATAGATTCTGAAAGAGATTGAAAAGAATTAAAGAAAGGCTCCACCACTTTCATTATTGGTCGGCATATCAAGCCAATCAATAATGTGTCTCCATTACAATTACAATGTTAAAAATGAGAATGGTGTTGGAAGAAAAATAGTGTATCCAACGGCTCTCTTTATGTGGCTTAATTGACGGCCCAGATCATTTCATTGGTAATTGGAGGAAAGAGAGTGAATTGATTGATGGAAATTGTCAAAAAATTTCAAATTTTCAAATTAAAAAATAGAAAGTTAAAATAAAAATCATTTAATTAAAAAATAAAATCATTTAATTCTGTAACACCGTGTCGTAGGCACGGGCAAATACTGTAATACCGTGCCGTAGGCACGGCCAAATACTGTAACACTGTGCTGTAGGCACGGGCATCATTTAATTAAAAAATAAAATCATTTAATTCTGTAATACCGTGCCATTGGCACGAGCAAATACTGTAACACTGTGCCGTAGGCACGGGCAAAAACTAGTATATATCTATAAAATAAAGGAGAATGATGTTGGAGGAAAGAGAGTGTATCCAACGGCTCTCTTTATGTGGCTTAATTGACGGCCCATATCATTTCATTGGTAATTGGAGGAAAGTGAGTGAATTGATTGATGGAAATGGTCAAAAATTTTCAAATTAAAAAATAGAAAGTTAAAATAAAATCATTTAATTAAAAAATAAAATCATTTAATTCTGTAACACCGTGCCGTTGGCACGAGCAAATACTGTAATACCGTGTCGTAGGCACGGGCCAAATACTGTAATATCGTGCCGTAGGCACGGGAAAAACTAGTATATATATATATGGATTATATTGTTACATTTTTACATATACCCCCTTCAGTTTTACCAAAATTTCAAAGGAGTCGAAGCCATATGTCATCCGCAACCCCTCGATTTGGGAAAAATTACATTAAAAAGTATATAATTATATCATCTTATTTGCCTACTATGTTCGTAGTACCATCAAATGTGTTGTCCAAAGAAATGATTGGTGTAAAACTCTCTACATAACCATGAAATTAGCACCCAAAAATAATTTATTTATTTGTTTAAAGAAGAAAAGAAAAGGTAAAGAAGGTGTCTATTTTTTATTTTTTTTTATTTTTTAAAACCAAAAAAGAAGGTGTCTTTATATTGATGATTAATGGTAATGGATGAATTAAAAGGTACTTAGAATTATAAAATCTTTGGATACTTCATGCTTGTCCCCAAAATTGAGGCATTTCAACATCATCTCCCATAAATTTTTATATCGCTTGCGGCTTGAGTTGATAAAATCTCTTATTTTAAAAATAAATCGCCTAGAGTTTGACTCGTTTATATAAATGGGAGAAAATTGGGTTGTCTTTATATTAAATAACATAAATAAATAAAAAAGTATATCAACTGCTGCCCCACTAATTATCTTTCAAATATTAACAATTTTTTTATTTTTTAAAACCAAAAAAGAAGGTGTCTTTATATTGATGATTAATGGTAATGGATGAATTAAAAGGTACTTAGGATTATACAATCTTTGGATACTTCATGCTTGTCCCCCAAAATTGAGGCATTCAACATCATCTCCCATAAATTTTTATATCGCTTGCGGCTCTATTAGCAATCTCTAAGAGAACACTTAGTGTTGGAAAATTATGACCCATAGCGTCACTATTTGTACAGATCACGGTGTTGTTGTATAAATTAATTATGTGACAAAGGAGATTGCTCTCTTGTCATAAAATCTCTTATTTTAAAAATAAATCGCCTAGAGTTTGACTCGTTTATATAAATGGGAGGAAATTGGGTTGTCTTTATATTAAATAACATAAATAAATAAAAAAGTATATCAACTGCTGCCCCACTAATTATCTTTCAAATATTAACAATTTTTTTATTTTTTATTTTTTTTTTGGAAACGATGGAAATCCCGTCACCAAACCACCCATTTTGGGCCGCGGCGCAGGTAAAACCACCGGCTGTCCCATGCTCTTACAAGAAGTGCATCCCCTAGATTCGAATCCAGAACCTCAAGGTGAGATCTTGGACCCTACACCACCAAACCACACCCCTGGATAAATATTAACAAATGTTCTTTCTCTTTCACTAATTTCACTTTCACCTCCACTAAAGTATAACCACTATGTTCAAAATTATTTTAATAAGATCAATCAAGAAATTAATATGTATTTTCTGGTTAGATCTAGATGCATCCTTGTTTGCTTCTTTCTCTATCTTTAATTTTTTTACCCTATTTTTATTTTAAATGTAGCTAAATTCTTTTTTCTTTTTTTTGGAGTTTTTATAAGGAAAATTTTGATATTTTACAAGTCAACTAACGGCAAAATAACAAAATATTATTTTTCTATAATTCGTAATTTTTTTTTTAAAAAAAAATAGTTGACGGTAATAAAAGTGATACTATGGTAGTTATTATTTGAAATAGTAAAAATAAAAAGTTAATAACCTTTTGAATAATATGGGTTGGATTTTGTGCTAAGCCCAAATATAAGCCCAAGTATGAACTTATCACACAGTATGACTGGAATAATATGGGTTGGATCTTGTTGCGGGAGCCCAAATATAAGCCCTCACATAGATTGAAGGACTGTTCCTGATAGATTTTCCTAGTTTTTTTTTTTTTTTTTTGAAAACGTTGCAACGTCAAACTATCCGACCCGAATTTAAGTGAAGTAGGTAAAACTCTCGACTGTCACAGGCTCTCATAAGAAACACACCCATGAATTCGAATCCAGAACCTAGAAACCAAATCCTATACTCCACATCACCAAACCGCGCTCATTGGAACGACTTTCCTAGATATTGCTAAATAGTAAATGCTCACCAGGATTGCAAGATCATTGAAGCTACTAAGGTCACTGCTCATACTAGCCAGCTAACTGTTCCCAAATTAACTTCTGAATGTATCCAACATGGTCTATTTCAACATTTGAATGTGGGATCGGCTATATGGATTTTTTGACGCTAATGAGCTCTATACTAAACCATTGTCAAATATACATGTTCAAACAAAATGTACTTAGTTTTGGACAGCCTTGAAAGAAAGGTGAACATAGTTTTGGTATTTCACTTGTAAAATTTTCAAACAACTAGGTTATAGTTTCTGGTTATAGACAAATCTAACAATTATTTACCAGTAATCACCACAGGAGCATACACCACCAACAAAGTGGTGAAACCTATAATTATCTCTCATTATGATCTCTCTCTTTTCGACCTTGGATATATACTTAGTCGCAGAGTGACAGTCTCCGCACATCCTCAAGTTCTTGATTATCCTTAACGGGGTTCCTGCTCGAGTGCTTATCAAACCGAAAGCTAACGCCAGCTTCTCACTATGTCCACACAGGCTGAACTCCTTTTCATCTTCCTCAATTTTCCGCAACACATAATTCGTGTCTGGAACATATCCGATTTTCTTTATCTCTGTGTACAACCTTTTCAACTTTTCTGATATTTCTTCAATCAATGAGTGTGAAGTATCACCCACGATGAAGCTATGGACTTTCCTTTTCACCTCAATCCAACTACAACCTGGAGGTTTAGTTACCCCTCTTTCTTTCATTAAACAGCGTATTTTAGCTGCATCTTCCCATCTCCCTGCTGCCGAATAAATATTAGCCAACAGTATATAGTTCCCAGAACTTTGAGGCTCGAGTTCAAAAAGATGCTTTGCTGCATATTCAGCAAGGTCTGGGTTGCAATGGATCCTACAAGCACCCAATAAAGATCCCCAAACAGCTGAATTAGGCTCAAATGGCATTTTCTTCATGAAGTCCAGGGTTTTTTCAAACTGACCAGCACGAGCCATTAGATCCACCATACAACAATATTGCTCCATTGCAGGATCCAGTTCATACTCTTTTTTCATCATTTCAAAATACCGCCACCCTTCATCTATTAATCCTGAATGACTACAAGCAGATAAAAGATTTGTGAATGTCACATGGTTTGGCTTCAGTCCCATGGCTCTTAAACATCGAAAAAGGTTTACAGCATCCATGCCAAAGCCATGCATCCCATAAACCGAGATCATCACATTCCACGACACCAGATCTTTATTGGGAATTAAATCAAAAATCTTTCGACTTTTTTGAATTGACCCACACCGTCCATACATGTCTATTAGAGCATTCCAAACAAAGCTACCAGTACCAAGCCCTTGCCTGATAATAAACTGGTGAATTTCCTTGCCCTGGCGTAGCGCGGCTAATTTTGAACAAGCAGGAAGGACTGAGACTATTGTTACAGTGTCAGGTTTCACATTAGCCAGTACCATCTCTCTTAGCAAATCCAAAGCATCAACAACTTGTCCGCTTTGAACACAGGCAGAAATAATCGAATTCCAAGTGACAACATCTCTTGTAGAGAGCTGATCGAAAACAGAACGAGAAGCTTTTACAAAACTACAGGCTGCATACATTGATATAAGAGCACTTCCAACACCTGTTGACAGTTGAATATGGTGCCTCACAACATAGCCATGAACCTCCTTTCCTAGTTTCAAATCCTTTACTTGGGCACAAGCAGCAATAACTCCTGACAAAGAAGTTGTGTTTGGCTCCGTACCTGTTTGGATCATTCTAGAGAAAAATTCAAGAGCTGTCTCACCTTCTCCATTTTGGGTAAAGCCTGTAATTAATCCATTCCATGTAATAACATCAGGTTCAACTCCCTGTAACTCCATCTCATCAAGAAGTTTAATAGCTTCCTCACGATAACCTCCAAGTGCATAACCCGCCAGCATTGAGTTCCAAGATACCAAATCTTTCTGTTTAATTTTACCAAAATTGCTCCGAGCAACCTTTAAATACCGGCATTTAGCATAGAAGTCAATCAATGAGTTATTGACCAACAAATCTGACTCCAACTCATCCTTCTTTATACAATAGGCATGGATCTCCTTGCCATGTTTCAGCAAAGACATGTTGCTACATGCTGAAATTACACTGGCAAGGGTAATCGAGTTAGGCTTCACTCCTTGATCAAGCATTTGTTTAAACAAATTCAGCGCTTGAGACGAATAACCATTCTGTTCATGCCCTGCTATTATTGCAGTCCAAGACACCAAATTTGGTTTAAAATCTTTGAATTTACTCATTTCAAGAAAATACTTGGAAGCCTCAATCAACTGTCCATTTTGAGCATACCCTGTGATAATCGAATTCCACGTTACTTGATCAGGTAATACACCTTCAAGCTTCATGTCCTTGACACACTTGAAGGCCTTCTTAAAATCTCCTTTCGAAGCATAACCCGAAACCATCATGTTCCACATGAAAACATCCTTAAACTCTATTTCTTCAAATAAACCCCTCGCCATTTCCATTTTTCCGCATTTGATGAACATGTCAAGTAAAGATCTCTTAACAGAAGCATTCCCTTCAAATTCAATACTGATCATATAATCATAAACATCCTTCCCTACGCGATAATCCCTTAACTCGGAACATGCTTTAAACACTTTAGGAAACACAAAGTGATCAGGTCTAACCCCTTCATCAATCATCAAATAAAACAAATTAACTATTTCTTCATAATAACCTAACACATTATACATTCCCATCATCGAAGTCCAACTAAACACATTCCTTTCAGGCATTTTCTCAAACACTTTACGTGCATCATTAACACAACAAAACTTACAATACAGCTCCAATAACTGACTACCAAGAAATGCACATAGCTCAATCCCACAAACAATCAAATGAGCGTGAACTTGAATACCCAGTTCCAGATTATTGAGTTTTCGGCATCTTTGAAAGATTAAAGCATATGTTTCAGTACATTCATCTGGGTTGGTCAAGTCCACAGATTGAAGCATAAGTGTTACATTTTGAAGTAGTGAGGTATTTTTCAAATGGGGTTTGGTTGTTTTTGAACAAGTTTCAAAATGAGTAACAGTTGAAGCAAATGATAAAGATTTTCTGGTATGAAGAGAATGGGATGTGGGTCTGTTTGGAGGATGTTTAAGCTTTGAAAGACTGCAAGAATATGCAAATGGGATTCCAAAGATAGCCATTGTTCGCTGTGGATTGATCTATAACTGTAACTGTGACTCATGGTTGATTGATTTATTAGAGAGATTTATTTCGATTATTCTGAAATGGTATACAATCGTTTTCCTGTGGCTTAAAATCAATATTGTGATCAGAAATTCTATATCACACTTTATTACAGCCCAAAAATCTCGAAATCTACCCTAACCTCTTATGAGAGTCGAATATATATTCATATTTATCTATAAATTTTTAGACTTCAATAAGTGGAGGCTCAATAATTTTGAATAAGTGGAGGCTCAATAATCATCCTCAATAATTATAGGATGTGAGTATAATTGGGTTACAAGTAACGTAAGGATGATAATGGAGCGAGATGAGCTAAAAAATCTACTACATTTTTCACCTCTTGAGAGTTAAAAAATCTATTTACATCTCTCTGGAGAGTCGAAAATCTATTTACACTTTTTAAGAGAGATCTCCTCATATATCGAATTTTTTTTTATGATAATAAGATTTGAGTTTATGGAGCACGAACTCACGTCCTCAATATTTATAGGGCATGTGTACAATTGGGTTAGGGATAGTAATAGAACATGATAGGCCGTGATTTCTCAATCCTAGTATCGTCCCATAATTTTTAGAAGAGATCTGCTCATTTATCTATATATTTTTATAATAATGATAATTGAGCTTGTGGAGCTCACACTTATGTCATCAATGTTTAAAAATCATCACATCATGTTCGGCTAAAATAACGAAGTTTTTGAAGAGTAATTCTGTTCATGTGAAAAGTGTCATCCCACTTTTTATGGTAAATTTCATTTTATTTTAGAGGGATTTGTAAATTTCATTTCCCATATTATTATTTTTTTATTAAATTGATTGAAGTGTCCGAAATTATTGACCAAAATGATCAACAAGAGTAAAATAATAAATCAATATAACTTCACGTGTACGTTTAAGATTGTAGTAGTACTTATAAAGAAAAGATATAGCAATAGTAGTAGTACATTACTAAGTCTTCTTGTGAATAATGCATCTTCATTATTTGAGATTTGGTAACTGAATAGTACAGTGGAGCTAGTAACCTGGAGTACAAATTTGTACTTGATTTTGAAACTTGTAAAGAATTACAAGCTGTCTCTTTTCCAAAATCCCAAGTAACACTTCTTTGTCTCTGTGTTATGTGTAGTACAATGGAAGCCATAGTAGTACCTCCAGTACTTGGTACTCAACTCATAAATATATATATATATATATATATATATATATATAAATAGAGTTGGTTTCATAAAATTATGAAATCATGGGAGAGGTAGAAAATTCCTGCAGGAGCGACATGAGATCACACGTATCGTATGTATCATCCTGTATTGATATGCAGAGGGTGTGTTTGTGTGTGTGTGTTCTCAGGTCGCCCCTGTGGGGCTTTCTTCTACCACAGAAGCTTTAGCTTAATGATCAATGTCTATGAACTTAGTGATATTTATCTTCTTCTTTTTCTTTTTTGGGTTTGTTTTTTTCGATATTTTGTATGAATGTAAATAAAATATATGTCTGTTTTTTCGTGTAGGTGGTGATGGTGTGTAAACTCAAATCTCAATTGATAATTTAGCTCTCCACTTGGTGTTTATGAAAGAATGGTCTCAAACAAAGTGACGTTAAAAGATTTATGTAATCGATTATAGTTTTGATTTGATTTGTCTTAATGTTTTACTCATCAAGGATTTGAAATTTTAAACAGCACTCAAGTTTCATCAGCATTATATGGAGATGTGTACCAAAGTGAAATCTTCCATAGAATAGCCCAAGAGGTCTAATGGAAATTGTAATGTTCTTTTCCAGTTAATAAAACATCTCTCTTTGAACTCTTGTAATAAGGTAGATTTTAAAAAGGGACCCGAAATAGGCACACTAATTTCTGTCATCATTGTGTGGTGCAATGCAACAAACATTTTATATGTTTTAAAAACCTCAGCAAATTCATATAAAGTGAAGAATACCGTCTGTTTAAGCGGAATAGGTAAATCTCTTGACTGTCTTAGACTTTTACAAGAAACACATTCTCTAAATTAGAATTCATGACCTGAAAATCAGATCCTGAACACTACACCAAATCAAAGAATACATGCATATTTAAATTTGTAAAAAAAAGAAGAAGAAAGCAATCGGGGGTAGCACAATAACATACATCAATTGAAACCAAAAATGGACTTTGTGGCAATTTTGCAACGGCACATGATAAAATAAAAACCCAATAAAAGTTATTAAACTAAAATCCTTACACCAGATTTAATAGTCTGTAGCTCTTCTTCTCCAACTTTCTTCCACACTCCCCCTATAATCAGACGGCCTTCGGCGCCTTCAAACGGAGAAGAAACATCGTCGTCGTTCGATTGATAAACCTCTACCTCCGCCGTCTCTTTCATCTTCTTAATACTCGAGTTATCTAATAGATGAATATCACAACTAGCTTCTCTCTTGCCGCTACACCGCTTTAGTTCCATGATCTCATTCTTCTGTGACTGTTCTGGATCACTTTGTTTACAATCATCACAATCAAGAATAGGCAGACGGCCAGAAGACCCAAGATCGCGGGGCAACGTGCCAATTGGACATGAGTTCCATGATTTTGCCACAACCCATCTACTCCTATTTCCCGTATCCCCATCAGCTGCCGTTACAACTTTCCTTTTCATCCTGTGATGTTTAACAAACTCGAGCTTCTTCCTAGCTGCTTGAAGGATGGAGTCCTCTTGCTGGATAAGGAAGTTCTTAGAACTTGCGAGGGAAGAGTTTTCGTCACTAATATCTATATGTGATAAACATATCGAGGAGAGCTTCTTGAGCTTCTCCATAATAGACGAGTTTCCAACCAGCTGTGCAAGTTGTAGGGATGAATCCATAAGCATCTTGTTGCCTGAAGCTGATAATAGAAGACATTTGCGTAGCAGCTCCATCAGAATTGAATTTGATGTATTTTCTCCCGCAGAAGAGACTTTAACTTCAGCTGAAGAATCTGTCCTGCGAAAAGCCTTTAGTCCCCCTAGAAGTCCAACTAGCCAAGAAAACAAATAAGAGAGATGATCTGTTTGACGAGTCCCCGTTCTATTTTCTGATGACATCAGACTCTGACCACCTAAACAGGATTCGGAAAAGTTTGTTAAAAAACAGGATATGAGGTTTAATATATATTATTTAAAATTCTGTAAAGCCAGAAGCAAAGCCTATATCAAGTTGGCATTCCTTGAAAACCACCCAATGCGTCCCAATTCGTAAGAGACTAACATAAGTGTTACCACTCAATGATCCAAGGATGACAACCTAGCATAAATTCATTAACGCAAATAATAAATAAAATAACAATCCTGGAAGCAAGAACAACCAATGACGAGCACTGGCAGGATAGATGTCTTAAACATCCAAATGTGTTTTCGAGCAGCACTCTTTCTTTAGCATTTAATTTTTTTTCTAACAAAAACTAGATAAAAGTGTGATGTGAAATTACTGCAACTTAAACAGCTATTTTTCATGCATTCCGTGGTTTATGTGCATCAGGCATTTCAGTTGAAAATAGCTTACTTAAACCTAGTAGCACAGAAATTACATTTCTAACCTGAATGTTATGTAGAGATGAGAAAATGAAACTTCCCAGTGTTAACAGGATCTGAAAGACTGAAATGCATATTAAAATCCCAGAAAGTCCAACATTATGTCTAAGATATGAAAATGAAGAGTACAAGACCATTTGGAACCTCTAGATGCATGCAAAATTCAAGTGTAAACAACAGAATCCCTTATGCAAACAGTTAAAATATTTTAAGATGTTCTAAACAACCAAAGAGGACCTTCAAAATAGAGAGAGAGAAGCAAGGATAGGTTGATTACCAGACTCGTATTTCTTGGCTTCTTCATTCTCAATCATCTGAAGAACTGTCTTAAGGAGGGATAGAAGTAATTCTGGTTCCTTATTCGAGAATCTTGTCATCACAGGCTTCCAGTCATCCAAAGACGTGTGCATATTTTTTACAACATGGGAATCATTCAGAAACTCCAAATTTGACGAATCAAAAGTATTCAGTAAGAACTCCAACAACACCGATACTATCTCTAAGGAGAAGGTAGAATACAACTTCACAAGGTTCTTCAAACACTTGGTCATTTTTTTCTTAGAGCCTGAAAGTAAAGAGCACATCCATCAGCTGACGCAATACACATGTGATGTGAGACCATCCACACAAGTATTTTAAACATGCAGATTATAGAGGCATAATTTCATTTAGAAATAGCATAGTTCCAGATGCCAGATGAGACATTCAAACTAAACAGTAAGAAGTAAATATTCAAGATTTACATTGAGGGAAAACCATACTTCAGCAATAAAATCAAATTATACTGAGGGTATGCATAAAGGCATCCTGCACTAATCTCATGAGTTCTTAGTTTAGAGTTACGAAATTTAAATTCCAAAGTTAACAGCTTAAATTTAAATCATCAATCCAACAGTTTTACCTTCCTAGATCATCATTTAAGCTTTATCTCCATATGAATTGTGTGTTTTCCATTCATCTTTTCACATTTTTCAATTCTATTAAAAAACAGTGGGAATATGATAAGCATTTAACTTGATTCGGTTACTCGCCTACTTTATTGAAGGAAGAATAAAAAAATAAACCATTAGATAGCAAACGTCTAACATCAACAGATCTAATGTAAGAAAAGTAAACCATCTTACCTCCAGATTTCGGTGAATGGAGCTTGCCAGTCATAATTGAGATAAACTTATTACGGCCACAAAGCCCTTCACAATATTTTCCACCTATTAAAAACTTAAGCCTATGAAGTCTAAGAATTAAAACAAATATATACATGCAGAGGATCAAATATTGGAAATTACTAACGTGCCAAAGCAAATTAAAAGATGGACTAAGAAATTAACTTTTGGGTGGGGATGCTACAATAGCTTCCTCCTCTTGTTCTTTTTTTTTCTAGCCACTCAAAAATAAGAACAAGAAGCAAACAAAGAAGAATCAATTTCACAATGTTCGGTAAAAAAATGAAAATGTGGTATGAATGGAAAATAAATTCCTAAAATATTAGTATTGATATGTCAATACTTGTTTAGAGAAGAAACATCCTCTCTGGAGGCAGAGATGTAGACCTATGGTCAGCATAATAAAGAGAGAATGCTTTTGGGGAAGGAATATATATTCCTAAGTAGATAGTTTGCTCATTCTCCTTCAATCTAATTGAATGTATTAGTTTTGGGTATTTCGATAATCTACTGTTTTGCTGGAATTGTCTGTATTAGAGTCCACTGGGTTCTTATCTGGGTATGTGATGAATTAACAAATATTAAATATTTTCTTTAGTTGATTTAGCACATTTTTTTCCAGACAAGATACCTAGTTCTTAAGCTTTTGGAAATGGCAGTGCTTTTACAAAAAATATTTTTATATTCATAGGATTGTGGAGAGTTGACTGTGACAGCATTTGACATTTTATAATATCATGGAGAATTTTATTGATTTGGTTGGTTGGTCTCTTGTTTTGTGTCATCTCTTTCTTCTTTTTGATCCTCAGTCAACATTGCGCTTTTCACTATCTACTATCAAATGTTATTTCCATCTTAAAAATCTCTAAAATTCCAAAACTCTTAACAGGTTCCCCGAAAAACCACTTCCTTGTCTTCCCAGGCAAATACTGGTTAGTATTCTTGGTCAAGCTGCTTCATCTCGAGGCATACTGTCAGAAACTGTGCAAACAAAGACATAATCCAGTTCGTGAAACCAAAAATAGGCCAAGGAAGCAGAGAAAGTCCGGAAGCCAAAATTTAAAGATCCAGTAACTCGGATTCGTGCATTCCAAATTCTCCAATTTCGTCCAATCTTCCTAATATGTTTCTAGTTTGAATTTTTAGGAGTTTTAATCCCTTTTCAAAGTGGAAACATAAATGGCATTAGGATTTGGGTTAATAACTCTATTGTTTTGGGTTAGATTAGGATTTATTTATGTTTTTGTATTAGGATTAGGATTTGGTATGTAAAGCACTATAAAATAGGCTCTACATGCCTATTAGCGAGATATCTTTGTGAAGCTCTTTTTGGTCATTGTTTGGGGAACAAAAATCGTTCATTGAGCAACCGTGTGGTTGATTGTTAGTCTTAAGATCGATATTCGAGATCGTTAAGAGCTCTTATGTTTGGGCAATAGTAAGTGATGTTTAGGAGCTCGTTATTGAGGTAATTCTTTCTTCAGTTTATGAATAAAGGGTTGCCAAATTTACCACCATCTATCTTTATTTTTTTGTTCTTTATTTTCTGTTAATTAAACCAAAAAGATTCAATATTTAGACGCAAGAAACCTTAATTCAAACTTCAAAGGGTGCTCTCGGTCAAGAGAGGTTTCTAGCGTGTGTAAAGGAGCAAGGCAGTCTTGTAATAGTGTTTAGGGTTGTGACCGGGTACCCTAACACATACATCATTTCAATGTCCTAGCAATACAATTGCTAAGGTTAAGAAAGATAATTCTATAGTGACTATGAATCCAAAGACCCTAGAATTTAAGATCCACCTGTCCACAGTTGGAGCAAATTTAGTGTTTTTTCATAGAAAGTATACCATGGACATCATTCAGCCATTATTAGCAATTATGAAAAATAGAAAGATGAGTGCTACCATACAGGGAAAATTTTCAACCAAGAGTTTATCGTGGCAGAGAACCAAGTTTATTGGTGATAGACAAACACGTCTTATCATTTGCGTTTCGTAGAGAACAAGTAAAAGGAGTTCATTGGCAAATTACCCCAACTCAAAGGCTAAAGGGCAATTTAAAGTTATTGCAATTTTCTTAGTTAGTTCTAAGATACAGCATAGCACATTGAGATATATGATTCGACATGCCAAGTAAACCATGCTTTAGCATGGCAGAAAAAAATGAAATGCACAATCCACAGAAAAATGTTGTGATGTTTATATTAGCTAGAGAGGAGCATTAATCAGGGGATACAATCACAAATTTGAATAGAAAAAGAAAAATAATTCAGGTACGTGTAGTCGTCTATATAATAAGTTCAGAATAAGGAAATTGATACGTACGTTTTCCTTTCATTAGTGAAGAACCAGGTTCGGGATTCTGCTTCATTTTCAGGCAGAAAGCCAGTTCACGTAGATTAGACATAATCTCTCTTCTGATGTCAGCAATTCCATCTCTTTGAAAGGGAATCTGATTCTTTTGAGGCTCCCAATAATACGCTTCCAACCAATCCAGTGCCTAAAATTACCAGAAATCAGATACAATCTGGTTAACTTTGAAAACCGAAGCATCTCAGAATAAAGATGCACATAAGAAAAATGAACTAATTATCTAAACGTAGTTGATTATATTAAATTTATGCAAAAGCCAACCCAATCTTTCTATCCCCAAGAAACAAAAACAAATAAAAAATAGAGCTTGTTTACTATAATAATTTTATTTCACCAATTAGCACTTTAGCAGCATCACTCCATAATTTTGAATTATCCTATACACACACACACACATATACACATACATGAAACTGTGTTTTTTGGTTTGAAAACTCGGTATGTGATGTGACGCGGTCCCCCGAGTGAGGTGAGGAGTGCAACCTCGAGGCGGTCGAGGTGACAGCCTCGACCTAAAAATTAACAAAAATAATAAATGCATTTTAAATAACAAATAGATAATTTACTTTTAAAAAACAAATATTGTATTTTTTAAAAATATATATATTATTATACTATATAAATAATAATATAACAATACAAAACAAAACAAAAAAAAAACTTACTAAAATGAAATGAATAAACAAAACATAGTTTATTATAAAATTAATCAGACCGAGTTTGCAAACACTAAGCAACACAAACAATTTTAATTAAATTGATCATTATTTTACAACATCGCACAACACAATTTTAATTACAATGATCATTATTTACAAAAAAAACTTTTAACATAAACCCAACACTCATCACACAACACTGCACAACACACAGTTCTATTGCTTTCTAAAAGTAAGGACTATAAAAATGAGACTATCATAAACCCAACAGGCCAACACTCATCAAAAAGTATAAAGATTATGTGCGGTGGTGCATAGAAGATATAGGCTGAAGACATAAGGAGCCCTAAAACAAGTTTATATTTTTATTTTAAAAAAAATTATACTTAAACAAGATATAAGGTTCTTCAAGTCGGGGCGTCTGCTTCGTGACGCCTCAGGATGCCCCGACTCGAGGCATCAAGAGGCGGGCTGCCTTACTCAGGCCTGTGAGGCGGCCCCTTTGAGGGGCGAGGCGACAGCCTCGACGCGGCCTTGGCTGCATCCAAACTTTGTTAAAATGAGGATGCTCTCACTGGAAATTTATTCTATATATACACTATCTTATAATTTTTCAGAACATATTTTTATAGTTAGAAGTAACAGTGTAACCACATAACAAGGAGACTCGAGATCAATTAACCATTTTCAATTCATTGTTGAATTTTACTTAAATATGTAGACCAGTGAAGCCATATTAACCATACGGTAGAATGTAGATGTGGTTACTAAAAAAAATTTCTTGCACAATTGTCATCATGATTCTCATAGTTGGTAATTTCCAATCTAATGATTAAGACACAGCAGTTACTGATGATCTTGCTGGTCATATTCCAACTAATTATTTTACATACTGACAATCAACATTAAAATGGCATCAGAGCATCTCCAAGGGGCCGGAAAATCTCTGTCTTATCTTAGATTTAGGGAGTGAAATAAGATTTTAAGTCTCCGACACTCGCTCGCTGCTTAATTTTCCGATGACCACACTCCCCATATTTAGGAGGAAAAAAAGGATATCCTACACGTAAACCAATGTTACCATAAAGATCAACCAATTGACATTGCACTATCTATATAATAAATTATTTTATATTATGTAGGAGATATATAGAAGGATTGTTGAAGCAAATCCTCCCACTTGGCTCCCTAGGGAGCCATGTAGGGAGCATTATTGGTTATGCTCTCAGACGCAAGACTCAAGTATTACTCAACCTACCTAGCAAGACTATTGGCTCTGTACGTATCTATGAAGACACAACGTGATGAATACAGAGCAAATGGTCATGCTTAATCCATTGACACTTTATTTTCTATTTCTTTTTTTTGGGGGTTCAGCCAGTAAACTATTTCATTAGCAATTAATAAGAAAGAAAACCAAGAAATTTTTTTTGTACTATTGGACTATAAAGAATGTTCACATATTAGTAATGTGAAATTTTTTTGGTTCATTATATATCTTCTACTGTGGTTTCCTGAACAGGAAACGAGTTACCTTTCAAAATACAAATATATCCTTGGAAGAGAATATTCACTAAGCAAATAAACCATGACATCAAATAACAACTCCAGTAAACTATTGGAAAAGAATCTAAAGAAACTGCTGAAATTGACAAAAGATGTATCAAGAACAAAATATACCTTATCAGAACAATCCCGAACTACCTGGAGGGTAGGCAGATCACGATGCGAACCCTCTACAATCACCAAACCACCAAGAAAAAGACATGCAATAGTCAATTCACATTCAAGAAAAAAACTAATAAAATACCAGGAATAATTACAGACACATATGTAACTGATTACAGTCAAATTGTCTAAAAAGATCACAGGTTAGAACATTTAAAGGCCATTAAATTCTTTATAAGCAGAAGAAACAATCATGCATTATATAATAAGCTGAATCTTACCATGGCGAACATCAATCAGTTTGCGTGGAATTCCAATAGCATTAGCAGCCTCAGCAATTGAAGCCTCTGTTTTTCGACGTGTTTTCTCAACAACACAGTTCACGAGCCTTCAAAGACCAATATAAAACAAGCTTCATCTTTTTCATTGCCACACTAACATTACACACACACACACACACACAAAAGGAGAATCAAGAAACAAAATGAAATAAAATGAAATAAAATAATCACACCTCATGATTGCCATACAATAAAGCATGGCCAGCAATTGGTCTGAATCTAAAACATCAGCAGCTTGGTGCTCTTTACCTCTACAATAAAAATATAAAAAATTATTTGACATTAAGTTTAAAATAAATAAATTAATTACAGTTTGCTGAATTGGTAATTAAAGATAATACCTGTAGTAATTATCTTTCTGTTGAATTTCAATGATGGAAGCTGTTACATCAATAACAACAGGCAAGCATCCCCTGCTTCTCCATGTTGATATCTATGAAGCAAAACATTTAATTAAATAATTAACCTATTTATTTATTTATATTCGAAAAAGGATTTGATTGTCAAGTTCTGGAATCGAATCCAGGATGTATTTCTTGTAACAGGGGGCAGCAGAGCGTTTTAACCGCTCCGCTTAACCTGCGTCGGGTGGTTTGGTAGCGGGTTACAACTTTTCGGGAAAAAAAAAGTGAGAGTTGTGAAACTTACTCTTTGAAGAGCAGAGGCAACCTTGGGAGAAGAAGAAGAGAAGAGAGATTCTCTGACGAAATCCCACTCGTCCCAGCTCAACCACGGCACCAATTTGTAGCCATTGGATAATGAAGATGATGACATCACCGTATCGTCATCAACGTTCATCATCTCTTCTTCGAGATCCAACATTGCAGCTTCTAATAAACTTGACTGCCGAAACTTAAACTTCTAAAGCACTTTTTTTTGGGGGAAATTAATTAACGGCTGTCGCGCTGCTGCTTTTATAGTGGCGGGTTAGCTTGCTTGACGGCGGCCTTGCGGCGATCCCTCAGTTTGTATCAAAAACCCCAAATTCCTTGACAGAACTAACTGCCGTTAACTTTGGGAAGTCACCAAGGTTTTGCGGATTAATAAATTATTCCTAAGCTTGTCCAGGGCCCCGGCCCAGGTATAATTTATTTATTGAAGCCCAAGTCCAGCAAAATCCTTGGGTCGGGCGGGCTTTTCCTGAGCACGTTTTCTTTTATTTTTCCTTGTTTAATTTTTTTAAATGCGGATATTTCGACTAATTTTTTTTACATAAATTTTAATAAAGTGATTTTTATGTAATTTTTGTCAAAATTTTTATATATTAATTAGCCCGGTAGCTCGGTTCAGTTCTACTTTTCCTCCTGGATCGAGATGATGAGCTCGGATATTTTGGGTCAGGCCGGAAGTAGTAAGTCGGGGAAGTTCAACATACGGTTTGGCTGTGCTCATGAAGCCCGACGTGTGATCATGACCGTTTGGACTTTTCTCCCTGATATGTACTATCGTACAAGAGACCTTTACAGGCTGTCATCATTAATGGTGAAGTGTGGCAGTGTAGAAAACGACATGATGTGACAGGAAGTCAAATGACAGATTTGCTTTCGGCGAAGTAGTTGGGGCAGAGAGCCTGTCAATTCGCCAGAAATCCGCATGGTTGACGTCATAGAAATATGGGAATAGTGTTGTATTTTCCTTAGTATATAAAGGGATGGTAATCTTATTTGTAAGGGTTGGAAAAAATTTCATTTAAGTATTACTTGTAAGAAACACTAAAAAGAGAGCAAACAACTCAGTTTTCTTTAGACCATCCTGAAAAACAAGTCGACCGAGCTCGGTTTGATAATAAAAATCATACCCCACTTTGTGCCCGTGGACGTAGGCTGGATTTGCTCTGCCGAACCACGTAAACTCTCTTTGTCGATTTTTTGTTTGTTTTGTCTTTTGCTACATTTGCTTTTAGTCTCCAATAACCAAACAAATTCACGGTTCAACCGCATATTGGACCGGGCATTTGGCACAGAAAAACTGGTTAGCAAGAGACAGAAGAGCTGATAGGCTCAAGAGAAGAAACAAAAGAAAAAGCATTAAAGTAACAATTAAACACAAACCCATCATAGAAAGCAAGCATAAGCTCAAATAAATCATAAAGGTTTTTAAAGCAAAAATAGTTCATTGTTGCTTGGTGCATGAGCTTAGAAGCCATAGGAAGACCCTATAATTTCAATTTGGGCTTGATGATAAACATAAAAAATAATCAAAATATCTTTATCCGGAAAAGGAAAACTAATGACTATGGTCCAAACAATACAATCATGAAAAAATCGGATACCGAAAGGTTTCTTAGTGATAAGATCCGTATGGAAAACTTCACCATCAGCAGCTTTAAAATATTATGTATGCTCCATCAATGACTCTAGAGGCAAAACTGCTGGATTCATCATGCTTATGTGAGCTTCTGTGTCCATAAACCTAATGACTTTAATGAGCTTTTCATATTTTGACGATAAGATCTGCAACTGGACTAAAGAAACTGAAACAATATACCTTAATGTCTGGTTGTATAGTGAACACCGACATGACTTTCAATCAGAGGCCAAAGTATGGTAAAAATACATCAGTTAACTTCGACGTTGACATTGTCTATCCGGGGACTGATTGAAGCGTAAATTAACAAGCAATGAAAAAGGCACGATTTGGAAATAACCGCACATTAAATGACAACGACTATGAAAATGTATAAATTTACACATCAATAAAGGATACATCCTCATAGTTTCTTTATCCTTCACAATTCTGTTGGAAATGGTGATCAAACACCATTATATTTTTTTATGAATATTTGATATTTATGCAATATAATATTTATTTTATCATGGTTATTTATTTATTATTATTGTAAAACTCTTACTTTTATTTATATATTGTAAATCTAAGAGTTAGATTACTCTAATAGTTAGAGATTTCGAGTTACACTCGGAGCCTTATATGAATTTAGTAAAGACCTGAGAGTTACGACATACGGTGATATAGTTGCAAGAGTTGCAAATGGTGTTGAGAAATATCACGCTTTCTCTCAAATATAAATTATTCATGGTCTAGATATATTGGCATGGGCCGGTCATTATATTGGTAAAACTAGTGCATTGTCTATATATGTAATGGACATATGGTTTGTCTCAACAGACCGTGAGCTTAGCGGAAGTTCGTATAGAAATGCAGATATTCATTAGTTGAATGTGAAGGGGTGATTTAGGGGGTGAATCCGGTAACGCAGCGGAAGCGGTGAAAATCCGATTTTCAGATTTCAAAACTTTTTCTCGGATTAATTAAATAAACATATTTATTTAATATTCCAATAATCAAATTATAAAAATAAATTCAATAAAACAATTTTAAGTGAATTTACCGAAATACCTTTGCTTTGTATTTTTGTCCGTTTTAGTCCGAAATTGATCCAATCAATTTTGAATGATTCTAAATCATTTCTAAGATGAACTTATGATGTTCAAAACATCAAAACACCAAAGCAACCAAAATCCCCAATTTTCCTCTCAAAGCCGAGAGCACTCATTAGTGTCCAATTTGTGCATTTTGCACTTTCATGCTTCAAGACACATCCAAATGATATCCAATCAACATGAAACTTTATATGCATCATATACACACATAAATACACAACATATATGAAAACCCCCAAATTTGGAATTAGTTAAAAACCCTAATTTTTCAATTTCCTCAAATTGGACAAATTAGACCAAATACATTAAATCAATTACTTCAATCATCATTCTTCCATCCAATTCAAGTCTCAACACAATGAAACAACTCAAGATCAAATCTAGGTCATTTAAGAGTGGGTCAACAACTCTAGATTAGCAACATGGTTTCATAAACCTTAAAAGAATGTTTACAACTACACTAGTTACAAACTTCCATCATCATACATGCTTCACACTTCTCCAAAACTTCCATCATCAAAAAACACAAGAAACAAAGAAAGAAACATCCTAAGAATATCATATATTAAAGCCTAGAACCTAAGGAACATATTCCTTACTAATAGCAAGTTTGAAAAACTTACTAAAAATCCAAGCTTTTGATGTTTTAGCCTTTCTTTCTCAAGCTTCCTTTAGATTTCTTCAATGGTGTTTGTTTTGATAAAGTGTATTAGGTTAAATGTTAAATGAAATGAAAATCAATTTATACTTGTTCATTTGGTCTATGGCCGAAATTACCTTAGACAAAAACAAGGAAAATTAATTTCAATTACATTTCAAGTGAATTTGGTTAACTTTATTAAATATCTCAAAAACACTTAATTAGATATTTAACTAAAGTCAACAAAGGCAACTAATATCATTTAATCATAATATCCTAATGTAAGATATTTATATTTTAATTAATTTAATCATTTAACAATTAAATAATTAATTAATTAATCAAATACAAATATATTAAATATATGTATAATATTTACATTAAATATTAAAAACATATATTCATTTAGGATAAAAGTCAAACAACTCATTTTGACTATTAATTAATGTGTATTTAAATTAATCAAGTATTAAATATAAATACACAATAATTACGTAAATGACTATCGGGTCCTTTAGCATGTATCTTGCGTTTAACCATTAAACGACTTTATAAATAATCAATATTATTTATTAATGTTGCTCTAGTGCTCTACGAGTATGTTTCATTATTGAGACTCTATAGGTTCAGGTATATCCGTCACGAAATCAAATTTCGTGTCCATAATCTATCCACCCGTAGATTATGACGATCACGGATAATCTCGCTGAACCATACAGGTCGAGGTCATGGCAGATGTATAATTCCTCCGTCAGAGGTATCCGGATAAATCCCAGAGATACAGATGTAAACGTCAAATCTCTATGGGGATTATCCAGTCGACTATTCCATTAGCAATCTCTAAAAGAATGTTTAGAACTGGCTTCTAAACTATACCACGGGCCCATGGTTTTATCTGATTGCTAATCATATGGACTACCTATGCTCTGGTACACAGAACTGACGGATCCTATCTTGACACACATAGGACACCCTGAGGATCTATCTACACCCAACGAACAGGCGGAGGTCTGATCTAAATAGATCGGTGACGTGACTGCCATCTAAGTGTAGAAGATGTCTCATGTGCCCACAATGGCATCTCAAGTCTAAGAATCACAAGTGCTACTCAACCCGAGAAGATTCTTATTGACGCTGATGTACCATCCATTAAGAATCTTCGGTGAGTCGTTCAGTGTTTATCCGCTCTAAACACCTACACGTCTATACTAGTCTCCAAGACTTATGGTTCATTGAGAAACCATTGGAATCATATATTCCAGTATACGACATGTACCGGTCTCAACGGGTTTACTATACTGACCAAGTAGTGTAAACCTTGACCAGGAACAGTCTGAGAATGACAACGTCATGATACGACTCAATGTCCGTTGCGACGCTTTTGCAACTGTATCATGACTAATCATTCTAAGGTCATTACGTCTTTACCATATAATAGAATAGATTATATTATAGAAACTGAATATATTATTACTGATAATAACGTTTTACATAAGTATTTAACAAAAATACAACCGGGAATTGACGCTCTGAGCACCAACCCCTACAGAATGAGTATTGAACGAACTCATAAAATATGACTAATAAATATTCCATAAAACTGTCAATAGTTGTCTTTTCAAGTTGAGTAGTTATTGTGGTCCTTTGACTTGAGACACCACAGTGGTCTTGTAAGTGATCCTCTGTGCCTGATACCATGCGTGTCAGAGACATTTTATGGTCTGACCTCTGGATGACTGTTAGGTATAGACCGATGCTCACGAAGATCGGTGTGTGTTAATATGAGGATTCGTCAGTCCATATAGTTGGATTTTATTTACATAAATTTTCACAGTATATTCCGGAAATCTTTTGGCCAAAAGTTCGTTGAAGAAATTGTTTATTTAACATTATAAATAATATTGAAAAGAGTTTTGCATATTATTTATTTATGGAATATAATCATGAAAATTTATTTTATATTGAGTAGATAAGGTTTTGACAGTATAACTATAATCTTACTCAATTGGAAACAGTTATGACGAAGGGATTATACATTAGCGTTTTAACTTCGGTTTGTATGGTTCGACGTGTCGTGTTATTTTAATCATGATTACTTTTACCCAAAAAAATAAGACAAAACCACGTCGTGCGGGTCTAGTTTCTCATATATGTACTTCTCATTTTTATTTTATTTTTTGGATTGATTATCAATTTGTAATTAATATGAACTCAAAATCAATATTATCATTAGCAATAATAAAACTAATTATGTACTGTGTAGTATGGATTGATGATGATGAAGTTAGGTTTTGACAGTAGCGAAGCCAGGCGAGCAACACAGTCATCATTGCTCAATCTGTAATTTTAATTTTTCATCATAAAAAAAAAAAAATCAATTACTTTTGTTAAAATCAAATTTTAGGAATGATGGCGTTGATGGACTTCGTGCTGATGAAGATAGGTGGCGCGTTCATGGAGAAGGTTGATGAGAGAGAGAACTAAATTTGTTAATATAATTAATCATAGATATTGTATGGGCCAAATTTGGTCCAGGGGTGGTTTCGTCATTTTACTTCGGGCCCAAATACCGAACGCACCCCAGACTCCCCAACACAAGACCCAGACCCAAGCTTTTACCTCAAAATGAAGCCCCAATGTTTAAATAATACAAAGGCCTAAAGATCCACAGGCCCACACCAGTACAGATCCAAGGGCCCATCATACATTAGCCTATGTAACTCCCAGATACATAAACACCATTTAAAACCCAACCGTTTTCAATCATTATGACTGCCCATAATTCTTCTTTATGATACGGCCGTTACCAACACACAAAAGGTATGACAATTAAACATATTAATGAGTCTCACCTCAAATAGCTTATAAAAGGAACTAAAGTCGACAATGAGGAGAGGTTTCTCTGACTCATCGCCCAATTCTATTCTCTATAGCTCTTTAAACATCTCATTCTTACCACCCTCACGGCACCCTACAGAGTTAAGGTAACATCTAACCCTGCCCTCTCTATTATAACTTTCTCAAGTCCCTTTACTGACTTGGGCGTCGGAGTGCCCCGGGCACCCACCACACCGGTGGGCAGTACTCCCGCTCACCCTACATTCTTTGTTTTGCAGGATCGCCAGTGCCCCATATACAAAATCTCATCTGTAGGCTCGGAGCGAAAATCGGCGTCTACAGTTTGGCGCCCACCGTGGGGCCCTAGCGATTCTTAGCAAACAAAGACATCTCCATCTACGACCCTTTCACACATAATGATCCATGGGCTGATTGTCATCAACCTCTTACTACATGTGAAATGATTGTCATCTTCCTAAGAACGCATGGATTGCCTTCAGCTTCATACTACGTGATTAAGTTGTCTCTTATGGATTTCTATAAGGAACAAGCACTTGGCATGAAGACGGTGTCCCAATCGACGTGCCCAAATGAAGATTTTGGCGAGGACATCCCGATCAACAATACCAGGTATGACTTGCACTCTTTAAGAATCTCTCAGTCGACATTAGTAAAATGTGGACTTATAATATATATCATAGTTTGGGACTTGCTATAACTGTCCCGGTCCATGCTACAACATATAATTAGAAAATTAGTATGGGTGCCCCAGTTGACATCAAATTGTGGCTTGTGACTTATAATAGATGTTATAGTTGGTACCACCATTTATGATATGAGACTTGCTATGGTGTCCTAGTCGTCGACACTACAATTTACAACCTGGTAATTGGTAAGGAAATCACAGTCGACATTTGCAATGAGGCATGAGACTTATTAGGGATGTCTCACTCGACATCAGTGCATTAGAAGATTTCCCAATTGACATTATTATATATATCTTGTTATTTGTTAGAAATTCCATTCGACACTTCACATGTGGGGTTTGTCACTTGTTCAAGTTCTCATTTGATATAAGATGGGAGAAGCTCTAACTAGATAGTTGAGGTTCCATCCCACACGATAAGGAAAAACTGCTACCTAGAGTCTGAAACGCCACTCGACACTACAATAATGTAGTCTCAGATTAAGAAGGTTGCTCTAGATGAAGATACCACAAGTTGGCATTCCACCCGGCTCTACGAGGATTTTATTTTGGCTTAATGAAGATGCTCCAAATGAAGACACATCATGAGGATACTATCCCACTCGACAACAATATGAAATTTGAGACTCGTTATGGATGTCCCAATCGACATTAAGGTCTGGTGTGGGACTTATGGAAGATGTCTTGGTTGATGTCAGTCTATGGCTTGGCATTTCTTAAGGACCCCAATCGACGCTACTAGCCTGAGACTCGATAATTATATAAAGATCACATTCGCCATTACATATATTATGATTGCCGAATAAGGTCATTTCTTTTGTTCTAAACAATTTTCATAAACACCTAAAACATCTTTTCGTACGGGCCTCATTCTACTGTTATGGAATGAGTCTTCATACGACACGAGATTCCATTGGTCCTGTGACCCATGGTATAAGGACGATCTTAATCTCCAACATATCAATTCACTTTTACCATCATCGGTGATAGTGGAGTAAAGGACCTTCATCGGGTATTCAATCGACTGTAGACTCAACTTGGTTCTTGTTCAGAGCAAGTTGGATATATGAGGGTGAGTTTTCATGAAAGTCATATGGACTACATCATTGCCCTCTACCGATCCACCTTCTTTGGATCACATAAGTATTCTCTCTGATGAAGACCGATAATGGATCCGATAAAATCCAATCCAGCCGACTCGACAAGTCACATCTAGATCACCGAAATGACACCTCAATATTTGGACTTTCTACAACACATGAAATCGGCTGGATGAGCCCATGTTTTTATTCCGACTTAGTTGGCGTGGCAAAGTCCCAAGACTTATTAGTGTCTGGTCGACTAAACTTGGTCCTTCGGGATTATATCGTCATCAGATTCTAGAACCCTAAATGATTCTTGAAATCATGGCTGTTGATTAGTCCAAAAACAGGAATGATCAGACACACTTGCGTATCAAATTTCGGGCGACACCACTTGCATGAAGCCCGTCGGCACAAAAGCCAAAAATGCATGGCCCCAAGAGGGTTGCAAGCTATCCATAAACTAAAATACCATATAATCCCCATCAAGCTCCATGTGTCTGTTGAAGGAAATACATTCGACAAAAGGAACCTCAAAAGCAAACCAAAATTACAACACCAATGTTGCCCAATAATATGGTCCACTCGACAAAGCCCAGTGCACTGCTGCCACAAACTTGGTGCTGGGCGGCTCACGTCTTACTTGGGCACAGTTGGATTATGGTTTATTGGTTTCTATCTTGAGAGTGTGCCTTGTGCGCCCGGAGCTCTCCTAAGGTTCCCAATACCAGGATGAAACTTGAAAGTCTGTAATCTCAAACAAAGTTTACTGACAACCGTATCATTGTCGAAAGGCAACCATTTAGTTCCACATTGCCTGTTGCAAAGGGATCCAAAAAAAAAAAAAATAAATAAATAAATAAAAAAATAAAATAAAATTCACACCTCAATCCATCATCACTAATCAAACAACATCCCAGCTCAAGAGATCAAAGACCAAGATCCCTTATTCAATTAGAAGCATCAAAGCATTTTCTTTTGACTAAATCAGTGCGGTTCTCATTTTTACTCTTGAAACGACATCGTTAGGATAACATAATTGCTTCATCTCTGTGACTGCGACTGCTGCTGCAGTAAGATATGCTCATGAGGATCATACTCTACCCAAACCATGGAGAGGCCCGGTATCGTTACTTTTGGAATTCGGAGACAAGATTCACCCTACATGAGAGGCCTTCCATCTCGGTTCCACCCAAATTTTCTTCAGTTCAACTTCAGCAATCTTCTCAAGGAGAATGACATGAGTGTAATCCTAAAAAGAAAGACGCTGGGTACAAGGGCACTATTGGTATGTCGAACTTTGAGGCAAGCACTGGGCGTAACCATGTATTGGAGGCTACACTAAATCTTTCAGTATTCCAGTTCAAATTAACAAGGGGCATGGGTAGCTGAAATTCATTATCTATTCTCTCGCTCTCATTTTCCTTCAACTTAGATTCAGTTTAAAGTGTCCTTCTTAAGTACGATTGAGGTGGTGTAGAGAGGGAGGTGTTATAGTTTTGGGCACTCTTGGTGAATATTTGGTTTTATCCACTTAGGTATTAATAGCTTGCTTCAGTCGACATGTACCAAAGAACAAAGCCCAGATCTCAAAATTAATCCATAAGCACTATCCCAAAGCTCAAATGAAACAAAGGAATCAATGCAAGCATACTGGACCTGAGCATGACTAAGCCAACAATTATCCCAACGACTCATTGTAACCCTCATCGGCTTTTCGAATTCCTTTCCCAAAATCTACTGCGCCAAATTCTTCAACCCCTCGTTCTTCAATTCGGCCCCTCGCCAACCTCTCAAAGGCCAGCTTACATAAATCCACCATATTTCCTCAAATCACAGTTCCATAAGACTCCTCGAGCCTGTCCAAATCGGCATCGACCCCAACCCCAACGAATGTGTAACTATGGGTCGACAGAAATTCAATGAGAGATTGAAAGATGGTCACGGCGTGGACAATTTGGAAGATCAGGCAGTGATTGCCGACGCAGAACTGGAGTGTGGCGACTGGGTTCTGGACGCGGTCAATACTGGGCTGCCACTCGACATCGAGGCCGACATTGAGTTTGTGGAGCCTGCGGCGGTGGGTGCGTTGGACGTCAGAGATCCATCGAATGACGAGGCCCTCGTCGGCAGTAACGGTGGGTACAGATCTGGTCATCGAAGAAGGTGACGTCGTAGAGGTTGTGAGAGTCGTAGGGGAGTTAGTGATCATGTTTGCTTGCTGTCACATTTTGTTTGTTTGCTTCAGGGTTTTAAGGCTTTGGCAGTATATATGTTCCACTCGACCAATGTGAAGGCTTGGCGACACATGCATGTCACTCAACGAGAATTAAGCGAAGGCATTATCAATGTATAAGTGCCACTCGACTAATGCGAAGGTTTTATCAACGTATAAGTGCCACTCGACTAAAGTGTAAGGCTTGGTAGCATATGAGACTAGTGTGCGGACTAGGCTTTAGACGAATGTGCCACGCAGTAGGACACAAGTGAAGGCTAGAGGGAAGGTAGATCTCTATCGACCCATGATGCATGGTAGAATTACCCTTTCTTCCTCAGACGACATAGCATGTTAGTCTTCATATCTATGCTACATGATTTAATCCTACCAACTCCAGACTACGTAGAATGAAAGATCATTAGAACCTACATCGGGATCAATCGACCAACCTTTACCTAGTAGGAAGAGTGAAAATTATTTTGGACCCCCATGAGGTCTATTCGACCTTAGACGAACAATGACCATTGTGGGGTCTGGTAGAGAAAGGATGGTAGTATGAGAAGCAAAGACCCTCATTGATATTTAGTGGGTATCGTGGTATGAGTGAAACTCTCTTTGACCTTTCGTAGGTCTAATGGAAACATGAATGATGGTCTAGGACTTTCATATAGTCCTTTAGTCAAGTCTTTTTTGGCAGAAGCGTCGTAGAAAAGTGAAGAAGTAATAACCTTCAACAAGCTCATCCCATTGTAGTATCTCAGGCCTTCTTCAAGTCTAGTGTAATAAGGAGTGAATTTGATACACATTCAGCAAGTCCATACGACAAGTCCATCCAACCATAGTCTCATAGACCTTCATCAGGTCTAGTAGGTTGAAGACTCATTGATCCATGTTTAGATCATGTAGGATGAGTGGAGACCTTCATGAATCTTTCATCACGACTTGAGTATGTAGACTCCTCAATATGCCTTCATTAGGTATAATGGAGTGGTTAGATTCTCATGTACGTTCTTTGGGAGTGTATAGACTTTGTAGGACCTCATTGGGTCAAATGGAGTACAGGCTACGATGTACCTTATTCGTGAGTAGTAGAATGAAAACTTGCTTAAATCTCCATCATATCTGGTAACCAGAAGCATGGAGATTTCTCTGACTGTCGTCTGATTTAATCGATTGAAGACATTCCTCATGGCTCATATAGAGTCAACATATGACCTTCATCTGGTCTAGGAAAATTTGAAGACTCCTCTGGTCCATGACCTGTAGTATGGAGATTGTCCTGGCCTCAGCAAGTTCAGTCGACATAGGACATCCCCTGGTTGACTCATGTTGAGTAAAATAAAAACATGGACTTTCTACAGTCTATACAGCACAATGTCGTATGAAATAACTCCTGAACCATCATCTGGTTCAGTCGACAGGGGACATCCCTCAGTTGACTCATGATGAGTCAAATAAAGACGTGGACTTCCTACAGTCCATACAACATAATGTCGTATGAAAATATTTCTGGACTCATCAAGTCCAGTAGACCGGGGACATCCCCATTGGACTCATGTCGAGTCAAGTTGTAGACATGGATTACACATGTCGTATGACTAATATATTCCTGGCCTCAACAAAGTCCAGACGACCGGGGACATCCCCCATGGACTCATGTCGAGTCAAGTTGTAGACATAGATTACACATGTCTTATGACTTATATCTTCCTGGACTCATCAAGTCCAGTAGACCGGGGACATCCCCCATGGACTCGTGTTGAGTCAAGTCACAGATATGGATTACACATGTCTTATGACTTATATCTTCCTGGACTCATCAAGTCCAGTAGACCGGGGACATCCCCCTCGGACTCGTGTCGAGTCAAGTCACAGACATGGATGACACATGTCGTATGACCAATATTCTGACCTTCATCTGGTACAATCGATCGGGTACTTCCCTAATGGCTCCTGTAGAGTCAAGCTCATTCGTTTGGTTCAATCAATAGGCAGCATCAACGCTCGAGTACACAAACATACTATGGCCTCGTCCAAGACGACACACTCGTTGAGTACTCTCCAAGCCAAAGACTCTTTGACTTAGAGAGTAGGGGACAAATTGTATGGGCCAAATTTGGTCCAGGGGTGGTTTCGTCATTTTACTTCGGGCCCAAATACCGAACGCACCCCAGACTCCCCAACACAAGACCCAGACCCAAGCTTTTACCTCAAAATGAAGCCCCAATGTTTAAATAATACAAAGGCCTAAAGATCCACAGGCCCACACCAGTACAGATCCAAGGGCCCATCATACATTAGCCTATGTAACTCCCAGATACATAAACACCATTTAAAACCCAACCGTTTTCAATCATTATGACTGCCCATAATTCTTCTTTATGATACGGCCGTTACCAACACACAAAAGGTATGACAATTAAACATATTAATGAGTCTCACCTCAAATAGCTTATAAAAGGAACTAAAGTCGACAATGAGGAGAGGTTTCTCTGACTCATCGCCCAATTCTATTCTCTATAGCTCTTTAAACATCTCATTCTTACCACCCTCACGGTACCCTACAGAGTTAAGGTAACATCTAACCCTGCCCTCTCTATTATAACTTTCTCAAGTCCCTTTACTGACTTGGGCGTCGGAGTGCCCCGGGCACCCACCACACCGGTGGGCAGTACTCCCGCTCACCCTACATTCTTTGTTTTGCAGGATCGCCAGTGCCCCATATACAAAATCTCATCTGTAGGCTCGGAGCGAAAATCGGCGTCTACAGATATAAGTGGAGTTAATAATTGTAGAGTATGTGAGATTCCGAACTAATAACTCCCGGGTTTAAATGAAATAGGTAAAAATTCCGACTGTCCTCTCTTACAATAAATGCATTATCTGGATTCGAACTCGGTATTTCAATGTGAGATTCCGAATTCTATACCAACAAATCACGCCTCAATGGAGACTTCATTTTGAAAATATCTTTAGGTATTAACTTTTATTTTTTTCAGAAAAAAAGAAGAAGAATAACATAATAATTTTGATGCATGGTGTGTTCTTTTTTATAAACAATTATTATTTAAATATAATCAACGAGTCACTGTACCAACACAATGGAATTCATTTGTACCAACACATCTATTAATTGGATTCATTAATTACCGTTTATAAAAAAAATATTTATTAAAATAATAACACCCTTTTAAATTATAAGTTCCAAGTTTCATTAACATAATAATATATTATTAAATAAATCAAATGTTTGTTTTAAACTCAAAATTATTTCCCTCCAATTTAATTGGATGAGTGTTTTTTTGTTCACCTCCACTTCTTTAACTAAATGAAGACGGTTTTTCTAGCTTCAACAGTTGCTGCCATCTTTTGCAAATGCAGCACGCTTATCATTTGATACAGAGCCAATTGAGTTGCTTCTTGGCAAATGACACAAGCTTCTCCCATGGCCACCGCCACGATTCAAGAAGCGAGTGGTCCGGAATTTAACAATTGTTTGAGACCTATTGACCCGCCCGCTCGATCCATAACTTTTTGCCCCATTTAGCCAATCGAATTTGGACACCTGATATTTTTTAGTGATATTATTACAATGATATTTATGCTTCATGTAATTGTATATTTTAGATAGACTATAATGTACAACTTCTTGAAGCAGTAATGTTATTATAATATCACTAAAAATATTACCCTTGAACAAAATTTATAATTTTATGTTCTCAAGCGGTATGGTATTGTGACAAAGAGTTTAGAATTTGATTGTCAGGTCGAGTTTGAGTAGATAAGATGTATTTCTTATAAGAATTTATTACAGTCAAAAATTTTATCTTCCTCACTTAATTTCAGATCTGATGATTTGGTAGCGGGATTTGGAAAGGTTAAAAAAAATTGGAGTTTTACTTGGTAGAAAAAAATTAGAGAGAGTCCACTGATCCTCTCGCGGGCACCAGGCAGTTAAAATTATTCCGTGAACCAAATTTGTCCAGCTATGGTAGTATTCAAAACAAATAGAACCGTACGGCTCTCACAGCCGCCAAAGGATCTGCTTGCTTACTGCTAATTGCTTCGTGTACGAGAGCTGACTCACGCCATGGCCTCTGCTTTCTCTCCTCATCTCATCTCACTCTCACTCGCTCTTCTTCTTCTTCTCTTTTACTTTCCTTCCATATCTGAATCTAGTAACAATCAGGTATCGAATCAGCCTTTTTCAATTTCGAATAAATGAAACTAAATAACGAATAATCAAACAAATTTAATTAAATTGACTTTCCATTTGGTTGAGAAATGAATGTTAGCTAAAGCTAAGTCAATGGTTCAGGTGGCTGTTTTATTTTAGGAAACCTAATTTTTATTTGTTTATTTATTTAATTTTGTTATTTTGGTTTAATAGTTTTGTGATGCTGGGAGTTCATATGGTGGGCCGCCCAATTGTGGAATTCAGTCAACGTCGTCATCAAAGATCTTGATTAGGGGAGGAAACGTTGTTAATGCTCACCATCAGCAGATTGCTGATGTTTATGTGGAGGATGGTATCATTGTCGCCGTGCAGCCTAATATCAGGGTACTTTGATATTGTCTCCATTATAGAGAATTCATTATATTTCCTCGCGACTCGCGTGTGCGTGCGTGGTCTCTATTCTAGCAGTTGTTGTGTAGTAATGTTTTATTGCTTCTTGTTGAATAATTTGGTTGCCGTTGGCAGGTTGGTGATGATGTAAAAGTGCTGGATGCTACTGGAAAATATGTTATGCCAGGTTAATTTTCAAATTGGTGATTTCATTATTATGTTGTTTATTATTTTTGCATCATACACAATTTTGTGCAATCTAAATGCTCCAGTGCATGTTTACTAATAAAATGACTTTTGTGCCGCATCCTGTGATGTTGTGTAACGAATCTCATATGTTTTTTGTTTCTCGCATGGTCATAGTCTTTCTGGATTCATAATGTTGTGTGTCTCTCGCATGGTTATTGTCTTTCTGGGCTCATCATGTTGTTTTTATTTCGTCCCTGATGTTTTCTCATATTTCATACTTGGAGGACCCCTATTCGCTAGAAGTATCTATATTTTTTCTTACATATATGCAACAATTAGAATTAGGAATGTCTGATACTAGAGCCTTTGTTTTACTGTTAACTCCAAACCCAAGGCATTTTAGCTCAATACCATAATGACACTATTCTTAGTACTTTTTTTTTTCAATTGTGAAATTGACAGGAGGAATAGATCCACACACGCACCTTGCTATGGAGTTTATGGGCACTGAGACCATTGACGACTTCTTCAGTGGTCAGGCTGCAGCATTGGCCGGTGGAACAACAATGCACATTGACTTTGTTATACCTGCTAATGGGAGTTTAACTGCTGGTTTTGAAGCCTACGAAAAAAAAGCTAAGAAATCTTGCATGGATTATGGCTTCCATATGGCAATTACAAAATGGGATGAAGTTGTTTCCGAGGAGATGGAAGTTATGGTTAATGAGAAAGGTTTGCACCCCTAATTTCTAGGTTGTGTAATCTGCATTTAATCTCTGATTTTTGTACGATTTCCGTCAATAAAGCATGATGAATGGTTTATTCTTGCTTTCTGTTGGTTTCTATTAAAATAGTAATCTAGACATTGCCAACTCATAGGTATCAACTCTTTCAAGTTTTTCATGGCATACAAGGGATCTCTTATGATCAACGATGAGCTTCTAATACAAGGATTCAAGAGATGTAAGTCTCTTGGAGCCTTGGCTATGGTCCATGCCGAAAATGGAGATGCTGTATTTGAAGGGCAGAAAAGGATGATTGAGCTTGGTATTACTGGTCCGGAGGGACACACTCTTTCTAGGCCTCCATTGGTAATTCTTGAAATATGTTCTGAATTTTGTGAATTCATATTTTCTGCTCGTATTGCCTTTTCTTACTTTATTCAATATAACCGGTGCCTTTATATTTTTTGGTGATCCTGTCCTGTGAAGTTTACACTGTATGTATTGATGTGTATTATCTCCTTTTATATTTTTTGGTTGTCCTGTCCTGTGAAGTTTACACTAGAGTGTATGTATTGATCTGTATTATCTTCTTTCATGTGGAGCATATAATCTGATAAGTTAACTTGTTGTGTCAGCTGCACTGCTCTGAAGGATAAAGTATTTATAAAATATTTTACCAATTTAAAACAGAGAATGTGAGATTCCAATTTCCATTCAACCAAAACTCAGGATGCCCTTGAATATACTCTGATTTCAATGCCGTCTATTTTTTTTGGCAATCTTGTTGCTATCAAGGTGAACCTATACAGTGTGCACATATGAAGCATTTTGTGGAGAAAACTAGAAAAATTGTGTCTGTGTAATTATTTTAGGGTAATTTTTAATTTCCTCCCCTGAGATATTCTCTATTTGCAAGTAGATAGCAATGATGTTTTTATTAGTGAAAACCCCCTTGATGTCTGTTAAATGGTTGTTTGACTGTTATTTGACTGTTTGATTACTAGTATACCCTTGAATATGGTTTCTTGAACTGGCACTACTGACAACTCATTTGGCTGTCATATATATAACCACATAAACTGGACAATTTTACCCATAGTAATATAGTCAATTTACATGACATCAGCAATCAATTTACTAACTCTTATAATTTATATTCTATTTTGCCAATAAACCAACCAAAAAGACAAAATAATTTGTAACGTACATAAATATTAAATCTTTTAATATTATTGTTGAAGTTCAGCTATAATAGTGAATTAATTTTGCATATTTAAAGGCTAGGAATTATTGCTTTCTTTGTAACAAAACAAATTCACATACAATTTTGCATAGTCAATGAAACAACTAGCAGATCCGTGTGATGCGCGGCTCGTATTATTAGGGACAAATATGATATATATTAAATGTAAAAAACAAAATTAATTACATAAAATAATTTTCAATTCTAAATATATACATTTATAACTAAATTTATATGGTATAATCCAAAAAATACTAAAAAATATTGATATTCTTAATTTTTTTTTTCATTTTCTAAACATTAAAAGTCAAAAAATTAATTATTTTATTATTTTAAAAAATAAAAAATATTTTTTTAAAAAATAAAAAATATTTTTTTAAAAAGTAAAAAATATTTTTTTCAAAAGCCTGGCCTGCTCGACATTTTGCCACATTTATATTCAGACCAACATGCATTACAAATAGGGAATCGAAAAAATTCTCACAGGGATGGGGGCCTGCGGTGGTCCGGTATGTTAGGGGCAGGTAATGACATAATTTTACATACCTGTTGGTTGGGCGGCTCGGGTACGGGTATTGGAATCACCGTTAAAATAAAGGTAAAATCCCCACGTGAATGGGGACCCGCAAGAGGGTCCGGTACGTTAGTGGCGGGTACTAAGGGGATAATTTTCATACCCGTTGATTGAACGGAACGGGTATGAATATTGACATATCCGTACCATACACGGCTTGTTGCCATCCCTAATAGCAATTTATATAAATTATTTGAATCTTTTCTTCAATAATAAGGTGATTTTAGTTCATATAAAAAAAAAATGAGCTTTTAGTTCATATGGAAGAAAATATTAAGGGCTGGGATTTTGGAGACAAGCACAATGATTGAAATGACAGCACACTGATTGAAACTCATCAAAAGCATGCTAAGCATTTATGATCACATGGAATTACAATAATATCCTTAAACCAACTAACATGTACCAAACGTTCCAGAACAGTAAGGGGATCTTTGCTAATAAACTGGCCTTGGCCATCTACTTGCAAAGGGGTCAAATTTCAGGGGAGGAAATTAAAAAATACCCATTATTTTATGACTTTATTGTCAATTTGTCATTCGTCTGTTGTCTGCATCCATAGTTCTTGTCCTTAGTTGAAATAGCTGTTATTTATCTAGTGCTTTTGTATTTCTTGAGCAGTTGAATTAATTTATATATTTTGCATGTAATGATGCTCTTCAAAAAACTTTTGGTATTATGTGAAAGAAATGCACATTTTTATTAGTATTTACTGACGGATATTATACATACACCACATTGTGTTAGCTAATTATCACCATGTGGAAAAAAAATAGATTATAGCCTTTTCTATTGAAATTTATGATATCATGTCCTTGCAGCTGGAAGGAGAGGCAACTTCTCGCGCAATTCATTTAGCAAAGTTTGTGGATACACCTCTTTATGTTGTTCATGTAATGAGCACGGATGCTATGGAAGAAATAGCTAAAGCTCGAAAATCAGGTCCAACCTCTCCAAAATATTATAATTCCATTCATTGTGTGATTCCTGGTGTATTAAAATCTGGACAGTAAAATTTATTTTGTATCATAGCTTGTTTCGTTGCTGCAAATCCTACACTTATAATAATAGTTTCTTCATCTTCTAAGTACCCATTGACAACTGATACAACAAACGAGGTAAATAGCTTGATGCTTTAAGGCTCCAAGCAATGAAATAGTTAAATTGGCTATTTATGAAGAATTATTTTAGCATAGAAGTGGATAACTTCAATCTTATCAGCATTAGTGGTATTCAAAACAATTAATTGGGATTTAATAATTCCAAGATTGAACAATATCCGTAGTGTCATCATATTTATCTTAAGATGTAAAAATTGATGTGTTTATGAGTTGAAGTGCTAGTTAAATTCCTTTTTAATTTGTTGTTCTGTCAGGAATTGTGCATATCATATACACCTGCTCTGATGGTATGCCTAAAAGACTAAAACTGAAAAGTAAGAAGAATGAACACAGATAGAGATTTCGACAATGAGATATATAAAATTGAGTGGGATACTAGTGCAACTGTCTTGATATCCATAAACCTTTGGTTTATTTAATTTATTTGTAATTTTCAGGCTTTCCTTTCTTTATTCTGTCAGGACTCAGAATATAGATGTCTAAACTATAGTTTAAAATTAAACATCTTGTTTTGTTGGTGATATTGATAGCATTAGGCTGGGATAATTACTCTTAAGTTATTAATTTCAGGGCAGAGGGTCATTGGAGAGCCTGTAGTTTCTGGATTAGTCCTCAATGATTCTTGGCTTTGGGCATCGGATTTTCTAACTGCAGCAAAGCAAGTATCTTCACTCTTTTTTTTTCCTGTCCCCTAGTTTTGTATGTGTCTTTGCTTTCTTAGAGCATTACAATCCTTCGACGTTTCAGGTATGTCATGAGTCCCCCTATCAGAGCATCAGGACATGACAAGGCTCTACAAGCTGCCCTTGCAACTGGGACTCTGCAGGTTCTCTCTTCTCTTTATGAAAGTTCACCACAAAGTGGTATGCTTGTAGATTCAAATTATTTCCCGAGTGTTCTATGACAATTAAATCAATGTTCTATGGATATATGCTAGTTAGAATTCTAGTGTATGTATTTGTTGTGACATTCATTATAATTTGCAACTGCATATGCTGACTTTTAAACTTCAGTAAATAGCTTTAAGCTACAATGAGAATGTGAGTTCCCATTAATAAATTTGATTCTTTGATTACCTAAGTTGTGTTTTTTGTTATACTTGTTTTACGGAGATCTTAAAATTGTTTCACATGGTACTTTCTACACTTTGCAGCTTGTAGGAACTGATCATTGTGCCTTTAATTCTACACAAAAAGCTCTTGGCATTGATGATTTCCGGAAAATACCAAATGGTGTCAATGGTAATAAATCATGGTCCCTTGTATTTCTGAAAACAAATATTCCTTTATTATTATATGGACAAAATTGTAGTCGGACCGCTTTCTAATACTTTTTCTGTTGAAACACACAATATAGGTATTGAAGAAAGGATGCATTTGGTTTGGGATACAATGGTGGTAAGCCATCACAGATTTTAGCTCATTCATCTAATATAAACAGCTTCATTGGAATCACCATTTCTAATTAGTTCTTTATTCCAATCTGTCTTGAAGGAATCTGGCCAAATTTCGGTGACTGATTATGTCAGGTTAACTAGCACCGAATGGTATGCATCATAGTTCTTTCGACAAGGTTTTCTCATGTCAATTTCTTGATCAGTTTTTTGGCTTACATTGAAATATGTTGGTTATATTTGCTTGGTACATATGCCTGAAATGCATTACTATGTTTGAAATTTTCAGTGCTAGAATATTCAACTTATATCCCAGGAAAGGAGCAATTCTTGTTGGATCTGATGCAGATATAATTATACTCAACCCGAACTCAAGCTTCGAAATTACTGCAAGGTCCCACCATTCTAGATTAGATACAAATGTCTATGAGGGAAGGAGAGTACAGGCAAGTTTACCATTATTACTTACTCAGATGATGATATTTAATGGATTTATCTCCCCGTATGTTAGGGGAGGATTTCACTTGGTTTGTTTAAAATTATGCTTACACTTAGAACAAGGCCTTCTAGTGAACAAACATGACTAAAGCATATGATGTCTGTCTGATAAGAGGCTCGAGGCACGCATGAGCGGTCTCCTAATGCCTAAATACATAGCACACAAAAGATCAAATTTTCAAAATCAAAATTAAAGTACTTGAGATAGCACAATGAAACAAAAAAGAGGGAGGGAAGCATGTGATTTTTTTTTTTTAACATAAGCATGTATATATGAATTCATGCAGTAAAATTTGTACCATTTAAATATTAAATTTGACTTTCAGTCATCGCAATTATAATTTCCTGCTATATTCTTTTTTTTAGCTGAATCCACTCTCTCCTGCCATCTTTCTCCCAAAATGCTAGTGCATTTTTCTTTCTTTAGCAGTATACTGTGAGAATGTCTTTCCAATCATTACTGAGATGTTATAAATCTGCTTGCATATGCAAATGCTTTAAAGATGTTCAGATTGAGGAAAATGTCTCCCACTTTGCATATATGTGTGTATGCTTATAGTGTCCCAAACCTCGTAATGGTGTATCAGGTTTTGAAAGTTTTCTGTTATGGTTTCTCAGGGAAAGGTTGAAGTGACGATTGCTGGTGGAAGGGTTGTTTGGGAAAATGATGAACTGAAGGTTGTTCCGGGTTCTGGAAAGTACATAGAAATGCGTCCCTTCAGTTATCTTTTTGACGGAGTTGACAAAGCAGATGCTAAGTATTTATCTTCCCTTCGAGCTCCAGTAAAGCGTCTCAAATCCTCAACCTAGAAGAGTGCAGCTGTGCAGGTACTATTATTTTCTCATTCTTGTAAATATAATTAGACCCAATGTTCAATTTCATGTTGAGTTTTGAACAATGATAAATCAATAAATACTCAACAACTGTTTATCCACCTAGCAAAAGAAACAAAATCCTTGTCCAATTTGTAAGACGTATACCTCAGTCAATAAAATATAATTATGCAAGTTATTTAGATTATTCTCTTTTCTTCCTCTCGTTTGGAACAATAGCTGCTAGAAAATTTCGAACAATTCCTTAATAGTAGGGTGGATACAAATAGCACACACAAGATAACACATCATTTTGTCTGCATCTCCAATATACATATTCATCTGTAGATAGATTTACAGTACAGAAAATTTTAGTCCTGTTTATTTTCACATGACTGGAAATTTGGAGAAGAGCTCAAGGTCTAATACAGCAGTTAATGTAGGTCAAGATCTTCTTTTTCCTCTGCAAGGCAATAAATTCCGAAGGATTAGAGAGAAAGGGAAAAAAAGAAAAAGATTTTTGTTTTGTTTTGTTTAGTCTACTTCCTAGAGGATATTATCTAATTTTAATTTTTTAAAAAGCTCATTTTCACAAGGCATACTTTGATATCTAATGATCCATGTGCATTTTTCTAGAGGATACGAATCATTATAAGTATGTGCAGTCAATGTGTCGATATGAGTCACAGATATGATTATACGAGACAGATTCGACACGAATTTTTCGTATTAGAATTGACACATAAATTAGATAAATTTAAATGTGTCATAAATGGATATACGTGTTGTGCGTTGAGCCATCCTTCCTTCTAGAATTGCCATAAATTGCCACAGTTAATAATCTTATTATGTCAATTCAGCTTTTAATTGTGTCGCATTCACGTAATGTCGTAATTGTGTTATATCACTTCAACACCTATATCCATTTGTGACACAAATAATATTCATATAATTGTGTCAACACAACACGAGTATTTATTTACAACCCGTTTATTAATCGTGCAATCATGTTAATCATGTAACCGTATCAAACACAAAATTAGCTCATTTATTAATCGTGTCATGTTTATCCGTAGTACTTAAAGACTTTGACACGATTTTCCGTGTCTATTTGTATAATGGAGACTACTAATTAGAATTACCATGATTGGGTCGTCGTCTTGTTGTTGAGCTGCAAGAATTTCCTGTTCGTTTTCGTATCCGCACCGGACGTTAGCCTTTTGCTTCTTCTTGTTGGCACGAGCTCGTGAGAACACCATGGAATAGTCAGTAGCTCCAGTGGCCTTTTGATCCCACCCACCAAATTGAGGCACATTCCTCATTCCGTTTTTCTGCATTTTTATAATTCATCAGCTTACAGTTACACTGACTATCCATCATTTCTGCATAATTTAAAGCGTCGTTATAGTATTAACGCTAGCGTTTCGACACTCTGTCAAATATCTATTTTAACATTAGCGTTAATGCTAACAAAATCATAATCTCATAACATGAACTTATTTTTTTACGCTAGTTTATATTCTAGTATTTTTTCGTCTAAGACACTAAAGAATGCTTGAACCGCCACTGGTTGGAGGACAAGTGCAACTACCATAGTGACCTTGTATTGGTTGGTTGATTTTGATTATGATATCATCCCCTTTGGCAATGTTACATTACTATCTCAAATATGGGTGAAATTATTACCATCTGCCTAACTTTTAGAGAAAGTTCGAAAATATACCATTCTTCGAATATTATCTACTTAAGTTTTGGAAGTATATCAAAAAATAATTTTTTCCCGTTAAAGATGTGAAAATCTTTTAGGTATTAGTGTTTATTAAAATGAAAAGTATGTATTATTTTTGTGAAAATCAAATTTTATCTGGATTCGCCGTTTCCGCTGATAATTTCCTACATATATTAGTGACTTCAAATTGATGTCATAGCCTTTAACATAAAATTAGGCAAGTGAAAGCATGCAAAAAATTAGAGGAATAATTAGAAATGGTTTTGAACTTCTTGTTGTGCAAAATATTGTCAGTATAATGTGTTTGATACAAAATTGATAATAAGAATTTTCATGGAAAATTAAAAGGAAAGAAGACAAAAACAACTTTTGTTTCTCATATTAGAGTACAAAAATTTACCATTTGCTTGTTCAATTTTGAAACTCTCTCTAAATTCATCAATAATAAACCAAATTTTTGCCAAGATTGTATAAACAAGCCTATAATAAGATCATCAATAATTCACTAATTTGTTGAAAAAACAGCAATTAGAGCATTTAAACAAAAATTAATGTGTGATTATAAATGGAAATGAAAGCAAATCAAAATTTTTTTTTTAAAAAGAGAAAATTTAAATTTGTTTTAAGCATTAGACTACATACCTCTTTGGGGTTTTCCATGGTGGCTAGATCAAGAGAGGGATAGATATTCATTATGAATGGTAATTTTCATCTACTAATATGTATATATACATGTCTATTTTAGGTCAATTTTAAGCTCCACAGCCACGTGTAATTATTTTATTGGGAAAAATGGTAAGGTTAAATTAGTTTGTATTCATGTACTTGATTTGGAAAAAAAGGTGATGTGTATCAAAGATCATTGCATTTTCTGTTAGAAATTGTTGGTGGGAGTAAAATTAGTGATCTTAAATTCTTAATTAATTCTTGCTTGGTTTAGGTTATGAATGCTATCAAAAAAAATTAAAAAAATAAAACTAAATTAAAATTTCATAATTAAAATAAAAAAATTCCACTCCTATTTCCTATTATGAGGGTATTAATGATAAAGCAATAAGAATGCCTTTTAAACTAGGGGCCAAAGCATATGGTGACCAATATGATCAAATATAATTTGAATGCAAATTTTGAAATTCATGAACCCTAATTGATAGCAAATAGCCCTTGGTTGAATTGCTAGATGATGTAAAGTTCCAAGCCCTCCAAATTAACGCCCAAAAATAAAGAAATTGACAATAACCTCAAAATATGAAAATACCAAAATTTCTAAATATAAAAATGACATTAAACCTCAAATATATAAAAATCAACCCTAACAACATAATATATAAGAATTAAGATATATATGATTTAAAATTAATAATAATACTTATTGTTTCGAAGGCTTTGGACGGGATGATAAACTTCACTTGCAATATGTGTTAACTTTAGCTCATGTTATTATTAATAAAATTTAAAAAACTAACCACAATTGTGGTTGAAAGTTGGTAAATCTTTTTTAAGGGGCGTGATTTGATGGTGTAGGATTTAGTATTTCACTTTGAGGTATTGAGTTCGAATTTAGGGACTGCGTTTCCTGTAAGAGCCTGAGACTGCCGGTGGTTTTACTTACTCCGCTTAAACCTGAAATAGATAGTTTGACGGATGAGATTTCCAACGATTTCAAAAAAAAAAAAAGGTTGATTTTAATGTTATAATTGTAATATATGGTGGTGATGCACGTGATATTGGAAACTTAGCTGTCATTCCAATTGAACTATCTACCTGACAAATCTTAATTAACTATTACATTAAGATTAATTAAATTAGCTAACGGAAAAGTATTGAAACATTATAATCAATATTATTTTTTCATGTTTCTTGCAAGAGTGACACACAAGCATGCGATTTCACTCTAGCTATTTTTTTAATCTCTCCGTATTTTATATAACTTTAGTAGCAAAGTATTATTTTATTATAAATTTAATAATAAAATGTAATATTTTAAAATTCACATTACTTAATTGTTATTTTTTCATAAATTTAATAGTAAAATATAAATTGTTCTATGCTTTAGAACTTACAATAGTTTGTTACGAGAGACTTATTAAAAAAACTGTCAATTTATTGATGTAATACCGATGGATCAATTTTCATCTTCCATTGATCGTAACTGTTTTGTAGAGTGGTTGATTATGCCACCATGGGATCTGATGTCTGTTTGTAAGGATTGTAGACTGGGTGGTCTTTGCTTGCTATGAATCGCTAAGGCCCCACGTGGGCGCCAAATTGTGGATGCTGGAATTCGGCCGAGGTCCACAATCAGAATTTGTAAATTGGGGGCATTAGCGATCCTGCAAGACAAAGTAGAATGAGCGGGAGTAGACTACCCACCGGTGTGGTGGGTGCCGGGGGCACTCCGACGCTCAAGTCAGTAGTATGAAATGAACAGTAAATGTGTAAAATGTGAAAGCAAAGCTTACTATTACCATGACCTTCTTTGGGTGGCCGTGAGGGCGGAATGAAGTGTTTAAGAAATGTGAAGCTCTGAGAGCTTGTGTCAGAGAGCAGAAGCTGTAAGAGAGAAGTCAGGCTTGCTCCCCCCTCGTTTCTCGAATTGTGTTGTAATTTATAGATGAAGATGGATGACTTTTGCAGCTGGCATAAGTCCATTATATGCTAAGATATATTTATTTAATGATCAGAAGTGGAGTAGGATAATTATGTTTAGGGAAAGTGGGAATCGGTTGGTAAAAGTTTGGCTTTATGCGTGAATCAAGTGGAATAAGGTTTTTATTGGGCTTTCTCTTGGGCTTTCATCTATGTCTATGGGCTAAGTCTTTATTTTCGGGCTTTGTATACTATTTGGGTTTTAAGGTAAAAGACGGTTTTACCCTTGGACCAAATTTGGCCCATACAGTTTGTCCCTTACTCTCTAAGTCAAAGAATTTTTGTTTTAGAGAGTATATTTATCCGTGTCGTATGTGAAAAAAGAGCGTAAGAGTGTATTACCTTCTGCCAAATGTCGTACCAAAATATATACAAAAACGTGGGTTTCTGTTTGCATGCATCTGAGGAAGTTTTTTTAGCTTCTTGATTTATCTAGGGTCATGGAGTACGTGTCTTTGACCGAACTGAAATAGAGTTTCAGGAGTTCATGAGTCCAGGGGAATGTTCATTGTCGACTGAACCAAACGGTAGTTCAGGAGTATGCTTTGACTCGACATGAGTCCAGGGGAATGTCCCTTGTCGACTGAACCAAACGGTGGTTCAGGAGTTTACTTGACTCGACATGAGTCCAGGGGAATGTCCCTTGTCGACTGAACCAAACGGTGGTTCAGGAGTTTACCTGACTCGACATGAGTCCAGGGGAATGTCCCTTGTCGACTGAACCAAACGGTGGTTCATGAGTTTACTTGACTCGACATGAGTCCAGGGGAATGTCCCTTGTCGACTGAACCAAACGGTGGTTCAGGAGTTTACTTGACTCGACATGAGTCCAGGGGAATGTCCCTTGTCGACTGAACCAAACGGTGGTTCAGGAGTTTACTTGACTCGACATGAGTCCAGGGGAATGTCCCTTGTCGACTGAACCAAACGGTGGTTCTGGAGTATGCTTTGACACGACATGAGTCCAGGGGAATGTCCCTTGTCGACTGAACCAAACGGTGGTTCAGGAGTTTACTTGACTCGACATGAGTCCAGGGAATGTCCCTTGTCGACTGAACCAAACGGTGGTTCAGGAGTTTACTTGACTCGACATGAGTCCAGGGGAATGTCCCTTGTCGACTGAACCAAACGGTGGTTCAGGAGTTTACTTGACTCGACATGAGTCCAGGGGAATGTCCCTTGTCGACTGAACAAACGGTGGTTCTGGAGTATGCTTTGACACGACATGAGTCCAAGGGAATGTCCCTTGTCGACTGAACCAAACGGTGGTTCAGGAGTTTACTTGACTCGACATGAGTCCAGGGGAATGTCCTTGTCGACTGAACCAAACGGTGTTCAGGAGTTTACTTGACTCGACATGAGTCCAGGGGAATGTCCCTTGTCGACTAAACCATACGGTGGTTCAGGAGTTTACCTGACTCGACATAAGTCCAGGGGAATGTCCTTGTCGACTGAACCATACGGTGGTTCAGGAGTTTACTTGACTCGACATGAGTCCAGGGGAATGTCCCTTGTCGACTGAACCAAACGGTGGTTAGGAGTTTACTTGACTCGACATGAGTCCAGGGGAATGTCCCTTGTCGACTGAACCATACGGTGGTTCAGGAGTTTACTTGACTCGACATGAGTCCAGGGGAATGTCCCTTGTCGACTGAACCATACGGTGGTTCAGGAGTTTACTTGACGACATGAGTCCAGGGGAATGTCCCTTGTCGACTGAACCAAACGGTGGTTCAGGAGTTTACTTGACTCGACATGAGTCCAGGGGAATGTCCCTTATCGACTGAACCAAACGGTGGTTCAGGAGTTTACTGGACTCGACATGAGTCCAGGGGAATGTCCATTGTCGACTGAACCAAACAGTGGTTCAGGAGTGTTACTTGACTCGACACGAGTCAGGGGAATGTCCCTTGTCGACTGAACCAAACGGTGGTTCAGGAGTTTACCTGACTCGACATGAGTCCAGGGGAATGTCCCTTGTCGACTGAACCAAACGGTGGTTCAGGAGTTTTACTTGACTCGACATGAGTCAGGGGAATGTCCCTTGGTCGACTGAACCGAATGTAGGTTCAGGAGTTACACTTGACTCGACAAGAGTCATGGGGAATTGTCCCTAGTCGACTGAACCATAAGACGAAGGTCAGGATAATCTCCATACTACTGGCCAAGGACCAGAGGAGTCTTCAAATATTTCTCGACCAGATGAAGGTCATATGTTGACTCTACATGAGCCATGTGGGATGTCCCCAGTCGACTGAACCATAAGACGAAGGTCATGATAATCTCCATACTACTGGCCAGGACAGATGAGTCTTCAAATATTTCTCGACCAGATGAAGGTCATATGTTGACTCTACATGAGCCATGTGGGATGTCCCCAGTCGACTGAACCATAAGACGAAAGTCAGGATAATCTCCATACTACTGGCCAAGGACCAGAGGAGTCTTCAAATATTTCTCGATCAGATGAAGGTCATATGTTGACTCTTTATGAGCCATGGGTGATCTTTACTCTACTAGACCTGAAGAAGGTCCATGGAGCTATGGTCGAATGAACCTGATGAAGGTCCATGTGAATCTTCATTCTATATGACCTGATGAAGGTCATGAGACTACGGTCGAATGAACATGTAGTATGGACTTGATGACTGTATATCAAGGTCATCACTTACTATACTAGACCTGAAGAAGGTCTATGATGCTACAATGGAATGAAATTGATGAAAGTCATACATAATTTCCATACTACCCAACCTGATAAAGGTTGGTCGATTGGACCTAAAGGAGATCCAATAAAGTTCTTCATTCTACTAAGCATGATAGAAGATTCTCTATGTAGTTTGGAGTTGGCTTTATTAAATCAATGTAGCATGGAGATGATGGCTAACCTTTCATGTCGCCTGAGGAAGAGATGGCAATTTTCCATGTACCATGTGTCGATGGCCATTCACATTGTTGTATGGGAATTGAATGAACAAGATGTTTTATCATCCCATAAATGTCGTTTAGAACAATTAATCAATTAAAAACCTTTATATATGTCATGTTTAATGGCACTACTCATTGATGTCAACCTACATCCGGTCGAATGGACTCCTATATGATAGTCCAAAACAAAGGCTAAAAACCAGCCTAGCTATGTAACCGACCAACCGAAGAGCAAACAAAAAGTCTAGGGTTATGAACACCAAACTAGAATAACAACCAAAGCCGAAACAGTCCAAAAGAAACCACAATCCACTCTACTACCTTTAAACAAAACAAGCCCAGATTTTCAGCCCCAAAGGCCCATGGAAGAAGCAGCACATCAGCTGTCAGCCCTCCGAGAAGCTTCACCCGAATAATTGACACTACATATGCGCCAGCGACACAAAAATGTTTGGGCAAATGATGGACTTCATTTGAAAATTGATGAGGTGTCGAGTGGACTTTTGGAAGGTAGTATTGGGCTTTTTTTTTTTTTTTTCAAATGAGCATACGTGGCCTTTTAATTTTTATTTGTTATATTTTGGTTTGAATGCCCAAGCACGTTGATGTGGAGCATGGATATAAATTTATTAATGCCAATTTTTCAGCCTATGTGGATGAAGTTATACGTATGTAGCATGAAATGTGACCTTAGAAATAGTTAATTACATGATTAAAGCCAATGTGCACGCTGCCAAAGCATGCAAAAGACAATAGCAATGTTCAAAGTGTAGCATGAAAAGGTTTAACGTCATTTCTCAAAGTGGCATCTGGGTGGTTATTCATGTATGCACTGCGTGTGGGTTTTTGGCGTTTGGCGAGTGGGGCAGTTACTCATCCTCTGCATTTAATTTTGTCAAGTGGGTCACTCCATTGCATTTTTTTTGGTCGAGTGGGGCTCATCCTCTGCATGTGTTTTTTTTTTTTTTTGTCGAATGGGAAATTTGGAGATATATGATTGTATCCAATAGGGCTTATGTTTGTTGATGATTACACTAACAAGACTCCAATGCACAACATGCCAAACAATAAAGTGTAGGACCCATGTTTGTTGATGAAATATAATACCAAGAATTCAATGCAAAAAATGCCAAGCAATGAAGTCTACGTTTGTTGAAGGATTTACATTAACAAAATTCCAATGCACAACATGCCAAACAATAAAGTGTAGGGCCCATGTTTGTTGATGAATATACTACCAATGCATAAAATGCCAAAATAAAGTGTAGTGTCAATGTTTATGGATGAGTAATTGAGTATACTACCAATGCACAAAATGCTAAACTATAAAGTGTAGTGACGTATACTGCCAATGCACAAAATGCTAAACATAAAGTGTAGTGCCACTTTTTCTCTCTCCATGGCTTTATGCCAAGGGTTTATTTTTCGTGTTCTCCTATTTATTTTCTGGGGTCTACAACATGGCTACATGTGCCAATTCATTGGAACTGCAAATACCTATTATCTTGGGAAGTAAGTTGAGGCTGAAATATTTTTGAAAAGCTTTTTTTTTTTTTTTTTTTGGTGGGTTTGCTTTTCATGAGTACTACCTTGGCATGGATTTCATTCGACTTTATATGTGATGGCTGCACATGGAGCTTGGGTGAGTGTACCACTTTATTGCATGTTAGGGCCATTCGTTATGCGTATGTAGTGTGGTTTTATTTATACTGTGGGTAATTGAGCTTCTTTATTTAACTCAACTTTTCAGCTTGGGGTAGTTGACCTCACTTTATCTCAATTCTTTGTCGCTTGTGAGGTTCAATTTTTTTTTAATTATCATATCCATTCCTTAGATCTGGTGAAGGTCAATAAAACCACGGTAGACTAGACCTGATGAGTGTCCATAAATCTATTGTCTACATAACCTGATGGAGGTGAATAAGAGTCCACTCTACTGGACCTGGTGAGAATCTATAAGGCTATGGTCGATTGGACCTAATGAAGGTTCAAGAAAGTCTTCGTTCTATCGGACCTTATGAATTTCTATGAGAATAATCATTTTACTAGACATGATGAATGATTTCCTATATAGTCTGAAGTTAATGGTATCCATACATTTCATATTGAGAATATATGAAAATCATTTAATGTCGACTGAATAAGAAAACAAACCTCTCACGTAGTCTGGAGGAGATGAAAATTTTTTCATGTAGACTGGAGGATATGACAATCCTTCCACGTCCTTTGAATGGGATGACAATCCTATTAGCATCGTCTGAAGCAGATGACACATCTTTCATGTCGTATGAAGAATATTGAGATTTATCCCTGACATATGAAGAAGATAACCATTCACTAATGTCATCTGTCACGTCGGCTGGAATGGATGACATTCCATCAATGATAATTTTCCCACGTTGTCCTGAGGTAGTGACAATCCATCCATGTAGTATGAAGTTGATGCTTTATAGGAAAAGAGTGTTGACTTTATCCCGATTCAGCTTTTCCTTATTGATAGTTTGACTGCATGTAGACTAGAGAGAATTATTCTAACGTTTCCTTTCACATGGAAGATGTGACTTGTCGTGATTGGTCGGTTGGAGAAATATGATGGCTTCTTTGTTGATTAAATGGATAGTCATCTGATGGTGGATTTTCACTTTCCATATTCTTGAATGCTTCTAAGAAATTGGGTTGATAAGATAGTTTAAAAGAGTTGTAGCCTCACGCCTTTGCGTGGTCGAAAAATGAATTATGTTCCAGATAATATTGGAGATTAGTATTGGAGTTCTACATGGATCAATTTTCATCTTCCATTGATCGTAACTGTTTTGTAGAGTGGCTGATTATGCCACCATGGGATCTGATGTCTGTTTGTAAGGATTGTTGACTGGGTGGTCTTTGCTTGCTATGAATCGCTAAGGCCCCACGGTGGGCGCCAAATTGTGGATGCTGGAATTCGGCCGAGGTCCACAATCAGAATTTGTAAATTGGGGGCATTAGCGATCCTGCAAGACAAAGGTAGAATGAGCGGGAGTAGACTACCCACCGGTGTGGTGGGTGCCGGGGGTACTCCGACGCTCAAGTCAGTAGTATGAAATGAGCAGTAAATGTGTAAAATGTGAAAGCAAAGCTTACTATTACCATGACCTTCTTTGGGTGGCCGTGAGGGCGGAATGAAGTGTTTAAGAAATGTGAAGCTCTGAGAGCTTGTGTCAGAGAGCAGAAGCTGTAAGAGAGAAGTCAGGCTTGCTCCCCCCCTCGTTTCTCGAATTGTGTTGTAATTTATAGATGAAGATGGATGACTTTTGCAGCTGGCATAAGTCCATTATATGCTAAGATATATTTATTTAATGATCAGAAGTGGAGTAGGATAATATTATGTTTAGGGAAAGTGGAATCGGTTGGTAAAGGTTTGGCTTTATGTGAATCAAGTGGAATAAGGTTTTTATTGGCTTTCTCTTGGGCTTTCATCTATGTCTATGGGCTTAGTCTTTATTTTCGGGCTTTGTATACTATTTGGGTTTTAAGGTAAAAGACGGTTTTACCCTTGGACCAAATTTGGCCCATACAAATACCGATGTATATTATAAAAATTATCATTAAAAAATAGTGACAAAATTTTCAGCTGATAATTATCGATAAAAAATTTGTCGCTAAATATGACGCCATAAATTGATGCAACGAAATTTACTGATAGAATTTTTCGGTAGTTAAAAGTGACACCAATTTATGACGCCACCAAAAATCGATGTATTATTGAAAGAAAATTTTGTCGGTAAATTATTAATTTTTACTACCATTATTATTTATTACTATTACTATTAATGTTTATTGTTTATTATATATAATTTATTTTTTGATATAATATGTGTGTATATATTTATATATATTTAAATTACATTATATTACAAGAAGCTCCACTTGGCCTTCAGGCAATGCATAGCAAAAAATCTCGTGCCCGGTTCGGTCTGGCTCGGGATCAAAAAAATTTGGGCCGGTCTTTAGAATTAGATAACCCTTATATAAAATTTGTTGTTTTCAAATATTAATTATACATATACATATTTTATTGGTGATGTCATGTTGAGAGTATGAGTGCTTTACTTATTGAGCTCTTTAAGCTCATCCCCTTTTCCCAAACATCCCAAGTAGTTCGCCAGCGCAACAGTAGCAATATCAGTAACAGTATCAATTTGAGTACTCTGTGACTTTGAGATGAGATTGGTGGATGAAGTGTGATGATGGGTGCTGTATTGGATATTGTGTGTTATTATTGTTATGTTGTCGGATTTAGTATAATAGTGGGCGGAAATGCAAGATCAGCAGAGTAGTGTGGTTCAATCACCCTCTTGCACATTTATGCGAGGTTATATGGTGGTAAACCTTGAGAGGTGAGATGTTGATACTCTCCTAATGGTTTCAATCTATTATTATACCGATTCCGGCTAGCAAACCTTGTTTGATTGAGGTGTTTTGTTGTGAGTATGTTTTGTCTGAGATAGCCCTTATATAAAACTTGTTGTTTTCAAAATATTATATATATATATATATACACATATTTTATTGGTGAAGTCGTGTTGAGAGTATGAGTGCTTTACTTATTGAGCTCTTTAAACTCAACTCATTTTCCCAAACATCTCAGGTAGTTCGCTAGCGCAACAGTAGCAGTATCAGTATCAGGATTTGACTCGTTTACCACAACCGTCAGTCGGGTTGGTCCAGCCATTTCTTTTGGCTTTTGAGATAGGAGATTTATGACAATTTCATGTTTTTTTTTTATTTGCATACTTTTGCTATAAATATTTATTTGAGGTTATTAAATTATATTTTTGTGGAACATTATTTGCTTTGTAAATTTAGTTCAGTTGCATCGCATTTAGAATGCTCGAGCTGAAGTGGTTCGCATACTCCTTTCTAGAATTGGGCCCGCTCTAGGGAGTGGGTCATGAGCCTATAACTTGAGTTTTATGATTTCGTTTGGCAAACTGTAAAATTCTACGAAAACTAGACTCAATAAAGAATCACCTGTATAAATATTAGAAGTTTTGGATGAGTATGGTAATTCTGGTTAATTTTGCAATATGACCATTCTGCAGTGAAGATCTAAAACGTTTTTCCCTGAACAGCCCGTACTAAATTGGCTGTAACTTGGGCTCTAGATATCGAAACTGAAATGTAGAAAAATCCACATAAACTAGACACATAATAGATATTTTCATTAATATTTCAGCTCAAAATATCATGCTTATAATTTACAGTGAATTTTTGAATGCAACACTTGTGCAGTGAAATTCTATTAAGTGAAATTAAAAATAAAGTTGCGATTATTAATTTGATTTGTGTAACTCCTAATTAGATTCCTTAATGATACTTAATGATATGTTTCGTCCCGGCTCTATGGGGCGCCTGTTCTGTGGTCCTAACCATTGTAAAATAGCAGCTCACTACCCTCTGTAGACATGGTCCTGTTATGGACATTGTCCGATCTATGCGCGTGATCGGCAATGAACGTCCTGTTTGGTTTTTTTTACTATATGCTACAGTTTTCAGTTCTGTTTTCAGAATGTGATTTTAATTCACATGATATATGAATTGATAAAAGATATGTGATTTTATTTCTACGTTTTCTGATCACTTGATATTTTTTAGTTATGATGTCATTTTTTGTTCTTGACGTTCTTTTGATTCTATCTTCTCATGTCATTTTTTTATTGACGTCTTTTCAGTATTGACGTGTTTTCAGATCTTCACAACATTACGGATATTTTTGAGGGGATATTTTTTAGTGATATTCTAGTGGTATTCTTATTTTAAATAATTGTATATTTTGGAAATCGACTACAATGTACAACTGCTTGAAGCATAAATATTAAATGTTGTGATGTAAAATTAACACTGTACATGATGTGATGTAAAATAATACATTTTTGCTAATTTCGTGTTAGAAAAATGAAAATCTAAAAAGTGTTGTGATGATTTTAAACTTTGGTTAATTTTTAGGTGGATTAGGATAATTTCCTCTTCTTTTTTTGGTTAATTATAAATCCCATCACTTGCTCTATACTATGGGTGGCAAAATCTCTGCAAGACATGTGTATTAGGGTTAGGTGTGAATTTAATTTTATATATCTTTTTATTAGACAGATCAAATATGAGTATTGTCTTCCAAATATTAGTAAAAGTAAAAATACATGTGTGAAATGAAAATTGCAAATTCGACATGTGAAGTTCGAGTGCGGGTATAATTTTTCATATTTATTTATTAGACGAACTGAATATAAATATTAACATCTCATAGTATATTCGACCCAGTGCCATCCATACTCTAGTAGCATTCATGAAATAATAAACGTCCTCCAATTATGTCTATATTGAATTATACGTGCATAATTATTAACAATATTGTATTAATATTTACGGGTTGATTTCTTATCAACCCCCAACTCACCATCATTTATTATTGAGAAAATAAAAGGTTTAATATATATTTTTTTATCAACTCAACCCATATTTTACTGTATCATTTAAATGATAAATAAGTGTATATTGATGTTTTAATAAATTGAGGGTAGGTTGAAAATAATTAAAGCACATGGGTTAAATATAATTAACCATTTAAATACCCATTTAGAACTCTAATTTAATTATAAGGCTAGAGGGACGAAGAAATTCAATTTTTAGAGTTTTAGGCTATACACTTCTACAGTTATCATCTCTACTAGTAAATTTTTTTTTTTTTTTTTTTTATAAGTTGTGATACTAAAAGAGTATTGTTTTGGGAATATTTATCTTGATATTTGATTTGAGACTTTAATAAAGTATTTTCGGATCATTATTTGTTCCGATCGTGTAAAGTTTATGATAATAATAAAATCAAAAACTCGACTCAATGACGATACTATAAAACAGGTCTCGCAGAAAAGTAAATCAGATTAATACTATCCAAATGCATGGAACCACGGATTATTATCATGTTTTTTTTTTTTTGGTTTAAGGTTATATAATCATTAAATTATTCTTCTTAATAAAACACAGAAGACACATTGTAAATAATCATTATGTATTATTAGAAATGATTAATCGAGATAATCACATAAGGTCGGTGGTTTAAGTAATGTAGTCACGTGACACTCATGACATTATTAGCATCTACCTAATTTTTAGAGAAAGTTTGAAAATATACAATTCTTCAAAAATTATCAATAGTCTACTTAAGTTTTGTATGTGTATCAAAATATATATATATATATATTTTTTCCCGTTAAGATGTGAAAATCTTTTAGGTATTAGTGTTTATTAAAATGAAAAGTATGTATTATTTTTGTGAAAATCAAATTTTATCCAAAATTACCAACAGTAGCAGCAACAACAAGTTGCTGTTACTGCTGTTACCAGCAGCAGCTTGTGGGAAATATGATTTTTATAAGGTTGGTTTATAATTTTGCAGATGGCATCGGGTTCTCGCAAAAGCGGAAATTTGACTTCATCTATATCTGCAAGGACAGAGGCTACTCTTGGGGTCTCTTCTAGCTCGAGGACGCACTCGTGTCCTGAAGTTGGTTAAGCACGTTAGGGCCCACGGCCGCATCCGGATAGAGATATTAGAGGATGGAGAAAGACAGGTCAAGCAATATTTTTCATTTTTACCAATGCCATAGGTGCTGCTGCTCAGTTTGAAGCTTCCCAAAACTACGTTTCTTGGAGAAAGATCTCATTGGGGACTAAAATCAACCAGCTCTTCCAGACGCTACTTGTGAGTAAATTTACAGTGTTCAATTTCCCTAAATTTTATGTTATCTTTAATTTAATATTTTATATTTAATTTGTACTTAGTTGCTATTCCTGCAGGAGTGGTTCGACGTGGACCTGAACAGATCAAACGTCTTGAAGTATCTCGACTACCACATGGGGAAGAGTTACAAGGATTTTAGGACAAAAGTCGTGAAATTGATATTCGACGAACATGGGGCTTTGGACGCACCACAGCGCAAACCTGATTATATAGAGGGGGAACATTGGACATTCTTGTGTAAGCTTTGGTCGAGCGAGAAACACAAGTTAATTTTTTAAAATAATACGAAACCGATAATTCTCATTGTTTGTGTTACTTACAATGTTGCTAAATTCAGAATAAATGTCACGCAAATACGGAGAATCGCAGTCACCTGTATTTCAACCATCGTGGAGGCTCCAAGCCATTTTCCCAACATCGTGCCGAAAATTCTGAGGTATATATCCTAAACTATTTTTAACATTTCATTAATTTTACTAATAATAACAATCACTTTATGTTTTTTTGTAGAGTATCACAGGTGAGGTGCAGTCATTTCCGGAGTTTTTCTGAGTGACACATTACAATGAGAAGAAGAAATGTATCAATGAAGAAGCTGAACGATACTACGTAAGTAAAAGTATTTAAATTAAATTTAAAATATATTTAAATTAAATTTTTTCTTTTCAAGTTCAAACATTAATTGTACTTTTTTTATCAGAACGAAATGATGGAGGTCCAGTTATAAGCTCAGGAGATAGGGTCCGACCCTCTACCAAATGAGGAGCTGTCGCAATTGGTTTTCAAGTACCAGACAACGTACAACGTTGGACTTGACACTCATAAGAAATCGACGTCATCTGGACGCACTGATGTTTCTTCTCTTACTGACTCGTGCCTTCGAGAACAACTAGCCAGCACCCAGGAAGACCTGAAGAAGACCCAGGAGAAGCTACTGCAGGTCGAGGAGGACCACCAGAGGAAGTTGCATGATTTCGACCAGTAGATGAGGGATTTCAGGCATATGTTGGAGGCCTCACTCAGCCGAATGCATCGGGCTCAATTGCCCCTCCATTATAGCAACATTAATTTTTATTTTCATTTGTATAAACATTGACAATAGCAGTGACTGTAAATATACTATATATTTAGTTTATTTAATAAATTTAATTTATAATAATAAAAATAATTATTAGAATAAAAATATTTGTATTAGTATTTGGTAAATTTATATTTTTATAATATTATTTTTCAAAAAAAAAATCGAATGTTTCGAAGCAAAGGTACCTTAAATAATAAATTTCTTATACCCTTTAGCGTTAAGCTCTTTAACGTCGAAAATATTTGTCGCAAAATACGTAATTTAGCGTCGATAAATAACTTTTTTTGTCGAAATATTTTGGATGCAAAAGTTCATACTTTAGCTTCGAGTATTTTTATTTCGACGCTAATTATCTTTGTCATCCACCTTTTTTCGTTGAAATTTAGCTTCGAAAATTTTCGACTCTAATGACCTTTAGAGTCAATTCTTGTTATTTTAGCGTCGATATATTTCGACGCTAAAGAGCTAATTTTTTGTAGTGCGTATTTGATTCATTTATTAAACGAATCATAATATCATGATTCGTATTCGATTCGTTTATTAAATGAATCAAATACGAATTTTCGTTTAGTTATTATAATATTTAATAACATAATTTATCATAATTTATTTACATTAACTCTTCATAAATATGTACATATGAGATATGTAATTAACATATTTACTAAAAATATCTCACAAAATATCGACAATATTATTTTTTTTCAATGGTAATTAATCATAATTTCTCGAATCTTAATTGAAAAATAACAATAACTGGTAAAAGAAAATAATAAAATGAATCCTAAACGAATAAATGAATCAATGAGCTTAAATTTGTATTTGATTCGTTTAATAAACGAATCGAATCGAATTGACCCGTTTATTAAACGAATCTATTTTTTCAAACAAGTATTCACTTTAAAGCGAATCAAATCGAACAAATAAACGAATCATAATCCAAATTGCCACCCCAATAATCAATGAAAGATTTCCAAGTATACGTTAGTTTGACATAAGATGTCTTAAAGACCCAAAATGAATTTTACATGACCAGAAATTTTTTACAAAAGTCAGAATGAATTGAAATTCACCAAACTCACATCCTCGTTTTAACGAACTAGATTTGGTTGATTTTGGAGACTAATCTCACATGAATTTCACCTAACACAAAATCAATTTCTTTTTAAAATGCTAATTCATAATATCATTCTTATTATATAACCTAGCACATATTTGATGTGACATTCACATGCACATGCACAAAAACATATCCTTATATGGCTACCCTATACACATTTCTTCTCCGGGAGATCGCCGCTGCGGCCATCCTCTTTCTAATCACTAGTTACTTCATTCATTTTCTCATCGGAAAACCACTCCGGCCACTCCCTCCGGGACCGAAAGGGTATCCGATAATCGGTGCCCTTCCTCTCCTAGGATCCATGCCCCATGTGACACTAGCCCAAATGGCCAAAAAATATGGTCCTATCATGTACCTTAAAATGGGAACATGTGACATGGTCGTGGCCTCTACCCCAGACTCCGCTCGAGCCTTCCTCAAAACCCTAGACCTAAATTTCTCAAACCGGCCGCCGAACGCCGGAGCAACCCATTTGGCCTATAACTCCCAAGACATGGTCTTCGCCGATTATGGACCAAGGTGGAAACTTTTAAGAAGGCTAAGCAATCTTCACATGCTTGGTGGCAAAGCCTTACAGGATTGGAGTAACGTCCGTGATATCGAGCTAGGACACATGGTTCGAGCCATGTGCGAGTCGAGCTCGAGAAACGAGCCCGTGGTGGTGCCGGAGATGTTGACATTTGCCATGGCTAACATGATAGGTCAAGTGATACTGAGCCGTCGAGTTTTTGTGACCAAAGGGTCAGAATCTAATGAGTTTAAGGACATGGTAGTGGAGCTCATGACGTCCGCTGGATTTTTCAATATTGGTGATTTTATACCGTCGATTTCTTGGTTGGATTTACAAGGGATTGAGCGTGGGATGATGAAATTACATAAAAGATTTGATGTGCTGTTAACGAAGATGATCGAGGAGCATATGGCATCAATTAATGAACGTAAAGGGAACCCTGATTTTCTCGATGTTGTCATGGCTAATCGAGAAAATTCTGATGGAGAAAGGCTCACCATTACCAATATCAAAGCACTTCTCTTGGTAAATCTTTCAAAAGCCTATATACATAAAAACAAATATATATATATAGATCCGGCCACGGTTCCGATTCCGTACGGTTCGGTTAGGATTTCCACCCTAGCCGAACCGTTGGAATCGGATGGTTGGAATGGTTCGAACCGGAATCGTTGTCTCTCTCTTTATATATATATTTATAACAGCAGAGTAGCGCTTTTTAGTTTTTATGTCACTTGTCTTTGTCTTGACCATTTGTATATACACACTAAGTCATGTAACATTTCAAATTTTTTTTTCTTTTTAATTTGATATTATATAGAATTTATTTACTGCTGGTACGGACACATCATCGAGCATAATCGAATGGGCTCTAGCTGAGATGTTACAAAACCCTAGCATCATGAAGAAGGCACAAGATGAGATGGATCAAGTCATTGGCAGAAACCGAAGGCTTCAAGAATCAGACTTACAAAAACTCCCTTACTTACAAGCCATATGCAAAGAAACGTTTCGAAAACACCCATCAACTCCACTGAATCTGCCACGTGTCTCAACAGAACCATGTGTAGTAAATGGCTACTACATTCCCAAGAACACTAGGCTCAGTGTGAATATTTGGGCAATAGGGCGTGACCCAGATGTGTGGCCAGAGCCTTTAAGCTTTAAACCAGAGAGATTTTTGAGTGGAAAAAATGCAAAGATTGATCCACGTGGTAATGATTTTGAGCTGATTCCATTTGGTGCTGGGAGAAGAATTTGTGCAGGTACAAGAATGGGGATTGTGCTTGTTGAATATATTTTGGGCACATTGGTTCATTCATTTGAATGGAAATTGCCCATTATTAATATCAATGGAGTTGTTGTTGATGATGATGATGATGATCAAGTACTCAATATGGATGAAGCCTTTGGCCTTGCTCTTCAAAAGGCTGTGCCACTTTCTGTTTTGCTTCGTCCTCGTCTTTCCTCAACTGCTTATGCTTAATTCTTAATTAAGCAGACACTTTCTTAATTAACTATCTAGTTTCTTCATAAATCCACCTCTTTAATTGTCTGCATTTTATATGTGGATTAATAATTGTTGTTGTAATTTCTAGTTTGTTATGTGTGTATTTGAGATAATAAGAGCTTGTGTGTTTGATTTCAGTTGTTTTTTTGCTCCATGAATTGATAAAAAAAAAATTGAAAATTGGATTATAATCTTAAATATATATATATATATATATATATAAGATATATATATATATATATATATATATATATATAACACCGATGCATTGAAAATTGTCACGACCCCCTCCATAGAGCGGGCCCACACCCTAGAAAGTGGTTCGTCGACGCTAAAGGTTTATCCTTAGCGTCGATTAAAATATTCGACGTCAAAGTTTAATTAATAATAATAATAATAATAATAATAATTATTATTATTATTATTATTATTATTATAAATAACCATCATCATCAGCATGAAATTTAATATCTCTATATAATAATAATTAATCATCCATTAATCAACCAACAACACATAATACATATATTTATACACATATATTAACTAGATTAGTCACTATTATCTTCGGCATTTGAGGATTCCTGGAAAGACTCGAACTCATCTTCAACTTCATCTTCGAACTCTTTTTCATTTGTTACTTCCACGTTAACTTGATAAGGGGAATTATCTCAATGTTTTCTGTATTTTCTCTAGTTAACGTGATATCTTCAGTAACTTGCATATTTGGTAAATGAAATATTTGTTCAAGAACTTCAAAGTCGTCGGAGACTTGTTCTTCATCCGAAATTGTGACATTATCTTTCTCTTGCGTGTCCCAAATGCCCATATGTTGTAACTTATCTACAATTATCCATCAATTTCCTAGCTTTGGATCAGACATAAACATCGCATACAGTGCTTGGGTATAAAAAATGTATTGACCATTCTTGTACTAATAATGTTGAACATTTTGACGTTAGATGGTTATTAAATTGAGTTCTCATCTTTTTGGCATTTGTGGCAAACCACTTGCATTCGAATAACATTGTACGTCGTCGGGGTCTGTATATCAACTCAATGACTGATTGCAACACTTCATAGAAGTCAACAATATCATAATAGTATTCTTCTGGTATTACAATTTCATAATTCTGAGTTACACGTGAAACATCTCACTGTTGAGTGTGAAATCGAACCATATTCACAATACATCCATTATATTCGTAAGCCTTCTTTTGAGGCCCATATGCCAATGCAACTAACGAAGATGATGGGTTCAGATGATCATTTTGCACTTGGTTGTTAATCTAACACATGATAATAATTGCGTGTTAATATAGCAAAAGTATATTATTTACTGTTAGGATAAAAATAAACAGTCAATGTTAGGGCTTATAGTTGCCTCAAATTATTTAGGGAATTCTTTTTTGTGTCTTCCATCAACATTATAGTCACTACTCACTACCGCTTATAGCATGGTAATATGTTGCCTACAAAAATTTGGAAATATGTCATATCACATTTAAAAATGTAAGACAATAAAAATACACTTATGCGCTTACAAGACTTAATTTAAGTACGGTTGCACTTCGTCGCAATTACTTAATAGAAACCAATGCGTACGTTGAGCTTCCTTCATTGTTAGCAATTTGACACCTAATGATCCAAACAGTCTGCAATATTTTGACGGAACACTGTGATATCTTGTTGATTACTTTCATCTCCATCATAGTTTCGTGTTCGATGGTTAAAAGGAGTTTCAATATTATGCATGTACATCGAACTAAATGTTATTGCCTCATTTATTAGGACCGCATATGCTATTGACCCTTCAGGCCGTACTTTATTTCTCACATATTATTTGTAATGTCCTAAAGCCCTACATTTATTACATATAATTTTCATGATTAATAATTTTAACGCAAAATCAAACTTAAAAATTAATATTTAAAATTTAATATTACCTCACAATTGGGTACATCCATCTGTAATAGACAGGATCTCCCCTTCTAACTTCGGATGGAAAATGCACGGCCAGATATACCATCACATCAAAAAAAATGGGTGGCAATATTCGCTTCGGCTTACATAGGATGCTCATGATTCCTCGCTCAATTTCGTCAATAACATATGTGGTTAATGTCCTTTAACACAATTATTTAAAGAAGCCACATAGATCAAGTACGAAGTCGCATACATTTGACGGAAGATAAGGTCGAATGTCAACAGGAAGGAGAATCTCAATAAGCACATGACAGTCATGACTCTTTAATCCAGTTATCGTATCATCTCTGACCCAACGTTCAATATTCGAAGTAAAATCATCAGAAAATTTCACAATTTTCATCCAATCAAAAAATAATTTTCTCTCTGATTAAGTTAGCACGTAACTAGTAAGCAACTTAATAAGACCTCGAGGAGTGGCTTGTAAGTGCAATTCACTGCGAATTCTAAGATCTTGTAGGTCCAATTTATTATTTTCTATGTCTTTCGTGTTACCCATAATGTTGAACAGTGTGCCCACTAAACTCCCACATATGTTTTTTCTATATGCATTACATCCAAATTATGTCGTAGACTCTGACTCCTCAATACTCTAACTCAAAGAAAATACTCATTCCCGTCCAATTCAACTCTTCAGGTTGACATTTTCGATTTTTATCTTTAATATTAGGATGTTTCCCCGGTATGTTGTCTCTGAGATGTTGATGTTGGCAAAGTATGTCAAATCCAGACAATGGACTTAGCATACTCTGAGGTTCTGGTCGATCGTTGAATAATTTACTTCTCCTCCAAGATGACTCAACTCAAGAAATCGTTTGTGCCCTGTGTATCTTATTTTATTCTGTAACCGCTGTGAAGGTGTTTCACCCGCACAAACTGGTTATGTCATGTATCCATTAGTGATCCATCCAGATAATGAACCATAAGCTGGAAAATCATTAATAGTTCATAGTAATGTGACATGCATATGAAAATACTGCTGAGAAGCTACATCATAGGTATGCACATCGACATTCCATAATGTATGTAACTCCTTGATTAATGGTCTCAAGTAAATATTCATATCTTTATTAGGGGACATGATCAGGGATAAACAATGACATAAACATGAACGGATCCTTCATACATTTCTATGGAGGTAAGTTATATGGAATAACAATTACGGGCCACATGTTGTAAGAGTTGTACATATTTCCAAACGGGTTAAAACCATCGGAGGCAAGACCTAACCTGACATTACGGGGTCCTTGATAAAATGGGGTACATGTCATCAAATTCCTTCCACTCGGTTCCATCCGCAAGATGTCTGAGTATGCCATCCACACCGATCTTCTTTTCATGATGCCACCTCATGTCAGGCGCTGTGAGTCGTGACATGAACAACCTCTGCTGCCTGGCCGTTAATGGGAAATATCATAATAACTTCTAAGACACTTTCTTCCCTAAACCATAGACTTTGTACCGAATTTCACCACAGATCAGACAATATTCAAGTGATTCATACTCGGCATGAAATAATACACAGTCATACTTACAAGCATAAATGGATTCATACCTCATTCATAGATCCCTTAATATTTTCTTTGCCTCGTAATACAACTTAGGTAATTTGTTGTCAACCGGTAATATTTGTGTGGGACACAGAAACTGGACGACGCATGCTGTTCTAAGCTCGCGGCCTAGTCAGGAGTAAGGAGTAGCCACGGGAGACTAAACCGGAGAATAATGGAGTCGCCACCCGGTGTGAACCGGGAAAATGAGATTTAAGGCCGCATTTACCCCTCGCAAGGGAAGACCTCAAACCGTTGGGTTCGGAATGGTCCCTTACTTATGTCACTTGTAATGAAAGGATTTGTGTAATAATTTAATCAAGCTTTAGTAACACTTATTTCCAAGAGTATCATGCTTCTAAGTTCATATGCGCAAAAATAATACTTACACCTAAATTTGCATATATCTTACATCTAAGATTGCATGCTTGAAAGTACGTCAAAGTAGCAACGAACATACAACTTCATTGGCATATTGTATTCATGGAAACACAAGCACACACTAACCACGCAAGCACACATAAAAGCGAATCAAATAATGGCGAACAAGTGATTTCATAGACATATCATACTTATACGTGCGGAAGCATAAACAAATAGCCATTACATGTCCATGCATAAATAAAAGAGTCAACTAAGTACATAATGTAGAAAGACAATTAAGGATGCAATTAGGCATTAAAGTAATCATGCTATGACGTGGTGCAAAAGAAGATAACTAATATGGACACAAACACACATGTGAGCACTTTTCCAAGTGGTACGTGGAATTGTATCCCAAGTACAGACCGCACTGCCGTCCATTCGGAATCGGCTACAGAATTTATGTCTGGGTTTCCATCCGATATACCACAAGAAATAATACTCAAATGTTATCATAACATGGATATATGGATTGTAATACGTTAAGCCAAGACTAAGGTAAATGATGCAACCAATGGAATAAATGTGATTTTCATTATGATGCGTACAAAGATAAGGATGACTATATAGGATTTCATAATACATGCGTGAATAGAGCAATGATGTGCTAAAAGATAAATGTCATGGCAAGAAGCGCGGCAAAACATCGTGGTAAAGGCTTTTAACCCCTCGATATAGAGGACCTTTAATCCCACTTATTAAGCCCATGCGCACATAATACAATGCATATATAAAGTAAAGAAAATGATATCGGGCTTCGCGTATCCGATTGAACACATCTCACACTCAATCGAATACACCTTATTCGGCGCGGCAAAGCATCGTGGTAAAGGATTTTAACCTCTTCAATTAGAGGACCTTTCATCGCACTTACTAAGCCCATGCGCAATTAATGCAATGCATATAAATGAAACAAAAGTAAATACAAAGATATCCGGCGCGGCGAAGCATCGTGGTAAAGGATTTTAACCTCTTCAATTAGAGGACCTTTCATCGCACTTACTAAGCCTATGCGCAATTAACACAACGCATATATATAAAACAAAAGTGAATACAAAGATATCCGGCGCGGCGAAGCATCGTGGTAAAGGATTTTAACCTCTTCAATTAGAGGACCTTTCATCACACTTACTAAGCCCATGCGCAATTAACACAATGCATATAAAAAATAAAGACCATAATATCGGCTTTGTATACCCGATTGAACACATCTTACATTCAACCGAATATACATCAATCGGCGCGGTAAAGCATCGTGATAAAGGATTTTAACCCCTCAAAATAGGGGACCTTTAATCCAACTTACTAATCCCATGCGCTCGATCACATCATGCATAAACAAATAACGTGCGGAATTTAAATGACAAATAACAAGTAAATCAAAGCAACATAAAACAAAATAATGTGCCGTTTACTCAAGCGGTACGTGGAGTTGTATCCCGAGTACAGATCATACTACCGTCCATTCGGAATCGGCTATGAAATTTATGTCCGGGTTTCCATCCGATATACCGCGAGAGTTGACACATCTTTCATTTTATTCCAAGGCCACAACATATAATATTTCGTAATACATGCATATTTATCTACTCAATGGCCACAACATGCATTTTAACATAATAATCATGCGAACAATACTCAATAAATAATAAAAATAAAACAGAAAACGAATGTGGAAAATACCCTCAGGTCTAACCTTTCTTGCCGACTTTCGGACTTGCGTTTCACGGAGATCGGAAGGGTAAAGCTCCGCAACTTCTCCGGTTCACTGGTTTAGCGTCTTAGCTCACTGTTTTGCTATTTTGCTTACTGTTTGGCCTCCGTTTTGCTGCTATTTTCTCTGTATTTTCTGCTCACTGTTCGGGTCACTGTTTTGGCGTTTCAATGGACTATTTTGGGTGTTCTTTTAAAGGTTTTAAGTGCAGTTCAGGGGCTGTAATTCGCAGTTTTAGGGGGTGTTTCTGAGAGCTGTTTTGTGTGAATTTGAGGGCTGGTTGGGCTGTGTTTTACGATGAATGTGAGGGCTGGTTAGAGGTGTAACTTGGTGCAGAGGATGGGGCCATGTGTGTTAGTTTGGGGTTCGGTTTCAGGTTGTGTTTAATTGAGTTGTGGAGGGCTGCTTTTGTTGATTTGTCGTTCGGTCAGGGGCTGATAACAAGGTGTCTTCGGTTGGTTTGTTTGTTGATTAAGTTGGCTGTTATATGATGGAGTTAGTTGGCAGATTTGTTTCGGTTCGTGAAGGGATGTGGTCTAGAGTTTTTGCGTGCTGTTGTGGCTGGTTTCACGTTGAAGGGTCTTTTAGTGCTTGGCTTACAAATTGCGTGAAGGAGCAGGGCTGTTGAAGATGGTTTCTCAGATAGGAGGAGTTGCGTGGGCGTTATTTGAAGATTAGGGGTTCTTCACGTGGAGCTTTGGCGAGAGAGAGTAGTAGGCTTTAAGGTTTGTTGGCTTTTAGATCTTACTTTGTTTTATTTTTGGCTGTGAATCCTCCCCCCTAGGGTTGCAAGTGTGTTGTTTATATAGCAATGGCTAGGGTTTATCCTTACTTGACAAGGAAGGGATTTGATTTTGTGTTGAGCAAGGAAAGTCAAAGATTGAGGGGGGCAAGATTTTGGTGAATTAGGAATGTTGAATATTTGATTGGTGTTAATTAGGCATTTAATTGTTAGATTAGGAAGTCAATATTTTTAATTGGTTATGATTGATTTTAATTAGGCATAATATTTCTTTAATTTAGTATATAATATTTTAAGTTAGGAAGTTACAATATTTTAATTTGGTATAATTATATATTATGTCTTATTTAATTTGGTAAATGGTTTAATTATTTATTTAATTCAATTACATTATTTAATTAATATTTAATTTAATATTTGATTTAATTTGTGTGTATTTTAGGGGCTATGGGCGTGTGGGCCTCTCTTGGTGGGCTAGGTGTTGTGTTGGCTAAATGAGTGGGTTTGGGCCAAGATTAAAAGTTTTGCGGGTTTTTTGGGCCAAATGTGCTCTAAACGGAGGTTCAACAAGTGAGTTTGACGCTAAACAAGTGAATAAGGATCAAATGAAATACTGATTCCCTTCCGACGACCGTTTCCTGCAATATCCTTAACTAAAAAGGTAGTGCCTCCAACTGAGACTCATCATCGGGTTTCACATGCAAAAATGCAATGCCTACAATTTGGCCAAGTAAGTCTAGCATCATATCAATACTTTTTTTGGTAATTATGTTTATCACTTTAATGTGCAATAATTTCACAACGAAATTCAAGATCGATATCCTAGCACCTTCAAATGGTATTTTTTGTGCCTCATCAGGTAGTTGACTAAATAAATTTTGATCATTTTCACCTAACATTGGTATGTCATCGCCAACACTGTGACCGACTTGTGGACCTTGTAAGTCACTCAAAATATCGATTATCTCATCGTTTGCAGGTTGATTGTAACTACTACTCACTTCACCGGAATCAATAAACCGTGATTGAGATTATACTGCTCACCATGATATATCTATGTACGGTAAGTTGATGATATTACCGGCATGTATAAATGATTCTCAACTTCATCTAATTGTTTCTTTTTCCTATTCAAGTAATTTGTACATGGACACCGAACATTACATTTTGCATCAATATGTTGTTTTGCTGATTCCATAAACTCATAAACTCCATTACGATATTCAACACTCAATCTATTCACCGAGCTCATCTAATTTCTATCCATTTCAGCTAAATATCTACATATAAAAATATAATTATTAGACATTATATTAAACTCATCAACATCACCAATTCATTAATTATTTATTTAAGCATACACATATTTAGTTAATTAATTAATTAATTATAAAACAAACTAATCTACAGTTATGCATCATAATCAACTAACAATAAATTAACTAACTAACACAATGTATATAATAAAGATAATTATAAAAAATTAAAACCTTAATTTTTGAGAAAGATTAAACTTTAATTAATTAAGTGAGAGTACTGATTCAAATATAAGGAAAAATAAAGAGAGATGAAATAAAAATTACCTTATGAAAAATTAGAGTTTTGTTGAAAAGTTGTAGGAAAGTTGTGAGTGAACTTGCAAAAGAGAGAATAAAATTGCAAAGGAGAGAAAGAGCATAGGAGGGAAGAAGTATTGGTGCTTCTAGATTTTAATAAAATTTTAGCATCGAAGTTACCTTATTCGACGCTAAATGTTAAGTTTTTAGCGTCGAAATAAAATTTTGACGCTAAAAATAACAGAATTGTCGGTGGAGTTGTAAGGAACCTTTAGCGTCGAATCACTAATGTGACGCTAAAAGTTGTACCTTTAGCGTCGAAAACTAATTCGACGCTAAAGGTAACGGGATTGACGGTGGGGTTGTCATAAATCTTTAGCGTCGACATATTATTTGACGCTGAATTTACAACTTTTAGCGTTGAAATAATAATTTGACGCCAAATGTTAAATTTTTAGCGTTGAATATAAAATTTGACGCTAAATTTAAAGTTGTAGTCGGCGATGTTGTCAGAAACCTTTAGCATCGCAATAATATCGATGCTAAAAGTTTAATCTTTGGCATTGAAGTTTTATTGCGACGCTAAAAATTTACCTTTTTGCGTCGAAGTTTTATTTCAACGCTAAAATTTTACTCTTTTACTTCGAATAGTGGAATCGACGCTAAAATTAATTATTAGCGTCGAAAAAAATTTCAACTCTAAAGATCCATTTTCTTGTAGTGTAAATTCTCAAGAATGGTAGCCACTAGCCACTCAAATTTAACTAGTATATGTGATTGAGTGACACAATTGATTTACAAATTTTAGTATTAATATGGACAAACAATTGCTATATTATGTTAGTACATGTCACATGGGACTCTTTACTTTTTACTCAATAATTTGCCTAGTATTTTCCAACTTTGAAATAAGTGATTTTCTATCCTATGAACTCATTTAAGACCCAACTAAGTTATGTGATTTTAAATTTCAATTCACTTATTGTAATTTTGCAACTACTTACACAAATGCAAAAACAAAAAGGTATTAAGAAATAAAATTTTTGAGTGATCTGGGATATGCAATATTGATGGTGGAAATCTCACTCGTGCAACATGTCTCAAGGTATGCTATTTCTTTAGCTCATAATTTAGTTAAGTTCGCACTAAGTATGAATTATTTTTATGTTTGGATGGAGGATTTAATAAAATTTTCCTAAAAAAAAAAAACAAAAAACAAAAAGAATAAAAATAGAATAATTTTTTTACCAAATACACATCGTTGTGTAAAATATTGTGCATGTTGATGAATGAAAAATAACAAAAATATCACCGTTATATTCTAAAAATTTTCGTTTAGGTTATGCAATTGACTCAAGATGGAGGTGGTATATCATGTGCCGGGTGTATATGCCTTCTCTCTCACAGCAGGCGGGCCCCACAGCTGTGTGGGGCCCGCCTGCTGTGAGAGAGAAGGCATATACACCCGGCACATAATATAATTTTCGCTCAAGATGATTAGTAAGCACAAGAATATTAAATGCTAGTTATATATTAGACAATTACATATGACAATAGGAAAATCAACAAAAAAATCTCATGATATTTGGTGAAATTAAGTGAAATTCCAATAATATTTTAAAATTAAGCGAAATCCTCTTATAAGAGGGCAAATGATGAGTAGATGACAATTGAAATATCATGTCAATATCGGCCTCTTGTCGTTCTATCTCGATTATGATTGAATTTGGACTCTTTTTTTTAATCGAGACAAAGAATTATCCCGAATCTCAACTGAAATTTTTATTCATGATAATTTTTTGTCCCGAATCTCATATCAGATAGTATGAGATCTCGAATCATGGTGAGGATTCGGGATTTTCTTCCAACCTTAAGCATGAGGGAGGATTTTGTTTAGTATAGTTTTAAAATATAAGAGAGATTTCGTTTAATTTCACCAAATATTAATGAGATTCCGCTCATTTTTCTGATGATTAATTAATAGTAACATGTCACCCCAACTTCATTCTATTTTAATTTATTGACCAGTTCACTACGGCCAGCTTCTTCATGCACACAATATTTCCAGTTCCTCATTATCATGAACTGTTTATTAGTGACAAAGTTCAATTAAATAATCTCTTTTCACCTTCTAATTCTCAAAATCTTCATCAAATCGAACCAAAAGCACCAAGGCCTGAACTCAAGCACATAACAAAAACTAACAAGCTTATTAATGACAACAAAATTCCCTCAACATTACATAAGGAAGCTGATTTCACTACAAGAAAATATATCTTTAGCGTCGAAAAATTCCGTCGCCAAAAGTCAAAATTTCGTCAATAAAGGTCTTTAGCGTCGAATAAAATTTTTAACGCGAAAGCTTGGTCGATGAAGGTATTTAGCGTCGAAAATAAATTTCGATGCTAAAAATATATCTTTAGCGACGAAAATATTGGTCGCTAAAAGTACTTATTTTTAGCGTCGAAATTCATTTTCGACGCTTAAAGTTAACACTTTTTGACGTTAAAGGTGCAACCATTTAGCGTCCAAATAGATTTTCGACGTTAAATGGCAACCCTTTAGCGTCAAACAACTATTTCGACGCTAAAGGTGTGACTTTTAGCGTCCAAATAGATTTTCGACGCTAAAGGGTTTATTAACGTCGAAAAAAATTTCGACGCTAAAGGTCCATTTTCTTGTAGTGTTTAGCGTCGAATTTAAATTTCAACGCTAAAGTGTTTCTTGGCGTCCAAAAAAATTTCGACGCTAAATGTTTGGACGCTAAAGGTCTCTTTTGTTGTAGTGTGGAGCCACAATATTTTAATGCAAAATTAAAAAAGTTTGTCGATTTAAACCTGCTAAAACAGATCTTACTATAATTAAGAGATCATGTCTTAACTTAAATTCATCCTCAACATTTCTCTCAAGCTAACGTCATATATACATTTTATAGATTTTGGGCTTATAAAGAAAATATATTTTTCATTTGTCAACATTATAAGACAAAAAGAAACCCATGAAAAGTTGAGAAACAAGAAAGAAACTTGTTCCATATCAAGAAAAAAATACATTAAAAAAACAAAAAGCACACCCTTCTTCAAATCTCTCTTTGGAATCTTCCTAAAAGGTGGAGAGTAATTTAATGTACATTAATTCTTTTTTTTTTTTAACATATAAATAATTGAAATTAAATATCAATTATTATAAATTCCACTCTCCACACCCTCCATCGATTTTTTTTTATTTTAATTTTTTTCTCCCACCACCACTACAAAAACAAATACAAAATCAAACGAATACATCACGCCGCTTCTTAGGATTTGGTTCTGGGTTTCCTTTTCTCATCATTGTCACAAATTCCTCGTAGTTGATACGACCATCCTGCAAATTTAATTAAAATTAAAATTATAAAAAAATTACACTCTTTGATTTTGTGGGATATTTTTCTTACGTGTAGACGGGTCATTTTTTTTTTTGCGTGAAAAAGTAATGCGAGCCCACTCGTTCATAGAATATCATGGTCTTAATGCAATTCAAAAGTCATCTAATCGAGAATTACCCAACATTTATATTATCAACTTAAAAACTGCTATCAACCGATGTGAAATATTTTTTCTAACAAAGCTCGCATCAAAGAAACAAAAAAAAAAATTTGATAAAATGAAACTTACATTATCGTTATCAACTTCAGAAATGACTTCCATAATGTCTTTTCCATCATTCATGCCGTATTCTCGAAGAACTTGCTCCAGCTCTTCAGTTGTAATGAATCTGCATATGTAACCAATATGACATGAATAATTAATTAACTGGAGCCCCGGAATTGCCAGTGTAACTGGCAATGGAGGGGGGAGCGAGTGTAACTCGCGATAATAATTACAGATGTAATGAACCGTTCTACTAACTAGATATTATCCAATCGATTGGCTACATCCACATTATTCACCGTTTTGTTCTTGATTTGGGCGCTGAAGATAGATGTAATCGAAAGCGGACAATATTTTACTAATTAATATAACGGGTCATTATAACACCCTAATTAATATTCTTACCCGCTGTTGTCTTTGTCAAAATGCTGGAAAGCTGTATACAGATGTTCTTCTCTATCCATTCGGTTCATATGCATCGTTGCAGTAATGAACTCATCGTAATCGATGGTTCCATTGCCATCAGCATCAGCCTATTTTTAATAATTGAATTTTATTATGTAGTTTAAAAGGAATAATTAAATTATGAAATAAAATAAAAAAGATGAAAAAGAAATTAAGTTACTTACAGCTTCCATTAATTGTTTAACTTCATATTCAGATAGCTTAGTTCCTTGCTTACCAAGTCCATGTTTCAACTCTTCAAGTGTTATAGTACCACTATTGTCTGTGTCAATGCTCTTGAACATCTCTTTGAGTCCCATGATTTCTTCCTCGGACAGACATCCCGCGATGACCTGATCAAAATTCCATATTGTTACTATATAACGAAACAAAAACGTGAAAGATAAAAAAAATTCTAGTTTCTGAGCATCTCTTTAAGTTTATTTTCGTGATTCGAACTCGTGCATGCCTCCAAATCATAGTTGAGTAATCTTACCGTTACACCGAGATTACTCCATTAATATGATTATGGTATAATAAAATCCGGAAGCCGAAACGGACAAATATATCTGAAGTTATGGGTAAGTAAAGGCAACTACATCACATCATACCCGAAGAGCAACTTTCTTGAACTTGTTCATGGCTTTGAATTGTTTAAGCCTACTCAATACGGCATTGTCGAGAGGAACATCAGGTGCTTCTCCATCTTCCTTGATCCAAGGATGACCTGATCGATTAATAGATAAATATTAATTGTACATTAATTAATTAATCATTAATTAGTCTCTTTGAGTCACAATCTGTTTTGTATTCAAATATATATTAATTAAAATGATAAGTATACCAAGAACTTCAATGGCACTCATCCTCTGTTTAGGGTCTGAATTGAGCATCCTCTTAACAAGATCCTTTGCTTGAGGTGAAATCGATGGCCATGGGTCACTTGTAAAATCAATATGACCCCGTAAAATTGCATTGAATATCCCATGTTCCGATTCTGTCAAATAAACATATTAATTGCATCAAGATTTTATATATATATATATATATTCATTTGTATTACTAATCAAATCAAACAAAAATATTTTCCTACGGGTCGACAGAGGCGGCCCTAAGAATAGTTCACACATGCGCCTGACTGTTGGTCTTCGAAATTCAGCCCAAAGACTCCAAATATAAATAAATTTCAAATTTTAATTAAATATATAATATAAATTTTATAGGACCATATTTTAGGAAACATGTCTAAGGTCTCTAAAATTTAGACAATTCAGGATCGTCCCTGCACGGCTACATAGATTTGTATCATATGCACACCAAAAACCAAAAAAAAAAACAAAGAAGAAATGATAAATTACCAGCCCAGAAAGGAGGAACACCACATAGAAGAATGTACAACATAACCCCAATACTCCAAATATCAGCTTCTGGTCCATATTTCCTCTTCAGCACTTCAGGTGCTATGTAATATGCACTACCAACAATATCCTTGAACACCTCTCCTGTTACATTACATATATACATATCACCTTAATTAATTAATTTATTACTTAATTAGTGCATGATTAAGGGTATCAAAAAATAAAAATAAAAAATAAAAACCTTGCTTATAAAACACAGATAGACCAAAATCTGTGGCCTTGAGAGGTGAATCTTCATCCTTGTTAAGTAAAAGAAAATTTTCAGGCTTGAGATCACGATGAATGACCCCCATGGAATGGCAAGTGTGAATGATTTGAACAATAGTTCTGAGCAAAGAAGCAGCAGCACGTTCAGTGTAATGACCCTTGGCTATGATCCTATCAAAAAGCTCACCACCAGCACACAACTCCATGACCAAATGAACAGAATGTTTATCCTCATAAGCACCTTTTAGTTCCACAATATTAGGCTGGCCAGTCAAATGATGCATGATTTGAACCTCCCTTCTAACATCTTCTATGTCTTCTTTGTTCACTAGTTTTCTTTTGGCAATAGTTTTGCATGCATATTGATGGCCACTGGCTTTATGTGTACATAAATGTGTGATACCAAATTGACCCCTACCAAGTTCTTTGCCAATGGAGTATATGGACTTGACATCTTCCATGGGACGGCCTAGGACGGGACCGATGGAGCTTGCTGGCTTACCGGATATTTTGGCGGCGGCCGCGGCGGGGGGGTTCGGAGATTGTGGGATGTTCTTATTATTAGGTGGGATTTTTGAACTATCTGTCACTACTGCATTGCTGCTAGTGCCACCATTTGCAGATGTTGCTCTTTCTTCTTTTTCTTCTTCTTTATTTCCATTGGAACAACAATTGCCCATAATTTTGAAAATGTTTTTTGAAAAAAAAAAAAAGAGAGAGGAGAGGGATTGAGAGAGGAGGGTGTGTATGAAGAGATTTTACACACACACACTCTTTTTTTTTTCTCTCTCTTTTTTTCTTTTTCTTTTTCTAAAAAAATAATTTTATTTTCTCTCTTTCTTTCTTTATGGGGGGTGTTCAAGAAAGTGTGGTTCGGAGCTAGAAAGACAAGAATAGGAGAGAGAAGGATTAGGAGATTTTTGGTGTAGAAATTTAAGAGGATTGATTGTGAGCAATTTTAGGAATTAAAACGTGTGTTGATTAATTTGTTTCTTTGTTTTTTCTTAGACAAAGGGTTGAGAGGATTTTCCGGGAAAATTTCATTTAACTTATATCATTCACAAGTTTTGCAAACATTATAGCTAGTAATAGTAATGTTGTTACCCAAATTATTCTCCAAAAACAACTATATGTATTGATTCTAATTTTATGAAGTTAGTTTAGTTAGTTTAATCTGTTTTTTTTTTAATTTTGTTAAAACGGGAAGGTTAAGGGTTTGCCTAAAAACAGCCACCCTAGAAAGAATGCGTAATAACTGACTGATCGATAAATTTTTCTTAATATACAACCAATTGACATGCTAGATCAAAGTTTGGTTTCTTCATTATTTTTCTTGCCCATAACAATATGATGGGATAGTTGCATTTTTTTTATTTTTCTTTCCATCACACTTGTTACATTTAAACTTTTTCAGCGTACTTTAAAATCAGAATCTTCAGTTTTCAAATTATGTGTATATAGTGATCACAACTTGCCTAAAATCATCCCAAAAGACGTGGTTTGATGGATGGTGTAGTGTTCAAAATCTTACATTGAAGTTATGGATTCGAATCGAGGAAATGTGTTTCTTGTAAGAGTTTGGGACAGTCAATGATTTTACTTGTCCTGCTTAAGCCCGAAAATGGTGATTTGACGACATGATTTCAAATGATTCCGAAAAAAAAAAAAAAAAAAGTACCGACTTTAAATGTATTTATGCATGCAAGATATTGTATTAGGATGAATTGTATTATCTAACGATTTTTAACAGTTAAATAAAAATTACAATATTTTTTAAATAATTCTCAAAAATAGTGAAATATTTTTATCGGGTGGAGTTAGACTACATAAATCCCTTAGGTCTCATTTAAAAAAATAAATAAATCATGATCTCTCTATACACAGTAAAAGAATAACTTCTATTTACAGTTTCTATACAGAGTCTCATATTTATAATAATACAAACTCGTATACAAATTTTATACCTCCCTTTGGAATAATAAATAATGTCACTCAAAAATATTTATACCACAACCAATCACAATCTCATTGGATCCATGGCTTATGGCAATGACATCTTATTCATCATAATTGTTTAATTTACTCTACTTTTCTTAATATTTATGGTTTTACCAAGTTTCCATTTTTGACATACACAAATTACAGTAAATTGCTACCTTTTCAATCAATTAATAGAGGCAAAAGTTCCACTAGATAAAACTTTAAAAGAATCCACAAGAACCGTTAGGGCTGGAACAAACAAAGTTAGCATATAATAATTGTTAACAAAATCAAATTTCCTGACAATATTTCCAAAATGTGAATGTTATAAGCCAAAATGCAACTCATCCATTTTTCTATCAAGGTATATGTAATTATAATTCAAACACGCTAATTCGATGGATAAAGAATCTCTTCTAAAATTTATAGGCAATAGATTCTGATAAGACGCTTCCACAGAAAAGAAAAGGCTTACTCCAGTGATAGACGAGAGGAGTAAATCGGCATCAGTATGTAGGAATTGATGGATCAACCTTGGTAGCGTATGCATGTATTCCGCCAGATACGTTAAATACTCTCCTAAAACCCTGAATAATTTGCACCAAATAACCGAGAAAAAAATATATCAAATCTATATAAGCACACAGGGGAAAGAAAAAGAAGAGTACTCGGCCCCCAACGCCAAAATAGATCATTTAAAATGAAGATGGGGAATTAAATCCTCCCATCATGAAGCATTAGGCAATGAGTTTATGCAGCAGAACTATTTTGTAATTTTCGAAAGTGTAGGCCTTCATACTTTTTTAAGGTTGGTTGCTAAGATGTAGTACCTAGTCAGGGTGAAACCACAATTAAGAATTTCAATTATAGAGAGAAAATGCTTATAAAAAATCAAATTCAAGAAAGTCAAAGGAAAGCTGGAGAGAGAACATTGATTTTCACCATCTGAAACTAGCACAAGAATAGTTATTCCATGAAGAGAAGATAAAGATTTACAAGTTATAGTACCAAAAGGGTATAAAAGAGTTGAAGATCTTCCTATTTAAAGCAACTAATTATCTCCTGCAAATGTTATTATTTCAAAAAAACAAATCTCTCCAGACATTGAAAAAAATATCTTTTTTTTTTTGGCCATAAAACCATCTTCAACAACTGAAAAGGACTTCCATATCAGGAAATCATTTGAGATGTCAACCTAACACTTACAAACTATAGTTTGGTATTCATAAATATTATTAAAATTCCAAGCATGACAAGGAAACAGCCACCAGCTAAACAGAACAATATTTTTTTATGAAATGACAATGAAGTAATAAACAATCAAGTAAAAGATTTTGTAAGGGTAGGACATGAGAGAGAGAGCTAGGGATGCTCAATGAATGACATATTCCAAAATCTCAACAGCAAATGTCGTTCTCATATTTAGATAGCATTTATCATGCAGATTGCAAACATTTCATTGAGAAATTCAACCTGTATCTGCAAGAAAAGCTCAAGGACAGTTACCTGTGTCTGCAACCACTTGGCAACCTGTAAAGACCGCATGCCATGGTGACACTGCAAATAAAACATATTTTAGCACTCTACAAAAGTTGTGCTGTTATGGAAAAAAGCAAAAAATAATAATTCTATAAACACAAAAGCTAAGCACTACAAGAGATACATGATGAATAATTCAGAGAAATTAAGATGTCACCAAGAACAAAACATCCAATTAAAGGAGTAATTACAAAATGAATGAAAAAATATATTGAAGAAAAAATGTAGTAAACTTTAACAGCATTGCATGACAGCATGACAAATGAAAAGCAATCAAGATAATATAAGGATGTTAACCTCATAAACTACTCCTCCCCCGCCTTGGCCTTACAGAAAGACAGGGTTCTGAATAGTGAATACACATATGTGAAGTTGACAATAACAGTTCTAGTCGGATGACGGTGGGCAATACAACACAAGTGAAGTTTGGGGATAAGGTTTGAATAGAACACAAGTGGGAATGAGCAAAAGAAGAGCTACTCAGAGCCTCAAGCAAGCTACTTTCAGATGATAGGTAGGACACAGAGAATATCTACTACCAAATAGATTGTCGAAGTAGATTATTTTTACATCTTTTGCACCTCTTAGCAAGAAAGTACATCACAGTTTACAAAGCTATTAATAAACAAGATAACGAACCTTATTCATTCCACAAACAAAGTTAAGGAAAAGAAAAATATCGAGAAGAAGAGAGGAAAAGAACCTATTGTATAAACATAGAGAAATGGCCCGGATGATAAATCCTACTTTGAAGCATTGTGGTAATAAACAGATCTATCATGATCCTTCTTAGTAAAATGTGATGAAAAATAAAAATAAAAATAAACCCGCTCAACTGAAGAAAATTGGAAATCTTCATATTATAATAGAAATTTTACACACCATTACATATGTATCCTTCTGAGGATCAAACTTTGTAGTTATATCCGGTCCCCAGCTTCCAAATTGGCGGAGGGGAAGCAATTGAAATCCCGGCAAAGAAGATAGAGCACTGTCATGTAAGAAAGATCAAAAGTCAGCAAGAACATATAACAGACCTAATCAAAAAGGGAAAGTATTATAGATTAAGAACATAATCATATATGAAACAACTTCATCAAATCCGGCTCCAAGAAAACATGCATGTAATATATACGTATGTATGTAACGTATTTGTGCGTGCACACACAGAGATGTATCTATCGTGTCATCTGCAGCAACTTGCTATCAGTGTTCTGAAAATCGGACTAGGCGGCCCTAGCCCATCCCGAATATGGAGAAAATCGGTCATCTAGGCGGTCTGCGGGTCTAAGCGGTTTCTAGGCGGGTTCTAGACGGGCAGGTCAAAAAATTGTGTTATTAGTATGATATATGATCCAAATCCATTTTTCTATTTTATTTTATCATAAAATCGCAAATATAAGACACTGAATTGATCAAATATAATTACTGAATTGATCAATTAAAATAATTATTTTTTATAGTTTTTCAATGACAAACTCATTTGCTTTTGATCATGTATTGATCACTTATTTATGAGTTGTTCCAAGGTATAACGCTATTGTAAATTGCATAAGATAAAAAAGATGACATGAATATAATTTTTTTCAAATAAAGAAAGATGACATAAATACAATTTTTTTTCAAATAATCCATTGCTTGCTATGGATTGATATATGCACAATTTACAAAGTTATCCTCTTCAGTCCTATCAAATTATCTATTTGTTTTAAGTTTCAACTTCTTCAAGTAGATCTTATACTAGTGAAGCTTCTATAAAGCTTTTAACAAAAACTTGTTTTTATTGTTTACAAGTTTTTTAAGGTTATGTTATGAAATGAATTAAATAAAACATCTAAAGTAAAGTAAGGGTATCTTAGACAATTGAACCTTTTAAAAAGCTTAAAAAGAGCTTCTCACAAAAGCGTAAAATTTGAGCATCACCAGTAAACATAAAACCATTTTTCTAATCCTTCATAAGTTTTTTTCTAGTTGCAACCAAATGGCAAGCGCGCACAAAAAAAAAATTTGAAAGAGCTAAAGCATTAAAGGAGTTTTTTTTGAGTCGTAAGTATTCCATATACCGCCATTATTCATAGTTGCTCCTAGTTATTGTAGAATAACAACATATCGACTTTAAGATGAAGCAGCAGCAGATAAAATGGTTGTTTCCCAAGTTATACCCATTTTCACGCAAACCATTTCATATATATGCTTCCCACTATTCTATATTAGTAACTACAATTGATCTCCACCCAGCAATTTAAATTAAGTCTTCACATAAATAACCAAATGGATGATTCATCCTTTGAGCCACCCAATCATATATAAAGCTTTAAGATCAGGAAACTTGATTTATTAAATTTAAGATCAGGAAACTTGCTAACGATTATTAAATTAAGCAGGAGCAGCAAAGTAAACATATAAGAGCATACACTTCTTCAGGTTCTCGAACATCAATCAATTGTGCCTCTTCATGAAAATTGGGATCCTGCATCTTTTGGTGAAGTTCATCTGGCTGAATGTCTTGAAGTAATGATTCTTCCCTGACAAGACAAATGGCAGTTGCACAAAGTTATAACAACAGATAAAGCTAGAGCTAGCATCTGCATCATTTATTCAGGCATTGTATAGAATTGTGAATGTCAGGCATACCTCTCGGATAGAACTTGCAACAAGTGCCATCCAAATTTAGTTTTACACCTTGCAACTTTGTTCAAAGGGGTAGTGAATGCAACCTCCTCAAATTCTGGAACCTAGGTAATTTTATGATGAAAGATTAGCTACATTAGCAAGTTGAATAATCACTTCAACTAGTATGCATGCATCTCGATGTTTGAAATAGGGTGTAAGTGTGTAACTCCTATTTACAGCTGAAATTGAGAGCAATTAAAGGGAGTCGATATTGCAAGGATGTATTTCTTCAGGCATAAGCACAGATGAAAAAAACTTAATAAAAATTCGATAACAATCAGTTTTCAAGAGAAATTTCCAATGCTCGGCATACCATTTGCCCCTTCCTCACCCAGCCAAGCATTCCACCCTCTTCTTTGGACGGACAAATCGAGTATTCAACAGCAAGATCACTTAAATCCTCTCCTTCACAAAGCAACCAAAAATATCAATACATCATTCAACTAAAACAAAATTCAAAAAACATAATTATACAAATAATAATAATTACCTTTAGAAACCCTTTGCTGAAGTTCCAACAGAAGCTTTTGGTCATCTTCTTTAACAAGCAAGTGTTGCACCAATATTTCTCTATCAGCTCCAGGACTACTCCCAGCTCCAGCACTAAATGAAGCTGCTGAAAATATATAATAATACATAAATTTAACGAAAACCCTTATTAACCCAAATGTAATTAATGAAGAAATACATATAAAAACAATAGATACATACCTTTAGGAGTTAGGGACATAATGGGAATATGAAAAGAAGTGGGGGTTAGGGTTTTGGGAAAAGAAGCAAAAGTGGAAGAAGGTTTTTGAAAGATTGGAAGTAAAGAAGAAGAAGAGGAGAAGTTTAGAGAGGGTATCAGCGAATGTCTAAGAACACATAGAACAGGGGATGCTATTGCTATTTGACTTGCTCTCGTGAACATTGCTTCTTTGATTTTTCGAATTTAATTTCAATAACACAGAGAGAAATGAAAGCTTGAAAGGATTTGAAATCCAATGTGCCCTCGTCAGTCACTCTACAACAGCGACTTGCTCAAGACTCATGAGTAGAAATAATAAACTTACTGCAATTTTCTGATTAAAAAAAATTTTGAGATGGTGATAATTCGGGAAAATATCACAAATGAGCCAAAAACTTTTGTAAATTTTAAAAATAACCCAAATAATTTTTTATTTTTTATTTTTGACTAAATACAAAATTATCTGACCAAAATACCCTTCTTCATCAATCATTATAGATGATTGGTGGGTATGCGGCAGCAGCATTATATTAGGCATTTGGAGGAACTGCATTACAATTTGGAGGCTTACTTCCATAAAATACATGAATGCAAGCAAATAAACCATTTTACATCAATGAAGAAATAAGAATTACAATTATAACAACAATTTTCTCTCTTCCTCTTCATCGTATAGCTGAAGAACTGGCTTGCATGGCATTTTCTGAGCTTGAAAATGGCAATGCTGGTCATAATTATCGTTTATTAATTGGTAGAAGATGAACACGCATTAGTAGGACTGTCGCTCGCTGTTGGTGCCCAAGCATAGATGAGCAAACCCATTACAAGGATCACAGTTCCGGCAACAAAACCAGTCGGAAGAGTGGAAGCAATGCCTAGGTATGGCAGCGGCAATGTGAACACGTACACGGATATTGGGACTGCCATGGAGACCAAGGAAACCACATATCAATCGTTATAATGGAAATCAAACCAACAGAAACTTAAAAATGTATGAATAACCATGCTCTTATGACCAACAATCCAAGAAACAATTTTTAATTTTTTTTTTAAGTTTCCTTTCTCCTCATCAAGTATATCACACAAGCCTCCACTTAGCCTTCTTATTCAGCTTTGGCGGAACAATTTTGGAGGCAAAATGGAGGAAGAGGTCTCGTAATTTAAATATGGAATTGAATTTGATAAAATAAATCTACAAACCTGAAAATGTGGATGCAAGTGAAGATACAACGGCAGAAGAAATCTTCAGGAGATGCAACAATGATATGTTAAAACCCATGTTGACAAGAACAAACAGTAACGGAAGCAGCGGTGCCCCATCACATCCTGTGGCCATCCAGATTGCAAAGTATGTAAATCGATCAATTATTACATTAGTATGCAATATCATTACATCAGAAAGTTACTAAAGCAAAATAAAAACTAATCCAGATGCCAATACAGCCCTGGAAATTGTGTTTATGTGGGCTCTGTTCTTATGTATCCTCCACTCCTTTTAGGCCATCACTTCATTAGTTTAGTTAAAGCGAATGCAACCCTTTGAGCTCTAGTATAAAACAATTAACAGAAGCAATATCTTACCACTTGATAAAGTACCAACGTTAAGAAAGCAAGCTGCACCATCTCTAAGATAGTTGGGAAGTTGACTGAATGGCACACCCCATAATTTTGATAGAAAAGGTAGCAGAAGGAATATAAATAAAGCCTGTTTGAACCAATGTAGAAAAAACTTTAGCTGAACATTCAGATTGGTGGTAAGAAAACAATTAGAAAAAGGTGAACTAACCACAAAAATCTCATATGCGTATTATATTGGTTACTTACTTGAAAAGCCGATCCATAGGAATTTACTACAAATAGATCAACCGAACCTCCCTGTAACAAATGCAATAAAATAATCATAAGATACCACACACATTATTAGAGAAAACAACATATCAGAAAAGAAAAAGGAAATAAAATAAAAGCACCAAAACATGGACAATAAAAATAAAAAAGTTGCCAGTTTACTGAAATTTAGTAAAGCAATTGAAATGAATATATCCTTCCTTGCTTCATTTTGGTTAGTAGTAGCTTAAATTATGGTGATAATCATCCCTTTCCCCACAGACTCCAATCTATAAATATGTTTCAATATGGCAGTGAAAGTTGAATACTTTAATGTACAGCTGAATTTAAAACAACAGTATAGATTTTCTTTTCTGAAATTGAAAAATCTCTGCCAATTTATTAACATATACTTGATATCAGGCATCAGCCCACCACCATACATACTTTTAACTTCTGAGCTGCATCCAAAAAGATAACTTCCTACAAAAGGAAATAAAAAAGTTGGTAGTTAATAAATGAGGTAAAAGAGAAAAATCAGACAAGTTATCATTCAGGAATTCCAACAACCTTTAGCACTGTATCAGCCGCTTGCAAAAGAAAAGAAACTATCATCAATAGACTCCAAAATATACCAGCTTCCTTCAATGAATGACCAGGACTAGATCCACTGCAGAGGTGCATATATGAAAACAAACCAAAAGTTGAGATCAACTACAATGTCAATCATTATCACGATTCTGTCAAGGACATAAAGTTTAGTTGCGGGTTCTACATTTTAAGATGTTAACGAGTTGCTGAGGTTCACATACACAAGCAGATCAAATGTCATTATTAGCAAACAAGGCCAATTATTATCATGATTCTTATAAGAACATAAAATTTGGTTAGGCAGATATAAAATACTAAGAACCTTTCAGAATTTAAGTAAATGAAGTAAGAACATCTTGGAATTAAATTGTAGAGGAGGCTGAGAGAAGGTAGAAATTGAAATCTATCCCGTAAAATTAAAAAATAAATGACATCTTCTTCGGTAGATTCTCAAATGTCCTTTAAATCCTTTCTTTACAAATAACTCAAAAAAAAAAAAAAAAAAAAAGATACCACCTCATATTTTCATAGCACTTTTGCTTTATCTCCTCTACCAAAAGTGCCTCACAGAGTTTTGACTCATTGCTTGTAAACCCAAATGATTAGGCCAGTGGAATCTATACTTTGATACATACTATTTACTAGACCACGATTAACTCGACAGGAAAACGACACTGTTAAATTCAAATCAATAATATTTAAAGCTTTTAAACTCAAAAAGTTGTGATCATCAAAGAAAATAATGGTTTGGGTTGAGATGTAGAAATTGTGAAAGTAGGATTTGAAAATATGTCACACTTTCTAAAATAAAACAGAAACTAAAATAGCTTACCTTGCTACGGTTACGATTACACCTACGGCTACAAGAAAGCATCCAAATAGTTGGTTGACTTTATATCTCCTCCCAAGAAAAATAGTGGATAGAAGAATTTGCCATACTAGAAAGGTCTGCAAAAAGAAGGATCAATATATTATCCAACTTCAGTATCAGATTTTGCATTGGAAAAGTTATCAGATGGTATCATGAGCTCATGAGCTGGAGAACATAACCATTAGCATGTTATACAATTTCCATAGTCTCCAAACTTTATGAATTAGTGAAGCACACCAGATCCATTTCAATGAATGCATAACAGGAATGAAAATTTGGTCCCACAATTTTAATGCCTCATAAATACAGTGTTTATAGACTCCACAGCTAGAGCTTTAGAACCCAGGATGTCATAGCTGATGAACATGGATATTCTGGGTTTAAAGCTTAGAACTTGCTTTTATTACTTTATATCATATACGATAAAAATATTATTCATATGCAATGAAATTAAATTTCACATAATTGTATCTAAAAGCGTATCCATTGGTTTTATTATTACAACATTCTTTCAGTTTCTTTTCCCTTCTCCCCCTTTGAGATGACTGTAGTTTTATGGTCAAAAATTTGAACAGCAAACTCCTAACTTTAGTAATTAAAGGCAGTGTCCAAGAGTATTATCAACCAATGGATGCAAGTGATCAGCAGCTAATCACTAAATGCTTCTCACCTGTGACAAAATTGGAATTGATGCTCCAGAAAGTATTGCTGATACAAGAAAGATGACAAAAGATAGAATGTGAGAATCCAATGTAACCCCATTTCAGACAAGACAATTGAGTACACTATCCCTACATTTTAGTAACCATCAAAGACAAAAATGCTGACAGTTAAAGACAACTTTTCACAGCAGTTGAAAATTGATGATTCCCAAAAAAAAAAGCACTTTTAACACTAACCGAAACCAAAAAGAAACAAAAAGTTAGCATAAACCATCACATATGTCCACATAAATGAGGTTTGATCTGTAGAGACAAATGATTTTGCAACAATAAAGGACACATTTACAGGAAAAGAGGACTTCGATCTCAAAGAATCGAAGAGCTGCATTCAGCAAAAGAGGATATTTTTACGAAACTTATGAGAAAGAGAAATTGCATAAAGAAAAAATATAAAAAGTTAGGGGGTAACTTCTGATATAAATATCTAATATAAAGAAAAGATTAAGACATTAAAGCATTTATTACAGTTTAGCAATCAATAATGTGTGTGGAAATATAAGCATTTAGAGCAAGTAAAATGAAAAGGGTGAGAGAAAAATTACCGCCAGCTGCCATTCCAGTAGCAGCCGCAAGAGCCTCCAAAAGGCCGACGGCCACAAATGGAGCCTTCGGCAGGGAAAGCATCTCATCTGTGACAATGCCTGTATGGTACCGGATGTACAATATTGAAAAATACACTACTAAATACCTGAAACACAAAATAATTTGAAGTTTAAAGAAATTTAAAAAATAAATAAATAAATATCGGGAGTTGAAATTAGCAAAAATAAATAATTAATTAAAAGGAAATGAAAAACAGTACGTACGTACCCGAAAGTAGCAAGCTGAGCAAGAAAGAAAGGGTAGTGCTTGAGAGGAACAAGAGCCAGCTTGTACAAAACTCGATTCCCTACTCCCAGCACCACCGCAACAGCCGCCGCAATCACCACCTTCAATCTCCGATCATTACTCTTACTAATCTCCACCGTCCGATCACCACTCTTCAATTTCTCTACCAAATCACCGACCACACCTTCCTGACCCTCCGATCTCTCCGCCGCCGCCGCTGCAGCGACAATATAAACATCGCTACGCTTAGAAGAGCGGAGGAGGAGCGTCGGCCGATGATTTGCATGTCGATCGCGCAAGTAGCAAGAAATCAGAGGCGTAGGCGGTGATGGTTTCCGTGATTGAAGAAGACGACTGTGTGGTGAGGCTGAACCGGTGCTGAACCGGCCGTAAAATGACGTCATTATACAAATGCGGGCGACTGATAATAGTAAATTTTTTTTTTTTTTATTTTTTGTCGTGTCGATGAAAAGAAAGAGAGAGAGATATATATATATATTATAAAGGCAATGAGCAGAGGGAGGGAAATGGCTCGGTTCGTTGTCAATAAATTAAAAAGCATTTTCGTTTCTAATTATTAGTTTGTTGGCTTTTTTTTTTCTTTTTAAAAAAAAGTAAAAGACAAAAGGAGCCTCAGAAAAACACGTGCCTCAATGTAGGCGCGTGGCCGACCACTTGCATATTATCTGAAAAAATTAACGGCAGAATATTCAACTTTTTTTATTTATTATATTAAAAACAGAAATTATTAAATGTAAAATTTAAAATGTTATTCCTACATATATAAAGTTTATAAAATATATTAAAATATCAAAATAAATAAAAAGTCATTAATTTTATAACTAATGTTTAATAAAGATTCCAATTATATTTAGACTCATCTTTTTAGATGATTCTGATCCATTCATTAAACAAAGGTTTGGAGTATTGGACTCTCTATATTCTCCACGTCTCTCTTTACTTTTAATATTTTAAAATGAGGTTAAAATCAACTCAGACTTATTAAATTACAATTAGCCGAGTGACGATGTTACATGTAATTAGGAGTGGTAATTTGAGTTATAATTTGTTTATTAGTTCGATTCAATTCGTTTTAAAGTTAATGTGGATTTGGAAAAAATTGATTTATTTAATAAATATGTCAATTCAATTCGATTTGTGTATTAAACGAATCGAATACGAATTTAAGCTCACTTATTCGTTTATTCGTTTATGATTCATTTTATTATTTTTCTTTATTAGTTATTGTAATTCTTTCTTCACGCCCATATTCAATTTTCGAATACAAATCAAATGCCCAAGCCAATTAACAGAACATAAGCAAAATCAGAGTAAATCATCCACATTAAGAACACAAGATTTTACCGTGGTTCGTCTGAAAAATTACAGACTACATCCACGTTGAACTCCCGAAATAAGGAGCTCACTGCACTAATATAGTACCAAGATTACACAAGAATCTTGAAGAAGCTTACAACAACAATTTCCCCTAATTACAGAACACAAACAGGATAAATCATAATCTCTAATAGTGACAATCCCTACTCACAATTGAATATCACACAAACTTGAATTAGGAATTTGGCTCAATAAAAGAACAAGTAGCCAAACAAGAATAGGAGAAATCTGAGAAGCTAAAAACAATTCATTACCTTTACTCAACCCTAGCATCCTTTATATATGGTGAGCAAAATATGTAATTTAAGCAACGGCAGAGATTGAGCCACGTGTCACTCATCCAACGGGTGAAAGATGACTTCACATTTTACAGTTATTGTTATTTTTCAATTAAGATTCAATAAATTATTGATAATTATCATATAAAAATAATATTATCTGGTGAGTTATTTTTAATAATTTATTGATTACGTATTTCATATATAAACATTTATAAAAAATTAATGTAAATAAATTATGTTAATTTGTGTCATTAAATAATGTTATGACTAAACAAATCGAATATGAATTCATCACATTTTGATTTGATTCGTTATAAATTTGATATAAAATTTAATTAGTCAATTTATTTTGAGAACTTATGTTTATGTATACGCATTCTACTCGGATCACATCATAAGCTTATTTTACGTTTTCATAATTTAAGAGTGTTTCCATTTCATTGGCGGAGAATCGCTTTTGCTTTCTTCTCCTCTATAAACTGGCGACCACCTAACATCTCAAACTTCAAAATCCTGAGGAGTCACTGTTCGTTGAATAATATTTTTTTAAAGAGCCCAGTAAATCTTCTTTCCACATCCATCAGTCAGTTCATCAAATTTCATCATCATATTCAATATTCTCTTTTAATATTCATTCCCTGCTTTTCATTACCCAAATATGATATAAATTAATCATATATTTAGCATAATATCGCCAAAACGTTAACGTTAGCGTTTCGACGATTAATCCTGTATTTTTATAGACATTAATGTTAGTGTTTCGATATTTTATCAAATATATATTTTAACACTAGCGTTAATGCACATAAAAACATAATGTCACAACATGAGTTTATTTTTTTGACGCAAACTTATATTATAGTGCTTGTTCCATATCTTATAAATTGACTTATATTATCTGACAATACTCTCAACCAAACACATCTTAAAATTTCAAAACAAAATTTATTTTTCCCTCTGAGAAGTCAATTAATTCAATGGATTAGGGTGAAGTATAAAAGTTTAACAAGAAAAATTGGATACATTCACTTAGTTTTTTTGTTAAAAATATAAAAATAATAAAAAAATAATAATAATAATATAAATAGAAGGTTATAGATTAATTGTATCAAACAAACGTGAGAAGAAGTCAAGATTTGGTGACGGCCGGACAACGGCAACTAGACATGTGTAAGATATGATGACAATCCCAAAGCTTTGAAAACTTGAAAATGAATTTTGACTCTATTTGAAATATAGTAATGAATTGATACCTCATATGTTTTAAGATAGAAAGAGATGGGTAATTGACCTGTGGTATCATGGATAGTAAAAATCTTCCTAGGGATTGAGTGTGTGGGGTCTAGTATTTTAGAGATAATTTTGTATATTTGATAGTTGAACGGATCGAATACGAATATTGGTATCTCTATTTTAATAGAGGTATCAATTTATGCGTGATCAAAGACCGGCATTGATCCGATACATAAAGACGGGGTATATGACACACTCACATAGTGGTTCTTTACTCTCATATATAAGAGTGTCGAACTAATAAAATAATTCGGTAAGTTCGAGGTGGATCCACATCTAATAGATTTAGTAAAATAAAATAACAATTTGAATAAAAATAAAAAATGATTGATTTGTTTGAAATGATTGAAAAATTTTTAAATTGGACGGTCACAATAAAATAAAAATATTGGGATTATGGGGTTCATTTTTAATATTGCAAATGCAATTGTGGAGGGGTCATCCACCAATATATTTTTTTGAAAATTGATCATCCCACCCAACAAAACCCCTCCCCCTGTTTCCCTGTGAATTTTCGAAATTACCCCTATCTTTACCAAAAATTCTCCCTCAATATATAGCTGTCAATATATAGCTGCATTTCTTTGGCATTGATTAGCATTTCTGTCAACTAACTAAATGAGAATAAAATATGTTGCATTTGTTTTTGGGGAGACAAATTTGGGAAAATGGCATCTAAAAATAAAAAAAAAAATTTAAATTAAATAAAATTAAATAAATTTCAATTAAAATAATATTCACGTGGACCAATGAAAATTCACAGTTTAGTACAAATTGAACTATTGAAACAATCTATATATATATTTATATATTTATATATATATATAATATATATATTAATTTAAAAATAATATATACACTTATTTCATTTTATTTATTTTTTTATTTTTGTTAAATTTAAATTTAAATTTTTTTGTTATTTATTATATATTATTTTTAATTTGTTTAATAAATATTACAAATTTCGTATTTATTCATTTAATTTTTTTGATTCTTTTTAATTTTTATAATACATAATTAGTGTTAAATAAATAAAAAATAATCCAAAAAATTTAACGAATAAATGAACACTAAATAAATAACAATAAATATGAAATTTATAATATTTATTAAACAAATAAATAGAATATATATATATATATATATATATATATATATATATATATATAGTAAAAAATATCAATTTAATAAAAAAAAATTATAAAATAGTTTAGCTATTTTCGGTCATTTAAGTATTTTCAAGTCAAACCAAATAAATATAAACCAAATACATCAGATTTTGGGGATGGAATTTTTGAGAAAATAAAGGGTAATTCGGTAATTTATAAGGAGAGAAAAGGGCCTGTGTCAGTTTGGGAAGGGGGAAGAGCAGCCCTCTATTTTTTATTTTTTTTTGCTTTTGATAATAATAATAATTACATATGATATACTTTTGATTTTTCATCAATTTTGGCCTTGAAAACTTTAGAACTATAAACTCTAGTAAATAACAAAGTTATAGATATTTGAGTCTTCTTATATTTGAAACTGAAATCGCTTCAATCCGATATTGGAGTAAAAAATTATGGTCAAAATACGAAAATTACGCTAGGTTGAAATTTTCGAAATTATACATTGTTAGAACGTCATTTTAAGTTTTTTGCCTCCAAAATCCAAATGTTACGTCAATTTTTCTAATTATGCATCCAAAGTATTATTTCACATACATAAGAAATAAAAATCATAATAAAAATATATAAGACATAAATTTAATTATTATTTTACAAATGTGTTAAATTAAGGAGATTAATGAAATTATAATTGTAAAATGATTAGTTTCTCTTTTATTAAATATATATTTTTTAATGTTCATCGGTATATGTAAAAAAATTTGTATATGTTAATTGAACAGACTAAATACGAATATTGATATTCATGTATCATACACAATTCGTTACTATCTTGTATAACCGGGGCGACTCAATTTTGTTAGGGTCTTGGCGAAAAAATTTGGTCAGACCTTATTAAATTATAGATATTCTTAAAAAAATTAAAATAATTATATTATTTGTTTGGATAATTAAAAAAAATTAGGATAATTTAATCATTTTAAAAACTATATATTACACATAACTAATCAATTAGGGAACATTTTTTCTTATATAAAAATTAATAATAATTTTATAATATATTTTAATATATATACACAAATTTGTACGGAGTCATATATTTAGGATAAAACCTTAGACAATCATCTAAATTGACTAAAAATCGAGCGATGTATGACTATATATCCATATTTTGCAATTAGTTATTTATGCATCTGGAAATTTTCTGACTTCAATTTGCTTATCACAATTATGAATTTATGGTAACAAAACACATGCATATGTAAATTTGTGTAAATAAAATATAATATTTATACTAATGCTATACACCACACACTCTTCTTTTTGATCGATGCAAATTTAATTTATTTTAACAAATTTATATTTATTTAGGGTTTTATTATTTCAAAAATAAATAATAAATATGTACATTAAATATTAATATTATATTTTATTATTATCTACTTATAAAACCTTGCATTTTATTAATATATTTTTATAAAACTTTATATTTTACAATAATATATGTAAAAATATAATAAAATGTAAGATTTTATAAAGATGTAAAAGAAAAATGTTACTTCTTATATGTAGTTGTAATTTCTCAATTTGATGATAAAAACCCTCTTAATTATTTGTAGGTATCTTCTATTGCACAAGAGTATGAAATTCAAAATCAATTTTGATATGCTAAAAAAATATTTATTTTCATTTGATTTTAGATATAATAGACTCATTTTTATCATTTGGGTTATGAAAATGTAAATTTTGCATCCTTTTAATTGAAAGCTGAGAAATAAAAATTATATAGAAAACAAAAATCACCGACCAACCAATATTTTGCTAATGAAAACTCGGTACCGTACTGAATTTCTGAAATTCTCAAATTGCCTCCCAAAGTTCCATGGATCAAATTACTACTTCACTAGTATTTTTTTTATTTATTTATTATTTTTTGTAATCGTTCAAAACCCCGTCGCTAAACCACTCATTCTGTGCTTAAACGAAACAGGTAAAACCTCCGACTGTCTCAGGTTCTTACAAGAAACACATTCACTGGATTCAAACTCAAAACCTCAAAATCAGACATGAACCCTACAATGCCAAATCACGCCCCTTGGAACTTCACTAGTATTTATTGCATAGGGTTATCATCATTTCAGAAATTGTGAAATAATAAATTAGTACCAAAAAAAATATTGCCATATAACATTTTACTATTATATATTCACAAAATACAAAACCTTATATTTTAGTAAATTTTACATTTGACATGTAATAAAATGTAAAATTTTATAGAGATATAATAATAAAATGTTACGTATGAATACTTATAATACCCATTTGTAATTTCTCAATTTAGTTTGTGAAATGATAATAACCCTTAGTTCCATTAAGAATGTGATAATTTCATAGTCTTTCTTCATCCAGACGTTTTAAACAAATCATTCAAATTGCATTTCACAGCACTGATGCATGCTTTTACAGAGCTGATATTCCTTGTATGCATGGCATGCCAGGAGGTGAGAGCCTCATCAAGATGTAAAATGTATGGTTACCGTAAATGTCATCAGCAAAGTAGATGACGAACCTTGTACCACTTGCAATGGCTGAGCTAAGTATTGTCGGAGCTGTCCATGTAACAGTGTCGGTCAGGCGCAGCTTTCTATTCCTCTTCACTCTCGCTTCTCCATTCTTGATCTTCAAATAAGTCTTCAGGCGGGTCATACACGATCATGTCAGGGAAAAGCTCCAAGAAGTCATCTTTTACTTTCTCTCTTAATTCTGGGTACGGAATCAGCCCTTTCAAGATCACACGGAAGGGCAGAGATATTGGGGGATCGGGGGAACTTCTCATTTCGTAGTATATGTCCATTGCTTCTGAGGGCAATCCACTATCTAAGAAGGCCCTGATGATATCCCCAAAGGTATGTTGATCAAATAATACCTCCTCTCTCCTCAAATCTTCCCAAACCAACTTTGCTTCATCCACCTTTTTGTTTCTTGCAAGCATCATGAGCATGTCCCTGTAAAAGAACATATCTGGCCGATACCATATTTCTTTACGCACCACATCATATAACTGAAAAACAAACATAATTCTCTCAAATTAAATAACAGAAAATGTGCCGCAAGATAGTTGGTGTTATGCTCAATTATAACTAATGTTGCACAAGCGCATAATTTAACAACTAATAATATATTCATACCTCTTCTTCCAACGAGGTGTAGAACTAAAGACAAGCACCAGTGAAAAAAATAGCGCAGCAACTCTAATTAATAAAATACTTCGACTAGCAGACAAGAAGTGTTTCTCAATTCTGTCAGGCCATATATTATTGGCTGAAGCTTGATAGAAAAGATCTAAGAACAGAAAATCAAAATTACCAGCTCAAATGAAGAATCGAAGAGTCTCCTATTGACCAGTTACAAAAAAATTTCAAGAAAATGATATATTTAAAACTCCAAACAGTTCCTCCACCCCGAGCCAATGAAGTAATACAACATAGAGTCACCAATCCAGCAGTCCTAAGAGAACCTTGTCAACTTCCCACCAACTTCCTTAAAACAGAAAAAGAAACAAGAAAAATACTATTGTCAAGGATTTGGTCACCCAGATTCTGAAACTAAGATTCAGTCGTGTGAACAATTTCACCCCTTCCACCTAAGAAATCTCAGAAGAATAACTATGATGATAGATCCACCAGAGAAGAAAGATCCGATGGAAAAGAAATGTTATAATAGGCAATTGTACAGTCTCCTTCTGATCCGTAAAGTCCATGCAGAGGATATAGATAATACAAAGGTGGAGGTTATGATAGGTCTTCCAACAAGCATAAAATGATGAGCCGCATAAAAAGAACTAAAACAACTCCACATTCCTAAAGATCATTCAGCTGCCCGAAAAATTCTCATATTTCTAAGTACTTTTGATATTACAAGAAGCTGTGTATTTTTACTATATAACGAATTACACTTGAGCAGTGACCAGTTGTCCACATAAGGGCAATCAAAGCTATAGAAAACAGTATCAGTACCCATGTGTCTGTTTTGAACCCCCAAAAGACATCCCACCCCTATACGAAAATGAACAATATAATCACCTAAATCCTTCGAACTCCCCACAATTAAGATGAATAAATAAAAAAAGACGTATCTTCAACCTCCTTAGATTAGAGGCAGGCGCCCAAAGCGAAGCTAAAAGCTGAACTCTATATCTCACAAGCTATATCAATAGCATCCCCTCTTGAATCTTTTAAAATTTTATATCTTCTCTAATCAATAGTACCATTAACAGCCTTGCTCATTTTCATAGCCATCTATCAAATTCATCACAGATATTTGTTAACATGGCCAAAATGTATATGATTGTAAAATCTTTCAAATGATCATCCCAAAGCAGAATGCCAAGTCAATTTCCTAATTCCAACATAATCATTCATAGCAACAAGTCCCCCAAGGGCGTGGCTTGGTAGTGTAGGGAGCTTCAAGTTCTGGGTTCGAATATAGGAGTGTGTTTAGTATGGCGGCGGGTTTCCAACGATTTCAAGAAAAATAAATCATAGCAACAAACAATAAAGCAAATAAGCAACAAATAGAGAATGAACTCGAACCTTCATGCAAAGAAAGACTTGGTCCTGCCTCTGAAACTCAGCGAGAACAGAAACAAGATCAGATTTGAGCAAGCGAGACACGTGGGATTTGATGAAGCGGTCGAAGCGAAGTGGGTGGGACTGGAGTCGCTTCAACTCTTTGGCCGCAATCAAACTCTCTTTGCTCATTTCTTTCTTTCTCCGCCATATCGACAAGCTAGGGCTCGACGCTGACCCTGACCCAGAACCATAAATATCACGAGTCCAAATCAGTTTTCTTCTCAAAGTGGAGAATGAGTTTTTTGGGAGACGCCACATATTTATAAAGGTTCGAACTCGAAAGGAATTTATAAATTTGATTAACGGGTGTATTTTCCGACCTGGGTTGGTTTCTCGAGAAACAAACAGAAAGTGAGAAATGAGAGGGGATGCTTGCTGGGAAGTGGGCTTAATGTTAATATATAAACGGGTCTGGTGATTTTTACTTCTACAAAATAATATTTTGTCGAACAATAATATAAAGATTAAACGGGAAGTTATGAATGATAATTTGGACGGATATTGATATATTCTAATAAAATATATGATATATGTAGTTTAATAAATTGATTTTGGATATGAAATTAAGCATTCGTAATAGACATTAAAGTGTTACATATATTTGTATCGGTCTTATCGGATCTCCATTATCCGTCAAATAATTAAAAATAAGATTATATGATTTACTTGTGTTAAAATTGATTTTCGAAATTGTGTTGAATTGATGATGTTGTGTTAAAATCGTCATCCCCAATTGACGTGGTTTGATGGTATGAGACTCATGATTTGTCTTTCAGGTCATGGGTTATAATTCATGGTGTGTGTTTCTTGTAAGAGTCTTGGACAGCCGGAGGTTTTATCTGCTATGTTTAAGTTCGGATCAGGTGGTTTGGCGGCGAGATTTCCAATGTTTCCAAAAAAAGTGTTAATTATAATCTTAGATATGATAATCGTATTAAAAATGATATTAAATTAACTAGTTGTAAAAGATATTGTATATTTGTTGATAGATTTTAAAATTTTCTAATATTTCGAACGGATACAAATATTCATATTGATAGACGAATGCAGATGTTGATATTGACCTTGAAAATTTTATTGGATGTGGATAGGTTTTGGTTACAGATGCAGATATTAAAAAAAAATTAAGGATACCTTATTCATTGCCATATTCAATGATGATTAAAAGACGATAAAATCACAATGAAAATAATGTTTTTTTGATTTTTTGATTTTATTTTTATTTATCATCAAAACGACGTCGTTTTAATGACAACTTTATCTCTCTTTAATCATGTTTTAGTCTCTTTATCATTTTCCTATTTTGTATTGAAGTTGAAGTTGTGTTATTTTAATGGCAATTGTATTAAATTATAGGATTATTTACATTTTAATACTAAATTTATGGAAAAAAAATAGTAATTGAATACATTAAATTTTAAAATATTATATTTTATTACTAAATCTATAATAAATTTAATATTTATATCAAAATTTCAGTAGATCTTAGTGTTAAAATGTTGGCCATTATTATGATACTGTGATAACTGTCACCTATTTCTTTTAATTTTATTTAAATTCTTATCCTCTAAAAATTAGTAACCACACACCCACTCCCCTTATAAAACTCAACCACCCCTCCTATTTAAAAACAACTAAACCTAATTTTTCATTGTTATGTGCTTAGTGTGAGTGAAACAAAATAATAACCAGGGTATTGAAGCTTTGTTTCCAGAAAAACCAGTGAGTAGTTAGAGAGAGAAACATAACCCTAGAGAGAGGAAGTACAGAAGAGAGACAAATAGTGGATAGGAGACAGAAATAGGGATCTTGACGTCGTCCGATCATCTTTTCCGGCGAGTGACCACTATAGGAGAATCCCCTCACCGAGACGAAGCCAACGCCGCCGGTCCGATCGCCTGAAGCCGCCGCACGCGCCACCGCTTCGCTGCTCCACGCGCCCATGCGCCGCCGTGCGTGCAGTACACCTCCCGGACCATAATCTTCTCCTCGTCGAGATACGCGGGTTAGACACCTCGTTTGCCCAATTCGGACCTTCGGTTGTCGTGAAACGAGCAAAAAACAAGAGTTAACGACGTTGGATCGTTCGTCGGTGACCACCGAGCATCCGCCATTACCACCACTGTCGTTGTGATCCTGGTGACTTGTATTGTCTGTTGATCACCTCGTTCTGAAATTTTGAAGTCGTTGGAGCTCGGTACGTTATATTTTACAGTTTTATGGGTGTAATTGTAATATTTTAAGAGTTTTGGATTTATTTATAAATTGACATATTTATTGACCTAAATGAGCAAATTCTGATTTTTAGTGAGTAATATGAGATAACTGAAAGTTTTGGGACTAAATTGATAATATTGTAAAGTATTGGTGAATTTGCAAATTTGGAAAATTTATTGGTAAAATCATAATTTTAGTAAAATATAGGGACCTGATCGAAATTTTATAATTTTTCCAGATTTTAGTGAGGACATATAGATATAGAGAGTTTTGTGTGGATTGAGGTAAGTACAAATCATGATGATTCCCTTAACATAAATGTTTAATGGTTGATGTTTGATATATTGGTTTATATACTATAATATAAATATATTTATACATATATGTTGGAAATTTGATTGAATAATCGATAGTATGAGAACATAAATTGTGAATATAAATTTTGGGTATAATTATATGCTTGTACTATGAATCGAAGTATTTGAGTATTATGTGACTTTGAGATGAGTTGATGGATGAAATACGATGAGATGTATTGTATTGGATATTGTGTGGGATTATTGTTATGCTGCAAGATTTAGCATAATAGTGGTTAGAGATGCGAGATTATGCGAGGTTATGCGAGATTAGCATATGTTTGTGGTTCAATCCCCCTATTGCACATTTATACGGGATTATACGGTGGGAAACCTTGGGAGTATGAGAGAAACTCTCTCATTGATTTCAGTCCATTATTATACCGAATCCGGATAGCAAACCTTGTTTGATTGAGATGTGTTGTTGTGAGTATGTTTTGCCTGAGTTAGCTTTTATATATTAACTAGATATTGTCCGTGCCTACGACACGATGTTATAGAATTTACAAAAAGATTGAGATTATGTTATTTAATCTGTTTGTTAATTTTCAGAGATATTCTATAATTAAATGATTTTATTTTTTAATTAAATGATTTTATTCTTTAATTTATTTGGTGGTATTCATTTTCCATTAATAAATGATTTTATTCTTTAATTTATTTGGTAGTTTTCATTTTCCATTTTTATAGAGATTCTATAACGAAATGACTCTTTATCAGCCGTTAGATTATAATTAAATGATATGAGCTGCCAATTAAGCCACATAAATATAGCATTTGGATACATTATCTCTCTTAATCTTAATCATCTGTTACACTCTCTTTCCTCCCATAGCATTGTGCTTTATAATATAGATTGTTGTTTTCATATAATAATAATAATAATAATAATAATAATAATAATAATAATAATAATAATAATAATAATGTCATGTTGAGAGTATGAATGTTTTTACTTACTGAACTCTTTAAGCTCATCCCATATTTCCCAAACATCACAGGAAGTTCGTCAGCGCAACAGTAGCAGTATCAGTACCATGATTTGACTCGTTTGCCACAGTCGTTAGTTAGGTTGGTTCATACATTTCTTTTGACTTTTGAGATAGGATATTTAGGACAACTTTAATGTTTTCAGACACTTTTGATGTAAAACACTGTTTGAGGTTTGTTGAATTGCATCTTGTGGAATATTATATTTTATTTGCAAATTTTGGTTCAGTTGCATGACATAAAGGTGCTCGAGCTGAAGTGGTTCGCAGATCCCTTTCTAAGGTTGGGCCCGCTATAAGGAGGGGGCCGTGACAAATTCATACAAACATACTATTTTTAGCATTAAACATAAAACTTAACCATTAAACATTCAAACTCTACCAATAAACATGCAATTAATTTCATATTTTGAAAAATTTCATGACCCCTAACATTTTGTATAATTTTAATAATCAAATAATATTTTATCACAAATTTAATAATAAAATATAATATTAGAATATTCACAGTACCGAATTGTTATATTGATGTAAATTTAATAATAAAATTTAAATATCCGTTAAATAAATCTATAAATGAGATTGAGGTTAGATTCAGACGCATTGCATTGTTGTCTTATTTAAAAATTTATTAATAACATTAATTATTTAATACACACCAAATAAATTTCTGCATTAGGAACACCCAAATAATATCAAAATCACTTCAAAAATAATTTTTTTACAATTAACAACAACAAAACACAAAATTCTTTCTTGAATAAGCACAAAATTTAAAAACATTTATTTTATTTAACTAAATATTAGTTGCTCGTGTGAACCTGGGCTTCAGACCAAAGTGCTACCAGCTATGGAACAAAAACACCATCTACAAACTGACCCTGCAAATATTCAATTCACATTCTCTTCTTTTTTTTCTCCCTTCCAACATTTGGTATTTCATTAAGAATTTTCAGTATGATAAACCGTAAACGTATTCTTTAAAAGAAATCGCAACTCCAAGCCTCTTTAATCTTCGTGCAATGCAGCTTCTGAAATAGCAGAAACACGGCTGGCGTTCGGGATTGCCCAATGACATGCTATTCCAATGTATGAATTTTCGGCCTTTGACAGTTGTGGCTACAATGAGTACTGTGCTGTTCACCAGTAATTCATAATAAAAATTCAGCATAATTAATGTCAGAAACTCAGAATTGCGCACAAAGAAGCAAAACAAAGAGAGAAGCAGAAAAGGAGAAAGAAAAGGACCTGCTTAAGCACTTTCCACTCATATAGGATCATAGTTACAGCTTCCACAGTTTCTACTATAAATTCGAGAACTTCATCAACTAAATGGAATTAAAGCAAATAATTAACAACTAAATGAAAAAAAAAACAAACAAACAATTAACCGAATATAGACATGTTATGTATGAATTCATCTTCAAAACAAGGTTGTTTAAACTAAAACCACCTAAAAAGCATATGAACTCTAGAAAATTATTATTCAAAACCAAATAATACTGACCGACGTTGCAAGACATTGTGTGGCATCACGCTCCCTTGAGAAATAATAAGCACCATTTAGATGAAGTTCTGGGTGACACTCCTGAGCTTTAGTAATAATTCATTGCATGGGATGCTTTTCCCCTCCGACATTTTTTGGGAAAAAGTAGGTAAAAGCTTTGCCACATCAAGATCCTTTGAGACATTACAAAGACATATCAAAATGGTAGAAGTTAATTCTTGGTCAAGAACGACACCCTTATCTGCCATTTGACGAATCAAATCAAAGATTTCTTCTGTTTCACCTTGTGAACTTAACCCTTTTAAAAGAGAATCATATACACAGGTATCAGGTGTAAAGCCATGAGCAACCATTTTCTGGAAAACACTTTTGGCATCACTCAACAGTCCACATTTTGATAACCTATTTATTAATGTGGAAAAGGTCACAGCATCAGGAGCCAAACCCAAATGAAGCATGTCGTTGAATAATTCCCTGGCATATTGCAAATCCCCAGCTTTAAGAGTCCCATTAATCATAATGTTAAAGGATGCAATATCTGGTTCACAGTTTGCATTTCTCATTTCTAGAAACAATCTCTTGGCTTGCTCCAAACTATTCTCCCTGCACAAAGATGCCATCAAGGTGTTGTAGTCAAACAAGGTTGGAGCATTCCCATAAACTCTCATTTTAATAAAAATTCCTTTCGCAATATTTTGCATACGAATTTTGCAAAATCCGTCAATCACGACACTGTATGTAACTGAGTTGGGAACAACTCCCAGTTCAAGTATATGTTTCCACATTTCCAAGGCCTTGTCAATTATTCCAGCAGTTAGATATTTACCGATTAGAGTATTAAAAGTTACCAAATTACCAGGTCTCCCTCTCTCAAGCATCACATGATAAATATTCACAGCCTCATCAAGGCGATCTTCTTTGCAGAGCCCTTGAATTAGCAGGTTAAATGTCATATCATCCGGTTCAACATATTTCTTGTCCTCCAATATCAAATTGAAAAGTTCCAATGCTTCCTCAGCCTTCCCAATCTTGCCAAGTCCCATAAGTAATGTATTGTAAGAAACTACGTCAGGCATTATTCCCTTCTCTATCATCATTTTCAAAATTTCATAAGCTTCACTGACAAGACCTTGCTGGCAGAGTCCATTAATTAAAACATTATAAGTTATAACACTAGGTTCTTCACCCTTTTTTACCATCAAATTCAATAGATCCATGGCTTTAGTAGCCCTCCCACCTTTACCAAGTCCTTCAATTAAACATGTATAAGTAACAACATCGGGGCGAATCCCACATTCCAGCATAGCATTCAGCAATGCCACCGCTTCTTTCCATTTCCCAATCTTACAAAGACAATGCATTAAACAACTATATGTGACTACATTCGGAGAAATTCCTCTCTCCAACATTTCATCAAAAAGTTTCTTCCCTTTATCGAAACTTCCAGTATTACAATAACCACTAATAAGAGTACCGTACACTACAACATCAGCTTCCAAACCCCTCCCCTTCATCTCCTCCAACAACCCCACAGCCTCATCAACTCTACCATCCTTACAAAGACCATCCATCAAAGAGGTATATGTAACTAAATTCGGACAACAACCCACGGCCTCCATGTCAAGCAAAAAATCTGATGCTTCCTTAAACCTTTTGGCTTTACAAAGTCCATTTATAATGGTATTATAACTAACAATATCCGGCAATACACCATTGCTTTTAACTTCACCAAACAACTCAATAGCCTTATTAACCTCACCCTTACTACAAAAACCCTTTAATATAAGATTAACACCATAAACATTCACACTAAACCCACGCTTTAAAACCAACCCAACAACTCCTAAAGCAAATTTGGGCTTCTGGGTTTGCACAAAAACTCCGATTAAACCACTCAACGACAGGAAACTAGGGGTAGAACAAAAAATTTCATCTTACTATAAACTGAAAAAGCATATTCGTAATTTTTGGACTTTACCAGGGCTTCCACGAGAGAATTGCAAACGGAACTAGACGGTGGGTGGCCCGAACAAATGGCTCTGTGAAAGAGGGAAACTGCTTCTTCATATTGAGAATTGGGTTTTTCAAACAGAATCCTCAACTGGGTTTCTATATCAGATTGTGTAACTGAAGAGAAAAAACTGACGGGGAGATGCAGGATTCGCTCGGGAAAGCGACGGTGACGATTAAGAAAGATTTTGTGAGCATTTTCATCGTTTGTAATCGAAATTAGCACTATGTTAATTTTCTTAATGGCATAAAGACATGAATCAAAATAGAGAAAATATGCCTCGTACAAAATACTAGCAATTAGGGTTTATGTCGGGGTTTTGCTTATGGAGGACTAGAGGAAGGGAAAATTGCACGTAGGCCCCTGGGTTTTACCGAAGCGCCAGACTGACCCATGGTGCGCATAATTGCTCTGGTTAGAAACCGAAACCGAAATATATATCTGATATTTGATATCTATATATAACCGAAAAATTTTACAATTGATATTCATATACGTAGACGATAAAAAAATCGGATATCCAATAAATAACTAAAAAATTTAAAAATAAAAATTTATATAATAATATAATATTTTTGTTTTTAATTGTTGGTCAATATCAGGTATCCGATATCTGAGATATTAAAACCCATAATCAATCAAAATCAATTTGGTTACCTAATTTTCAAACAAAAACTTAACTATCTATATATCTACTATATTCCTTATGCAAACGGAGCTTTATAATTCATTATTGAAGGCTTCCAATGTTTTCCTTATTTTAGGGAAATTTATTAAATGAATAAGGTTTGATTGAGTTGAAATTAAATATAGAAAGTGGAAAGTATATTTTGTAAAATTGAATTCAATGTACTTTGGTTAAATTATAATTAAATGTATAAGGTGAAAGGTGTGCGTATTAAAGTGGAGGCTAACGCATTTTGATTAAGTTAGAACTAAATATACAAGATATAAGATGTGTGTTTTGTGAAGTCGAGGTTAATGTATTTAGTCATATCTTAATTAATTATTTTTTGTATTGTATACATACATAATACATAATAAATTATAATGCTTTGAACTGTTTCAGATTCTAAAAAGATAAACGTAAGTCATCTTATATATGAAGAATTCCCCCATACTGAGAACAAACAAATATTCGAGTCTTTATATGGCTTTCATTTCTCTCAATTATAAAGTCATTTGTCTCCTATGATTGTGAACAAGGTTTGGAATTTCTTACTCCAATTAATAATTTATCCATCAGGCTTCCATCAAAATAAGTTTTATTCTCTTACTTTTATTTCATATATTGGAACCGATTCTTATTTCATATTTAGAGAGTGTTTTTATTAGTAAACATATATGACATTGTTATTTTATAAGTACATATATTATATTATTGTACCAAATAATTTATGTAGATTGAGAGGAAAAGTGGAAATTATAAAATTTATTTTTAACTACGGCTTTCGTGAATATGAATGTCCATCGCGCGAACTTCGGAATAATTATTGAATAAACTTCAAACATCGAGTAGTTATTTCGGCAAGATAATATCAGTATCCAAAATAAATACAGAACGACCATTTATCATCTTTAATTCATACACGTGTCCAGTCTTGAATTGGAATGGACGAGAGCAGTAGAAAAAATACAACGTTATAATTATATAATAATAATAGCACAGCTATAATATTTATCGATAATATTCAAAGTTAAATGTCCATTATGCGCCACTGGGCTCTTGGCCCAGTGGTGGACTTGTGTTCGACTCCCTGCAGTGGCAGGAAGTCAAAATAATTTCTCTCAATTTGAGAGTGGTAGAATTCTCCCCGTATTTGAGTGGGAGTTGATGTTTCATCTCTAGTAGACGTAGAATTCTGGATGTACTTCAATGTTTGTATTCAATATTCCAGTAGGTTTCAGATTATATATCTGTAGATTTGTATTGTAATAAAAAAATGTATATTCTGCAGTTTTGATATTTGAAAACGATACATATGATATGAGTGGCATCTTTGCAGTTTAAAATCTCACATGGAGAGTTTAAGATTCGAATCTCATTATATATATATATATATGGTGATTTTTGTCATTAAGTATTTGAACAGTTCGGGAATGGGAGAGATGAGATTTCTCATTTGAAGAGGACGAAGGGTCAGAGGGTATTGGTTACTCCCCGGAAAGGCATGATGTTCGGACCCGGTTTTCCGGATCTTGCCGACCAGAGGAAACAACATGGTGCAAGTTTCAGAGGCCGTCAACATCAGAACCTAGACTGACCATTTCAGACCGATAGCTCGATTCAGTTCTATCCTTCATCCTATACTGGAATAATGAGCTCATATATTTTGGGTCAGATTGGGAGTAGTTGGAGTAGTTTGGCACACGGTCTGGCCTTGCTCATGAAACCCGACGTGTGATCATGGATAGTTTGGACATTTCCCTCTGACATGTACCACCGTATGAGAGATCTTTACAAACTGAGATCATAATGGTGAAGTGTGGAGTGTAGAAAAACATAGTGATTTGACTAGGAGTATATGACAAGTTTGCTTTCGGCGAAGCAGTTGGGCAGAGAGCTCATCAATCCATCAGAGATTCACGTGGTGTCGTCATAAAGACTATGGTACAGTGTTTGTATTTCACTTAGAAATAAAGGGATGTAGTTCATTTGTATAAGGTGGTAACAAAAATCTCATAAAAAAAAAATATTATTTTTTGTTGACGGTGGATTTTTTTGGTCTCAGGGTAATATTGGAATATCACTCCCGAGGAAATCCTCCTCCAACTGTGAATTTGTTTGGTTATGGGGGACCAAAGGAAATTTAGCGGAAAACAAGAAAATACGCCAATCAGACAAGGTGATTTAACGTGGTTCGGCGGATTTTGGGATCCGACCTACGTCCACGGGCAAGAACAGGATGGTGCTTTTTATTACTCAAATTCACTCCTCAGATCTCCTCTTTGCTTTTACAAATCAGAGCTCTATGACACTAATCTCTTACTCTTGTGATGATTTTTAGATGCCCTTTTACACATGCTCTACCCTTCTATTTATAATAATACAGAAATCAGATTCCTATTTGTATAAGAAATCCTATTTGAACCCAATCTTCTCTTCTTGTAGGGTTTCCTGATCCGGTATTGCCTTCTTCTTCTGCTTTCCCTTTTGGATTCTGACTCTCTCTCCTTGTGAAAGTAGGATGTTTTTCTCTATCTTATCCATAAGCATGGTGTGCTGTTATCTTGAACGCGGTCCGTCGTCTGGTCGGTCTTTAATGAGGTCGGCCATGACAATCTTTTATGCTGAGAACGTTCCTGCCGACATCTATAGTGCTCGGTCGTATGAACCAAAGTGGTCGGTCTTCACATGAACTGGCCGGGTCGGCCTCATGATCTCAACCAGACAGCGAATTTACCCTTTTGTCCTTGTCGTACTGTCTTAAATGCTGTAGCGCCTGAAAACACCATCAACATCTGTCCCCTAGTTCTCGGTTCCAACGAGTATGTGAGTTGGTGCCGGGAACTATATGAAGAGGTGTGTGTGCTGATTGTCTATGCTGGTAGTCGTCCCAAAATGTGAGAAGGAATTTTCTTGCCGTTCCAATCATCTTTCCTCGAGACGTACAACCATCATGTCTCTTTAAATGCCTATCAAATCAACTTTAGGGTTTCTTCTAATGCTCGACACTTGTCACACATCCGCGGGGTTCCCGCCAAAAGAGAGGACGAATCGACCGTGCAGAGACGTTTTTTACAGTGGGCTAATCTCAGCCGTCTGTTTGAACTTGGGAGGCCCCCCTCGTAGCTGACACTTGGCGTTCATCCGGGCTCTTCCTTTAGATCCAATGGTCACGAGCATCCTGGTCACGGATATAAGAAGGGGAGGCTTCCACTGTTCCATCTTTTTCGGCAATTTCTCCTTCCTCTCTGCAAGTACCTTTGCTCATTTTTGCATCTCGGATTTCAACCGCGGGCTTCGTTCTGCTGCTGAGTATAAGGAGCGGGCATTACCGTACTGCACGACCTCCTGTTTTTGAGAAGAGCAAGTAAGTCTTCTGAGCGACCTCTCATCTTTTTCTCTATGCAGTGTTTCTGTTTGTTTATTTTGCTTAGGGAGAGACTTGTGGTTTTGCTGGGTCTTGCTTTAGGGCACTTCTTTAGAGACTCCAAATCTAGTTTTAGCACGGGCACCGTGGGTAGCTTCTCGTAGACTGATTCTCCCCCTTTCTCTGTTTTCTGGGTGTCAGGGATGTCTGACAGTAATTCTTCCTCCGAAAGGCCTGTCAAAATCTCAACTTCCCCTGCTGAAGAGCTCTCCTCGGGCTCAGGGCGCCCGCCCAGTGTAGAAGATCTCGACACTACCCCCACCCCTTCTGAGGTCGAAAATGACTCCTATCATCAGAGGGTTCCTCGGAAGGACCCAGAGCCTGGAGAACTTGGGTCGTCGGCTCTGGATATGAACCGTCCTTCTAAGATAACTGAGGATGATCTGGCGTTATTGCGGCAACGATACAGCATCCCGATAGATATTGCTCTAGAAGTTCCGGTCCAATGGATCGTGCTAGTCAGCCTGACGAGGGCTCGGTGGCGCTTCTTCCTATCTTTTTTGAATGTGGGCTGCGGTTGCCGATGCAACGCTACTTCGCTTGGATGCTGGCCGAGATGGAGCTTGCCCCTTGCCAATTGAGCTTGAATAGCTGGAGGATCCTGGCCGGCATATATGTGGTCTGGCACCGGGCAGGTTTAGGTGTACCTGCTTGGAAGAGGTGAAGAGGTTGTACCGTTTGAAGTCTAACCCAAAGACTCACTACGGTTGGTATTACCTCTCTGCTTACGATAGCTCGTCCAACCTTGTCCAGAAGCTCCCTGATTCCAACAAGAACTTCAAGGACTCTTGGTTCTGGGCAACTGGGGATTGGGGTCGGGTTTGAGATCGTTTGAGGAGGATGTCTCGGTTCCAGACATCTTCAGGGCTGGAGGTTAGGAGTCTAACGCCCCTTCATTCTTTCTTTGTCCCGTTCTCTAGTTTCTTTTAGGTTTTCTAACTTCTTTGGTTCCTCCCAGCTTGTTGGCGAGATGCTCCAAAGGTTTTCTCGCCAGGTTCGGAGGCGGGTACATTGGGCTCGGGGATATGCTGCCCCCTGGAGGAATTTGGTTAATGACGCGGCTTTTGTTGAGTCAGGCCTCATTCAGACCGTCCCTCCGGAAGTATCTGGCCGGTTAGGTAGGTGTCTGATGGCTGTTTTAATGATCTTTCCTGTTGTTTCATCATCATGTTTGATATCTTTGCTATATGCTCGGTCCCTGACTTCCTTTTTTTTTTTTTTTTGGTAGGCATGTCGAAGAGGCCAAAGTTCCTTGAAAAGTTGGCCGGTACAGTGAAGAAGGCCGGCCGTGCTGCTGAACTTCCCAGGTGCGGACCGATCTCGTTGAGAATATATCTCCTGGACAAGTTCAAACAAGTGTTCGGGGGCTGTCCTCACCTTCTGGCGTGCAATCATCAGGATCTGCTCACCTTGCCAGTCCGCCGAAACCTCTTAGGAAGAGGAGGCGTCAGTTCGGGACCGAGGAGACCGAGTTGGCCCAGGAGGGAGAAGACGAGGGAGCTGCTCCAGTCAAGAGGAAGGACATTCGTAGGGGGAAGAAGTCCTCTGAAAGTTCCTCCAGGAAACGGAAGGGCCCTGTGGTCCTCGGGGTGGACGACTTGGGAGAGAGCATCCGGGAGGCTACCTCTCACCTAGTGCCGGCTTTTAATGAATTGGCCGAGGTGATTCCCCCGGGGGAGGTCTCGAGGTATGAAGATGTGTCTCCCGAGGGTGTTGTGGCTGAGATGAGTTCTCAGATGGCGAAGGTACTTTTACTCCCTTTTTTTTTTTTTTTTGGTTCTCTCTTTTCTTGTATTTGACTCCTTCCTCCCTTTTTGTGTGCAGGCCAACTACCTTATGGCCAAGAACAAGGGTCTTCTTCTGACTCTGCTGTCCGAGGGCGGTCAGGCCCAGAGGCTTCAAAGTCGCCTTTCCGAAGTGGAGGCAAAGCTAGCTGACCGGGAGGAGGTGATTAAGAATCTCGAGGCGGCCGCTGTTGAGAGTTTCAAAACGAACAAGGCTCTCAAAGCAGCTGCTGTGCTAGAAAGGAAACTTGCTGATAATGCCAGGGAGGACCTGAAGGTTGCCCAATCTGAGATTGGCGTTCTGAAGGGGAAGGTAGCAAGTGCTGAGGCCAAGGTGAAGAACAAAGATGAGGAAGTTGCTCGGGCCCGAGATAGTCTTGAAAGGAAGAAAACCGAGCTTGAGGAGAGGGAGATTGATCTCGAGGAGAGAGAGAGCGAGCTGGAAAAAGAGAGAAGCTGATCTCGAGGCCGAGAAGGAGGCCATCCGTCTCGAGGGAGTTGGTGATTGTGCCGAGATGATACCGATGGTGCTGCCGAGCCTGAATATGGACCCTATCTACGCGGCCATCAGTTACTGTAAGGGGGATATTTCTGAGGAAGAGTTTCAAAAGTGGATCCCTCCCCCACCTGAGGAGGTGATGGATCCCGCCCCCATCTCGGTTATTCCGGCTCCTGAGGTTCCTCCTGAAGAAGGATCGGAGGTTCCTGCCGTGGACGAGGACTGCCTTGAGATCCCTCCTCCTGATGCCGAAGTTGTAGCTCCTCCTCATGGTGCCGAAGTTGCAGTTCCTCCTCTGATGCGAAGTCGCAGCCCCTCCTCCTGATGCCGAGCCGCTCCTTCCGTCATTTGAGCCAACTGAGGAAGAAGTTTCTGCCCCTGCGCGGGATGAATGAGAAAGGGTAACCCTGCCGGGGCCCTATGTAACTTTTTCCTGTAATAATATTACAACTTGTATTTATATACATTTATGCATTTATGTTTGTTTATTTCTTTCTTCTTTTTCTTCCTTTTTATGCTTCTTGTCATCATTGCAATTTTAAAGCCCATCAGGGGTCAGCACGAGTTAGAGGGGTCTGGATTGACCCTGTGAAGAGTGAGGCATTTGGACCCGGGGAATGTTATGTCCCCGGTCCGGAGAGCTGACTTGGCGGGGCGTATCTTGACCCCGAGCTGAGTGAGATATTGGGTTCTGGGGGAATGTTACCTCCCCAAACCGATGGAGTTTGACTCGGTGGGACGTAACCCGACCCCGAGCTGAGTGAAGACTTGGTACTGGGGGAATGTTACGTCCCCAGTAAAAGACAGACTCGGTGGGACATCGCCGACCCCGAGCTGTTAGGACCACTTGGCTTGGGGGAATGTTACGTCCCGAGCTGAAAGAGTACTTGGCACTGGGGGAATGTTACGTCCCCAGTCCAAAGACAGACTCGGTGGGACATCGCCCGACCCCGAGTGTTTGAATCACTTGGCCCTGGGGGAATGTTACGTCCCCAGTCCAAAGACAGACTCGGTGGGACATCGCCCGACCCCGAGCTGTTTGAATCACTTGGCCTGGGGGAATGTTACGTCCCCAGTCCAAAGACAGACTCCGGGGGAATGTTACGTCCCCGAGCTGTAAGAATCCTTGGCACTGGGGGAATGTTACGTCCCCAGTCCAAAGACAGACTCGGTGGGACATCGCCCGACCCCGAGCTGTTTCAATCTCTTGGCCTGGGGGAATGTTACGTCCCCAGTCCAAAGACAGACTCCGGGGGAATGTACGTCCCCGAGCTGTAAGAATCACTTGGCACTGGGGGAATGTTACGTCCCCAGTCCAAAGACAGACTCGGTGGGACATCGCCCGACCCCGAGCTGTTTCAATCTCTTGGCCCTGGGGGAATGTTACGTCCCCAGTCCAAAGACAGACTCGGTGGGGCATTGCCCGACCCCGAGCTGTTAGAATCATTTGGCACTGGGGGAATGTTACGTCCCCAGTCCAAAGACAGACTCCGGGGGATGTTACGTCCCCGAGCTGTAAGAATCACTTGGCACTGGGGGAATGTTACGTCCCCAGTCCAAAGACAGACTCGGTGGGACATCGCCCGACCCCGAGCTGTTTCAATCTCTTGGCCCTGGGGGAATGTTACGTCCCCAGTCCAAAGACAGACTCGGTGGGACATCGCCCGACCCCGAGCTGTTTCAATCTTGGCCCTGGGGGAATGTTACGTCCCCAGTCAAAGACAGACTCGGTGGGGCATTGCCCGACCCGAGCTGTTAGAATCACTTGGCACTGGGGAATGTTACGTCCCCAGTCCAAAGACAGACTCCGGGGGAATGTTACGTCCCCGAGCTGTAAGAATCACTTGGCACTGGGGGAATGTTACGTCCCCAGTCCAAAGACAGACCCCGGGGGAATGTTACGTCCCCGAGCTGTAAGAATCACTTGGCACTAGGGGAATGTTACGTCCCCAGTCCAAAGATGGACTGGTGGGACATCGCCCGACCCCGAGCTGTTTCAATCTCTTGGCCCTGGGGGAATGTTACGTCCCCAGTCCAAAGGCAGACTCGGTGGGACATCGCCCGACCCCGAGCTGTTAGAACCACTCGGCTCTTGGGGAATGTTACGTCCCCGAGTGAAAGAATCACTTGGCACTGGGGGAATGTTACGTCCCCAGTCCAAAGATAGATTTGGGTGGTTTTTTTTTTTCGCTTTTTCAAAGGTTTTGCCAGAAAATGAATTTTTATTCATGCTTGGGGGGGGCGTGCTGCCCTCTTTACAACAGTTGTTCCGGTTCGTTGTTTTGCCCGGTTTCTGCAAAAAAGAAAGAAAATGGAAGAAAGGAAAGTTGATCTTCATGGGAAGTACTTTCTTAACATCTCGGCGTTCCATGGTTTCTTCAACCTCGTGCCGTCCAGACGCCCCAGGATGTAGGCCCCTGGTCTTACCATCTCAATGATTTTGTAAGGTCCTTCCCACTTGGCACCTAACGAACCCTCTTCAGGTCGTCGGGTGTTCAGAGTCACTTTTCTTAGCACTAGATCACCTGGCAGGAAGGAGCGGGTCCGAACTCTCTTATTGTAGAATCGGGCCATTCTCTGTTGGTAGATGGCTGCTCTTACTGCTGACTGCTCTCTTCTTTCTTCGATCAGGTCGAGGTGATTTTTGATAAGTTCTTTGTTCCATTCGTTTTCAAAGTGGCGGACCCGGTGGGTTGATATTCCGATCTCTGCCGGGATGACGGCCTCACATCCGTATGATAGGGAGAAGGGTGTCTCTCCTGTTGAGTCTTGAAGGTCGTTCGGTGTGCCCACAGTACCTCCGGTAGCTCCTCGACCCATAGGCTTTTGCTTGATCCGAGCCGAGCTTTCAGGTTTGACTTGATGATTTTATTGGTGGCTTCAACCTGTCCGTTCGACTTGGGATGGGCCGGCGAGGCGAATTTCAAGGTTATCTGGAGGTCTTCACAAAGTTTCCTGAATCCCCTGCTGTCGAACTGCTTTCCGTTGTCGGTGATGATCGCTTGGGGGATTCCGAACCGACAGATTATATTTCTTTTCAGGAACTCTGTGGCCTTCTTTTCTGAGATGGTGGACAAGGGCTCTGCTTCTACCCATTTGGTAAAGTAGTCTATGGCCACGATTGCATATTTTGCCTGGCCTCGTCCTTTCGGCATCGGCCCTATGATGTCTAGCCCCCACTGTGCGAAGGGCCAGGGGCTGGATATGGTGGTTAGCTGCTCTGCCGGCTGATGGTAGAGGTTGGCATGCTTCTGGCAACCTTCGCATTTCCGCGCCACCCTCACGCCATCCTGGTGCATGGTTGGCCAGTAAAACCCTTGCCTCAAGGCTTTGAAGGCGATTGATCTTCCCCCGGCATGGCTCCCGCAGATGCCTGCGTGAATCTCCCTGAGTACGTAGTCTGCTTCTTCTGGTGCTAAACATCTTAGGAGGGGTACGGTGTATCCTCTCCGGTAGAGTACTCCTTCAATCAGGGAAAACTTGGTGCTCTTGAACTTCAGCTTCCTGGCCTCCTTTTTATCTTTAGGGGTTTCTCCTGTTTCCAGATATCTCCTGATCGGCTGCATCCATGAATCTTTGCTTTCTTCTTCTAGTACGTCCACCTCTGTCTCCCCTATGCTTCTTTCTTGGAGGTATATAAGAGGGATTACCCTGGGGTTTTCTGTCTTCATTGAAGAGGCAAGCCTGGCCAGGGAATCTGCTTCGCAGTTGTCTTCTCGTCCGACCTGTTTGAAGAGTACGTTTCCCACTTTCTCCACCCACTTCTTTACTTCGGCTAAGTAAGCTACCATGGCTGGTTCTCTGGCTTGAAAATCTCCTTTCAGCTGCTGTATTGCTAGCTGAGAGTCACTCCTGATCACTACATTGTGGACTCCTACTACCGTACACAGCCTTAGTCCGGCCAGTATCGCCTCGTACTCTGCTTCATTGTTTGTAGTTTTGAAGGCGAATTTGAGGGCGAGCAGTATTTCTTCTCCCTTCTCACTTTTTAGTGCTACCCCTGCTCCGTATCCGTGCGAGCTTGCGGACCCGTCCACAGACATTTCCCAACTGTTTTCTTCCACGGCCAGGACCTGTGGTTCTGTGAGCTCTGCTATGAAGTCTGCTAAGGCCTGCCCTTTTATTGCTGTTCTCGGGAGGTAGGAGATGTCATGCTCGCTTATTTCTACCGACCACTTCATTAGTCTCCCTGAGGCCTCAGGTTTTTGCAAGATTTGTCTCAGGGGATAATCCGTGTATACCTTGATAGGATGGGCTTGAAAGTAGGGTCGTAACTTCCGGGCCGCAGTGATTAGGGATAGGGCAATGAGTTCGTGTGTGGGGTATCGTATCGTTTCTGCGTCCAGCAGGGCTTTACTGATGTAGTAAACCGGTTTCTGGACATGGTCGGTCTCTTGTACCAGTGCCGAGCTTACTGCGTGCTTTGAGACGGCCAAGTATAGATATAGTGTCTCCCCTGGGAGGGGTTTGGCTAAGAGAGGGGGTTGTGCCAGGTATTGTTTCAGGTGCTGGAAGGCCTCTTCACACTCGGGTGTCCAGTCGACCCCTTTTTGAGCTTTTTTGATGATTTTGAAGAAAGGATGGCACTTGTCGGTTGCTCGTGAGATGAATCGGTTGAGTGCGGCGATTCTTCCTGTGAGGCTTTGTACTTCCTTAACTGTCCGGGGTGATTTCAGGTCTAGCACGGCTTGTATCTTTTGCGGGTTCGCCTCAATGCCTCGTGAACTTACCATGTAGCCCAGAAATTTTCCTGAGGCTACCCCGAATGCACACTTCTCCGGATTGAGCTTTAAACTGTGTTTCCTCAGGAGTTCGAAAGTTTTCTTCAGGTCGGCCACATGGTCTCTTGGTTTTCGGACATAGTTATCATGTCGTCGACATATACCAGCATGGTTGTGCCGATGAGCGGTTTGAAGATTTTGTTCACCAGTCTCTGGAAAGTTGCCCCTGCATTCTTCAACCCGAAAGGCATTACTTTATAACAGTACAGCCCTTGGTCAGTGATAAATGTGGTCTTCTCCTCGTCCGCAGGGTGCATCTTGACTTGATTGTATCCCGAGAAAGCGTCCATGAAGCTTAGCAGCCCTTGGCAGGCTGTTGTATCTACCAGTTGGTCTATATTTGGGAGGGGAAAGCTGTCTTTTGGACATGCTTTGTTGAGGTCGGTGAAATCTACGCACATTCTCCACTTTCCGTTAGATTTTTTCACCAGTACTACGTTGGACACCCACTCTGGGTATTTTACTTCCCGGATGAAACCGGCTTTCAGCAATTTTTCCACCTCGGTTGCTACTGCTCCGCACCGCTCCTGGTTGAATATTCTCCTCTTCTGCTTTACTGGTTTGTGTAATGGGTTCACTGCTAAGCGATGGCTTACGAATTTTGGGTCGATTCCGGGCATGTCATCGTGTCCCCATGCAAAAACGTCGGGGTACCCTTGCAGACATTCCAACAAGTCTTTTCTTAGGGCCTGGTCTAAACTTCCCCCTATTTTTATGTTTTTCTTTGGCCCGAATAGCTTTACTTCTTCTAATTCTTCGGCTGCTCCGAGCCGTGCAGCTCCATCGGGCCGAGGAGCAGGGTCTTCCTCGTGTTCTCGTCGTCCTCGTCCCTCTGTCTCTTCTTGGTGCTTTTTTCCACGCAGAGGGTCTCTCGTGAGTAAGTGGCAAAACAGCTGCGGGCTACCTTCTGGCTTCCGCATATGATCCCGATCCCTTCCCGCGTGGGGAATTTCAATTTCAAGTAATAACAGGACATTGCAGCCTTGGTTCTCATCATGAAGGGGCGGCCGACAATGACTTGATAACTGCTCATGCAGTCTACTACAGTGAAGTTTATCATGATTGTTCGGGTTTTGGGGGCGGCTCCGATTGTCATTGCTAGTTGAATTCTTCCCAGCGGGATGACCGTTGATCCCCCGAAACCGTACAGGGGGGTGATGTCTTTGGTTAGAGCTGTGCATTCTACCCCCAGGCTCTCCAAAGTTTCTTTGGAAATTATGTCTACTGCGCTCCCGGGGTCCACCAAGATCCTGTCCACTTCTGTGCCGCCGATTGTTGCTTTGATTATTAGTGCGTCGTCATGGGGGAAACTTACCCCCTGAGCGTCTTCATCGGTGAACATGATGGGTGTCGACCGACTTCCTCGGGGTGTTTGGGATTTTTTCTGTTTTCAGCACCTCTGTCCCCCGTGCTCGGCTATAATTTTTCCTCGACCGGTTAGAGTCCCCGGCCAGCGTTGCCCCTCCTGCGATGACGTTCACCTCTCGATTCCTTGCCCTTTGTCTGGCGGCCATGATCTCGTGGTCTATGTAATTGTTCAGGTACCCGTTCCGGGCCAGGTCCTCCATTTGTTCCCGCAGGTCCTTGCATTCATCGGTTGTGTGTCCTTTTAGATTGTGGTGCAGGCAGTAGGATCTTTTGTTTTTTCTGTCTGGGGGGAACCTCCTGAGGTCGGGCTCTATTAAGAGGCCTTTCTCTCGTATCTCCATGATGATTTCCCCTGGCGGCTTGCTTAGGGGAATATATGCTTCCTCTCGGACCACATGGTTTACTTGAGTTGCGGGCCTTTGCTTTGATCCTTTTGTGCCATTGGTTTGAACTCTCTGGGTCTTGGATTGAACTTCCGGAATTCTCTCTCCGGTCGCCGATGGTCTTCTCTCCTGGTTACCCTTTCTCTGGCGGTTGTCCCTCTCCGGGATACCTTCTCCTCGCTTTCTAGTAGAACGTACTTCCTGGCCACCTCTAGTGCGGTAGCGTAGTCTGGTGTCTCGTGGATCCTCAGGTGGGTCCACAGTTTCCCGACCCTTAGGGCCCCTTTCAGACTTTCCAGGGCTTCCTGGGATTCGTACCCTCCGACCTCGAGTACAGTGTTGTGATACCTTTCAATGAAGCTTTTCAGTGTTTCGTCGTCTCCTTGCTTCATGAGCCTTAGTTCTCCTATTGTTTTTTTAGGGGTGCAGGCTCCTTTGAAATGTCGGATAAACGACTTCTTAAGTTGGGAGAAGCTCTGAATGCTCCTCGGGGCCAAACTTCTATACCATAGGATGGCAGGTCCCCCTAAAGTTAAGGGAAATACTTTGCATATGGCGTCGCCCGTTACTCCCTGTACTTCCATCAGGAGGACAAAGTTTTCAATGTGGGATTTTGGGTCGGAGTGGCCTTTGTATGGTGCCATGGTCGGCATGTTAAATCGTTTCGGAAACTGTGCTGCTTTTATTTCTTCCGTAAGGGGAGACCCCTCTTCCTCGCCTCGGGTGTCTCCCGCCCCGATCTTCAGGCTTTCTCCCCATCTGGTCATCTCTTTTTTCAACCAAGATTTTATTTCGCGGGTTGTGCCCCCGTCCGCCTCCTGTGTTCTTCTGTTCGCCTGTCGCCCCGGGAGTGGCGTTCTTTAAACTCAGAGGTCTCCTGTACGTCTTCGTTATACTTTCTATCCTCCCTCTTGGAGTTGTAAAAACTGTCGGAGGAGGGGTCGGGCGATTGTTCCTCCTCTTCTTCTTCCCATGTGTCTTCTGATCTTCCTACCACCGCAGATCTTATCCCATAGGGGCCTCTCTTTCTGGGTCCCTCGTCTTCACTTACATCTACTACTCTTTTCCCTCTTTCTCTCTTCTGTCCGGCCTCGGTTTCAGTTCTCTCGTTGTTTGCTCCTTCCATTCTTTCTAGTCGATCCATCATAGACCTCATCCCATCTTCCATTCTTTTCATCCAGTCTATTGCCGGACCTCCTGGTTGGTGATTTCCGTCCTCCGCCATTTGTCTTATCACGTGAACTGCTTTTTGTGAAGTTCCCCACAGACGGCGCCAACTGTTGACGGTGGATTTTGGTCTCAGGGTAATATTGGAATATCACTCCCGAGGAAATCCTCCTCCAACTGTGAAATTGTTTGGTTATGGGGGACCAAAGGCAAATTTAGCGGAAAACAAGAAAATACGCCAATCAGACAAGGTGATTTAACGTGGTTCGGCGGATTTTGGGATCCGACCTACGTCCACGGGACAGACGGGAGAACAGGATGGTGCTTTTTATTACTCAAATTCACTCCTCAGATCTCCTCTTTGCTTTTACAAATCAGAGCTCTATGACACTAATCTCTTACTCTTGTGATGATTTTAGATGCCCTTTTACACATGCTCTACCCTTCTATTTATAATAATACAGAAATCAGATTCCTATTTGTATAAGAAATCCTATTTGAACCCAATCTTCTCTTCTTGTAGGGTTTCCTGATCCGGTATTGCCTTCTTCTTCTGCTTTCCCTTTTGGATTCTGACTCTCTCTCCTTGTGAAAGTAGGATGTTTTCTCTATCTTATCCATAAGCATGGTGTGCTGTTATCTTGAACGCGGTCCGTCGTCTGGTCGGTCTTTAATGAGGTCGGCCATGACAATCTTTTATGCTGAGAACGTTCCTGCCGACATCTATAGTGCTCGGTCGTATGAACCAAAGTGGTCGGTCTTCACATGAACTGGCCGGGTCGGCCTCATGATCTCAACCAGACAGCGAATTTACCATTTTGTCCTTGTCGTACTGTCTTAAATGCTGTAGCGCCTGAAAACACCATCAACATTTGTAATATACATTACAAAGGCTAAACATTTCGGGGACGTTATTAAACCACCTGGAAAGCGGGATGGGCCTAGCTCGGGTGATAATAAAATCAACACTCTAATTTTTTCTCCGGACGTAGGAGGGTGAATTCCGCCGAAAACCATGTAAAACCTCGGGGCGATGTGTGGGTTGAGTTCTGGGCGTGTTGCCAAATGGATCTGATTCCCCCCCTTAAACAAAACTAAATGCCACGGGTGAAGGAGATTGGTTCCTTGAAACGTTATCTCGAAACTGCCGACCGGGAAAAATCACCGGTCAACATATCTTGATGTAAAAGTCACTTGTATTTAGGATAATATGTCATGGAAAACGTGAGTGAAGGCACAAGGCACAGATAGGAAGCTTAATCGAGTGTGCGAGTAAGCTGAGCATTACATCCTGATGACCAAAAAAAACTCATACGGACATTTTCATACATTAAAAAAAACAATAATTTTGTTAAGAGAATTTATCTGTAGACCACCAAATATTTCTGATATTAGCTTTACATCAATGTTTATCAATTTATCCATAGAATTGTGTAGATAAGTGCAAAGATTGCAGAAAAGTTCGTACCTGTTCGGGTTTTTTTTTTTTTTTTTTTTTTTAGAGGGGGCGGAGACTTGGGCTTCATGTAAAAATAAAGGCCGACCTAAGCCCCTTTAGAAAAAAATTTAAAGAGATATTTTTTTATCATGTAAAAGCGAAAAACTAAAAGAAAATTCATAAGCTCCACGAGAAAAATGAGTGAATAATTTTATGTAGGCGGAAGTTAGAAAGGAAATGGAAGAAAGCGAGGCAATAAAAGTAGAGTATTAAGTAGCAGAGTGAAAAGGAAAAAAAATAAGATTAAATTAGCCAGAATGACCCCGAATGCGCACCACAACGAAGTTGTGAGGAGTAACAGTATTAAAAGGAAAATATTCTTCAATTATTTTTCTATCAGTAAATTAGAAATTAAAATAATAAATTATCAACATAAGAGCACATATTACAATATAAAACATAATCAACAATAAATATAATTAATAATTAATTAATTAATTAAATATTTTCAGTTTGAAGAATAAATGAGAAATTAAAAGAAAGAAGAATAAGAAAATCTATTATATATCTCGTTAAAATAAAAAACATATGTGACACTTAATCGGACAATTAACGTCTACAAGTAATTTTTACTATTAAATTATAAAAATAAAATATCTTCACAATTATTTTTTTCTAAATAAAAAACCTATGTTTTATATTATTAAATTACAAATTTAAAATAATAAATTATTAAATAAAAAACATTACAATATAAAAATATAATTTTATATTAAAATAAGAAACATAAATAATAGCCGCCCACAAAAGCTATACAATTTTTTTGGACTTCGAGTATATTATTATTTGTTATTTTACTTTGAATTATTTATATAGTTTATTTATTTATTTATTTCATGATTTGTTTTATTGTGCTTCATGATGCAGATTTGACTATTAAATATTACTGTTGCACACTGAATTCTAAATATTATTTAAAAACTCATAAACAAACGAATGAGGTATAAATATTACGTGTAAGTAAATCAATTATTTCAATTAGATTATAAATCTGTCAAGATCCGGAACATTTACAATATTATTATCGAAAATATATGTTCAATTCGCATAAAATACAGACATTGTGTTAGGTTAAATAATATAAAAAAATATATTAAGTATTCATAATTATACTAATTAGAGACCGTCCGGGTTTTGTCTTCTCGGACTCGAAAAATGATCAATTTTTTTCACACCAAACTCGAGTGAAAATCCACATACGTATAATTCAAGTACATGTAGCAAATGCATTTTTTAAAAAGTAATTTGAATAAGACTCATTTGAGTAGTGATATGGATATCAAATTTGTATCACAAATATATATATTTTACATATTATTATTTAATTGATGGAGGTTGATAATTAAGACATTAATTATAAAATAGAAAATAATTGGCATATCATTATTGAAACAATTTGTACAAAATATTTGGAAGTATTAAGCAAAAACCTTACCGTTGGATGATGTTTGGTTAATAATTGCAAGGCTACCCACAGGCCGCTGGCTATGACAGAAGACATATGCTGCAACTGGACCACTATATGGACAAAATCCCAAAAGACAAAGTGTCGGCTTTTTAACCGCGCCGTATAAATTTACAGAGCGCATCTAACCGATTACCGTTTGTTCCGGTAATATAATACACCGGTGCTGTTGATGATGTTTTTAAGCACTATGATATTTAAGTAGCACGGTAGGGGTAAAAATGGTTATTTCCCTTCTTCATCGGACCATTAAATACCGACCCGACCACATGAGTGGAGGGGCCCCGAGCACTTTACGATCGGTTAAACGAGCACTTGGGTTCAGATGACCGGGCATTATCAGATCGACAGCAGCATTCTCAGTTCAAATGACTATCATGATCGACCTCATGAAGACCGACCAGATAGCGAGATATGTTCCAGAGATGAGTTATCATATTCTTATGGGGTAAGGGGATAAGATATCATATTCTTATGGGGTAAGGAGATAAGTTATGATATGTGGTAAGGAGATAAGTTATCATATTCTAATAGGGTATGAGAAGTGAATATAGTTTCAATTAGGAATCCTTATGGGAAAATGAAATTGTTTCAATTAGGAAATTCTTGTAGGAGAAGGAATCTGATTTCTACACTATTATAAATAGGAGGGTAAAACATAGGTAGAAGGGGGAGGAAGAGGAAGATCATCACGATCAGACTTGTAAACACAAGAGATATCAGAGAAGCATATCTCGGTAATAAAAGTATCATTCTGTTTGTGTCCGTGGACGTAGGTCGGACCAAGATCCGCCGAACCACGTTAAATCTCCTTGTCGATTGACGTATTATTTGTCTTTTGCTAAGTTTGCTTTTGATCCCCCGTAACCAAACAAATTTACTATTGAGGGAGGATTGTCTCGGGAGTAAAAAATCCTTATTGCCCCTGAGACCAAAATCCGTCGTCTAACAGGTGAAAAAAAAAATTTCATTGGATCAAATTTTGAAAAATCTTATCATATTTAATTGTGTTTTTTTTTATTTAATTCACAACTGAAAAAATACAATAAAACACCATTTGATTTTGTGAGTTTATAGGTAAATGTATAAACTATTATTCAAACATTACATTAAATATATCATTAATATTAACGTTAATTTATATCCTCATAAAATTATAATTTCATGCGATTATTTTTGTACGTTAAATTATATTATAGTTTTTGTTAAACAACTTTTAAGTTAACTTATATTTTTATTAAAATACTCTCTGCTAAATTTAATTTAAACTTAAAGAAATTAAAATTTTTAAATATCTAAAAAATATTAATTAACAACGTTTGAATTTGAAGATAAATTTGTCTAAACTCGGCACGTTGTCACTTGCTCCACGTCCCAATCAAATGGGAAACACGTCTATGCGTTTCGCGCGTGGCATCGGTACTCGCGCGTGAATTTTGTTTTTTTGGGCTCGCATTTGTCAGTTTGGGTTTCTTACCAGGCAAGTGCTTTACTACATTTTGCACTACAGTAACATAAACTCCCTTCCGTTGTGTCTTGTGCTGCACTCCTCTGCAACTGATATGGGTACAACATTTGGTAAGTCAACGAATAGAGTCGTGCCACGTCATTATTTCGGAAAAATGATTTTCATGACCAAAAAGGCCCTTTCTGAAAATATTATTAATTATATATATATATATTTTAATACTAAATATATTCATTTATAACTAGATTTATAAGGTCTAATTTAAACTACTTTTAATTATCTTTTATTAAAAATAAATAATTTTTAAATAAAAATAAATTATTATAACGACTCAAGTCCGGCTTGAGTCCTTATCAAAGATCTATCAATTGATTTAAGTTTAATGTATATTGCACATAAATTTATGGATGTTAATTTGGTGGCTAGGTCGGATCAATGTCAAATCTTAGCTGAAAATTCGAAAAATTAAGAGAAGATCTGCCGCCGGTTGGGACAATTGATCGGTATGTTAAGTTGAATGGGTTATGCAATTTAAATTTTATATGATTACTTTGAATTATAAAAATTTATGGGTATTTAATCATGATTTTAAATAATTCTTTAAAATATTATTGTATTCGATTATGATTTTTAAGAAGTACATTAAAATAATAATTAAATATTATAAGTATTTTGGTAAAGTTTCAAAAGTGAATGAACAAATAGTATATTTGATTCACCATATGAGGTTGAGTCAGTTAAACCCAAATTTTAAAATCAAAACACGTGACTCGATTTGATCTATGAGGGTTGGATTATTGTAAATTTTAAATAACTTTTTAATTTTCAAACCCCGTATTGAGCCTATCAGGTTAGCACATTGGTTCGAAATTTGTACACTTACATAAATTATATTAGTTAAATGATCACGAAAAACCAACAGGCTTATTTGTAGGGATGAAAAAAGCCTGTCTGAGCTCAGTCTGAGGGCCCTTTTCAAGGGGCCATACTTGGGCAAAAAAATATGAACCTGGTATGAATCCGAATTTTATTAATAAAAAAATAATTTTTAATTATATAAATAAATTTTTAATTCTAAAAATATACATTTGTAACTCAAATTTTAAAATTTTAATATAAAAAACACTAAAAACATAAAAATTATTATTATTTTTTCATTTTTAAGTATTAAAAAATTAAAAAAAAATGTATTTTTTTTCAATTTTTTTTTAAAAATAATTTTCTGTTGGGTCTGATCCGACAAATTCCGAACATTGTAAAGCCCAGGCCCGGTCCGTTATTTTGCCATATATACCTCTTTGTGATGCTTTTTAAATTCAAATTAATAACTTAAGATGGTATATAATCTTAAATATCTAATTAGTAAATATATATATTTTTATTAACTTATGAAAACAAAAAAAAATCATGTTTAGAAATCAAAATGAAATTCGAAAACTATGAAATTCATAAACTAATTAGTATAACTCAGTTGGTTGTTGGAGGACGTGGCATGTGGTGATTGGTGAATGAATAGACTTGAATTAGAATTGACTACACCGGACTCAACCACTTTCAACATCACTAAGCTCTCTACGACAACCACTATTACTCTCTACACCTAATCCATTTTCTGAAAAAAAAAAAAATAAAAATAAAAACAGCTACAGAGAAATTGAAAAGAAAACGAGAGAAAATTAGAAAGAAAGTGAGAGAGGGAAAAAAAAAAAAACTTTTTCAGTTTCGCCATTATTATTAAATTGAATTATTTTTGTATACAGAGATAGTGGTAGCTTAGGTTTGGTGCTGCTTCTTTATTGTCATTTATCTATAATCAACCAAATCAAATAAATCAAAACCATAAGCTTATTGTCCAAGTTTCTGTATCTTTTCTCTATCGTTATCATTCTACTTGTAGATCTTATTAACTCGCCGATCTACCGATTTTGGAGGTTGTATTTGCTGAGTTGACTCAGTGGAGAACTCGACCGATTCGCTTTTGTTTGATTAGTGATGAAATTAAGAGGGTTTCGATGTTAATTTATGAAAATGTCGGGATCTTTAGCGCCTTTCGAGCGGCCGCGATCTGGAGCCTCCAATACGGTATGTCTTTTTTTATTTATTTTTTTGATTTTATGCTTGGTTATTCAGATAGTGGATGGATCTTGTGCTCTAATGTAGATACTGGGAGCGTGAATGATTATAATTTTTTTTTTAAAAGAAAAAACATAATATGAAATTTTGTTAAGCTCGACCAGTTACATTAATCAATCATATTTTTGGTAGGTTTAGTAGAAGTGCTGGTACTTAGTTACTTATGATATCTGTTAGGTTTGTGGAAATGCAAGTATCTTGTTTAGCGTTGGCGAGTAGTCGGAATGAAGTGGAATAATTCTATTTGGCGAAACTGACAAGGTTGTGTTTTCTTCATTTTCAATGCCAGTTAGGAAAAGGTTTGAAATTTGAAAATTAGATGGTTCCGCTGGTAATTTGCCACCAGTTGTGTTTGGAAATCTAGAATGGGGAAAACAGAAACATAATTAATGTTAGAAGTGAGGTTTCTAGTCTCTGCTATTTTAATAGTTGGTTCAACGGTTCAAGTGAACTTGAGCTATCTTTTTCTTAATTTTAATTGTAACCCTATGAGTTCTTATCCAATAGCGAGGATACGAGCGAACTAGCAAACATGAATTTGATTAGTTTGAGATCTAATCACATTGGCTAATTATTTTTTGATTCATTTTAAAACTTTAATAAATAGGCATTGTTGCTTCCCATGCCGCTGAGACTTTCACATTAGGAGTTTTTGGGGGGTATGAGACCTACATATCAGCGACCGAGCGATGGTTTTGTGGAATATTAACAAACTTGGTGTGTGAATGCCATAACCACTAAACCATTTCTTCAAAATTGCATCTGATTGAATTTGAAATATTAAAACCTCAATAATCAAATCATCATTGGTTTTTATTTTTTATGTTCAATTCATGGAGGGTTTTTCTTACAGTGGTAAATTGTAATTGAAGAAACATGACTAGCCATGATGAAGTTATAACAGAACATTTTTCTAGAAGTCCTTTGATGTTGAAACAAATGGTGCCATTGTTTATTATAAAAAAACAGAAGATCATCCAAGAAAGCTATCATTGAAATGCATTGCGATGTGATAATGTGATCAAACAAACTTTGGGTTTCTATAGAAAAGGACCAAAGATGTTCATTTAAATAATTATTTCAGAAAAAAATGATTAATTGAACAGCTTTAACAGATTTTGTTCAATAGCAAATCTGTTTAGGCTTTCGATGATAGTTCTGATAATTCTAGGGATCTTGAGATATAGAAAGGAATGAGGCACAGTATTTGCAATATGCATATTTTATTTTATTTTGTCCCAAATTAGTTTATGTCTTGAAAGTAGGCAAACAGTGGTTGTTTCTGACATTTGTTGATTTGACAGGTTTTTAAGAGTGGCCCTCTTTTCATATCTTCTAAAGGTTGGTAAAATTTATAATTTTCCGAGTTTGCTTTTCCACCCATATGTTTAGTTCATTTGCCATTAGGTTTATTTGTCTTGACTAATTTTAATATTTATAGGTGACTAGGTGGAACATGACTTTTGTGCAAACATGCTGTCCTTTTTTTCCCCTTTATGTCCCCTTAGTTATTATGTGTATAAGTTAATGTATTCATTATCTTTATATAACAATTTTGTCAATCTACATCTAAACATTGGATGATGAATGAAGCCATCTCCTTGAAGTGTCTTATATGACAGGGAACGTTGTTATAGGATTAAAAAATAATTTTAGAATTCTATTTTTTGAGATTCAATGATCTTAGTTTAAGAGCTTGAGTTACAAACCTTAAGCAATTGAACAGTGAAGATACAAATGATACGTAGTGCACATAATACATCAATAACATGACAAGCAAAGCATTGGCCAACATCTTTGAACAAATATCTCAAAGTATTAAACTATTAATTCTTCCATGAGCCTGTGACCAGCAAAACTGTTGCACCTCTCAAGGAACTTTGACCTTCCATGTCATCAAAACTGGTTGACAGCAAGGACAAGGAGAATCCTCAACAAGGCATTTGGGGAAAAACATTTCCAAGTGAAACAACCGAAGCCTCCAACTCTTGAATCCTTTCTAAGCCTATTCAAAGCAAACTTCCAAGCAAAGAGAGAAGAGAATAAAGCCATGTTTAAAATCATCAACAAGCCTTTTGCTAAATGATTTACAAGAGAGAAAATCCAAAGTGTCAAGCCTTTCAATTTGGAATCCTTTTAAACCGATTCATTGATATCCAAACAATGACTTAAAAATGTTTAAAGAATTTAAAGAGGGAGGAAGGGGCCAAGTCCTAGCATTAAACATTTAACTTGAAGTTATGGCACCGTGATATTCTTATCATGAAATACTCATTATGCTTCTGATTGCCTTGTTTCTTAATATCAGCAAATGTTTTTTAGGATGCTATTATACAATCCTTGTGTAAGTGAATGTTGATTTTTTTTTCCTGCAGGAATAGGCTGGAAGTCATGGAAAAAGCGGTGGTTCATCCTTACACGAACTTCCTTGGTTTTCTTTAAAAATGACCCTGTTAGTTTTTTTTACTGTTTATAATATATTTTATTTCTCTCTAAACTTCTAAGTGTAATTTATTGTGGCATATTGGTTGGTTCCCAACACTCTTATTTAGTTGTTCAATGCGACAGGAAAAAGGTCAGGGTTAGTTAGTCTTTCATATGTCAACTCTTTGGAGTGTCAATCCATTTAGAACTCTTTTTTTTTTTTTTTTTGTTGATAGGATTTATTGGGAACTTTGTTGCATGTGGAACTACAGAAGAAAAACTAAACATACCATTGTTACTGCCCTTTGGAGGCTTTCCCTTGTCTTGAATTCTTTTTGCCACTTATTAATTATGGTCTCAGACACAGCCTTTTAGACTTTGAAAGAAACACAGTGTCTATCGCATCAATTGACATTTGACTGCAATGTTAGTTTCTTGAAAAAATGATTTCCTGCCTCTGTGCAAAAATTGTTTTTGCACAGAAGAAACACTAAACATACCATTGTTACTGCCCTTTGGAGGCTTTCCCTTGTCTTGAATTCTTTTTGCCACTTATTAATTATGGTCTCAGACACAGCCTCTTAGACTTTGAAAGAAACGCAGTGTCTATCGCATCAATTGACATTTGACTGCAATGTTAGTTTCTTGAAAAAATGATTTCCCGACTCTGTGCAAAAAATGTTATCTAATTTCCAAAATGATTTTGTGAGTCTGCAATTCGTGACATGGTGATTACATAATATGAATTTGTTACGTGATGGGTAAATTGTCTTATAGTTATAGAGGTTGCGAGATGACACTATTTAAGCATCAGATTCAATTTTTTACAATTTATATATAGTTCAAGATTCTTTCTCAACTGTTGTTTGCTATGTCCTACATGAAGAGGAAATAAATTCATCTTTTTTGGCAATTTCTGCCTCTCTGTTTCTCCTCCGTTCTCAATATCAGCTGCATTAATATAAATGAAAACCTCAAATATGGCCTTGTGTAGTGGTATTGCTTATGGTTAGATTCAATTGAAATGAATGCTCATTATTTTCTCTGTCATGCAGAGTGCACTGCCACAAAGAGGTGGTGAAGTAAATCTGACTTTGGGAGGAATTGACTTGAATAATTCTGGAAGGTACATGAAATCACTATCACTTGCACTAGCAGTATTATGAGTTTACTGTCTTACTCACTCATTTTACTCTTGCAGTGTTGTTGTTAGAGAAGATAAAAAGTTGTTGACGGTATTATTTCCTGATGGACGTGATGGTCGAGCTTTTACCCTTAAGGTGCCACATTTGCTGCTTGAATTTTGTTTTATGTTAATTTCCTCTCCCTGCTCTGCTCCCTTCATTTATATGTTGAAAGTTTTAAGGGATTTCTTCTGTTCTTTAACTTCAGGCTGAGACATCAGAGGATTTATATGAATGGAAGACAGCCCTGGAACACGCACTTGCTCAAGCGCCAAGTGCTGCTCTTATTATGGGACACAACGGGTTCTTTAGGAATGACACAAATGATGCAATTGAAGGGTCTTTCCATCAATGTACTTCTCTGTCCTTTCATTTAGTTATTTTTCAAATGATATTCATTCTAGCTCTGTTTGGTATTGTTGTTTGACCTTTGGAGAGATGATAAAACTATGTTTTGGTTAAAACAAAATTTTTAAGTGTTTGGTTAATGATAAAAAATTGCGATTATTAATCGTGATTTCTTTTAAAAATCGAGTTTTGCAGAAACTAAAGTTTTCAGCTTTTACCCATCATCAAAATATCTGCAATTTTTTTTAGCATAAATCAAATTTACAAAACACCATTTATAAACCATCGTTTGTTCACAATACTTTTTTAATTACAACACCAAACAAAGCCTCTGTCAGTAGCCAAATCATTTTCTGTTTATTTTGACATAGTTAACCATATATAACATGCCATGTAGGGAGGGATAAACGTCCAGTTAAATCTTTGGTAGTTGGAAGACCAATTTTGCTTGCCCTTGAGGATATTGATGGAGGTCCATCATTTCTTGAGAAGGCTCTTCAGTTTCTTGAGAAGTTTGGTAAGTGGAAATCCGAATATTTATTTTTGTTTCATATCAAGTTACTGTACTTGTGTTTATATTTGAAAAATGCGACTATAAATATTTAAAATTTACATGAATATGTTTACCTTTATGTGTAGCCATGTAGGAAGGAATTGTTTTCGGTGCTGTTTTTGAAAGTCTGACCATGCTTGTGGGGGGAGGGGGTAGTTATTTTAGAGGTAAAGGTTTCAAATGTAAAAAATGTAGTTGAGACTTGCTTTGAACAGTATTCTAGTTAGATCAAGGACTGATAGGTGAGAACGCTTCTAGGTTCTTTTATACAGAGACGATGACAGAAAGTTGATTCAGAGGGAGCTGTTTTATTTATTTATTTATTTTTCCAAATGAAAATGAAGAAAAACATATGAGATGAATTATATATCCATAAAATAACATCATCTTGGATAACATGAATTCACAGTGAACACTAGATAAATGTCAAACATCTAAATGCAACGACGTTGAAACTGGGTTCATCATAAAAAGTCCACACGGACTCAAAATTTGCTAAACAAATCAGCAACATCTTTCCATCAACTAACAAAAACCAGCAATAAATCAAATTAGGTCTCTGATTCAAGGAGCAACGACAATCCTTCTAGCTACTTGGTCAAGGTCTCTCGTTGGCCACTGAAGGTAATTCTCCTTCCACCCTTGGGATCAACGTCAACAATGTTCATGTTCTGCAACTGTTGAAGAATGTGTCGAGCAATAGCACCGTTGATTTTGTAGAAGTGGGGTGGACGACTTCCATTCCTCTTACCTCCACCATAAATCCTCCTGAAAGAACCCACATCAAGACCTTCCCTCAAGTAGATTTTCCTTGCCATGGAGGCAGCTCTGACAGTACCATTCAAGGTCATAGGGAGCAAACTCCTTAAAACTAAGCAGTCTTGACAATGTCGGTCCATGAGGGAAGCTCCCTCTTGCCAGATTGTTTGAGATGAGCGGAATAAGCCTTCATGAACCCGTGAGGAGACACGCCTTAATAGTCCTGGCAATAGCCATGGTCAAAATCGAGCAAGAGAGTTGTTTAGCTTTTGCAAGTGAGTGCCGAGATTGCTTGGTCTCAGTGTTTAAAAAAACGGTCGAGGCGGCCACCTCAAGGCTACGGCGCGTCGAGGCGGCCGCCTCACCAGCAAAGTTTTTTTTTTTTTTTTTTTAAATTTCTAAAAGGTGTGCGGTAAGAATCGAGATTTCATTATGATGATTTCAGTCTCCATAATTTATTCATTTCTAAAAGGTGTTTATCTAAATTCTGTTGTGTTCCCATAAATATTAAATTATATCATATATTGTCATTTATGTAAAACAAAGGCTGTCAACTCAATGCATCACCAAATCTGGTTAAATCATGTTATAGCCAAGAAAAAAGTGAAAAAAATACAATTAGAAAAATAGAAAAAAACAAAGAGCAGTGATATGGAGACAGTCTCCATAATTTGATATTAATTTCCAGAAAGTTTGTTTTGTTTTATTTCAGTCTGAGATTATCAATTTGTTTGGCTAAAAAATGTTGACTTGTTTGGCTGAAAATATGTCATTTATCTTATGTCATTACCTGTGAATGCATTTGTTTCTTATGTCATGTGAATGCATTTATCTTAATTCTCTTATCGACATAATACAAGTGAAGGAGGTTCTTTGGATGATGACCCATCTGATGATGACAGAGATTTTGACCCAAGCTTTATGCCGCTAGACACTAATGATAGCTTATTTAGGGATTAGTTATCAATAATTTTTTGAACATACTATGAATTATGAAGAAAGTAATGTATTTTGGATTACTTATCAATAGTTTTTTGAACATACTATGAATTATGAAGAAATGAATGTATTTTGGATTTTTTTTCCGATTTTCGGATCGAGGCGCCCGCCTCACCGCCTCGAGGAGGTCCGCCTCGCGCCTCAATGGCCGGCCGCCTCGAGGCGCCGCCCCGTATTTTTAAACATTGCTTGGTCTCTCTAGGGTTTCTTCGGAGTAGCTGCTTTGACCAACAATGAGATAATGAAATAGATAAAACATAAATATTTTTATAAACATAGCAAACATTAAAGCTGCTTGTGTAGAGTAATCAGTATAGTCAGAGTTATAGTTAGGGTTGGCAATGGGCCGGGACAGATTGAGATTGACCTGTTTATGCAACCAGGACAAAAAATCGTCCCGTCCCACATCCTATTAAATTATGTCTTGTCCCGTTAAATCCCGCTCCATCCCATGAAAATTCCATCTAGTTTGTTGTCCCATCCTTCCCAGTTTGAAATTTCAAGACATTTTTTTGTCCCGCCCCCTCCCATTTTCAAAACAGGACATAAAAATATGTCCCAAATCCCGTCGGACAGGAAAAATTGCCAACCCTAGTTACAGTTTTCAACCTTATTTACTTTTGTTGTTGATCCTTCCTGTCAGTTAGTGCTCATAAGGAGTTTGGTAAAAGCTAATTGATTATTCACCTTTCTTCGAATTCTCCTCTATAATGTGCACTCTAAACTGCCATGTGAAGTTGAAGTTATTAATTGGACCACTGCTCTTGGAGGATCAACGTTTGCAATCTTCTTGAGAAAAGTATTTCTAATGTTTGCTCGTTATCCCATTGGTGTGCTGTGTAAGATTGAGGCTAAGGGTGTTGGTCCACTTTTTCTTCATTGTTCCATTGATCTGAGATTTCAGCAGAATCTTCTTACGGAGTCAGCTGAAGTAGGTTATTCTGCATTCATGTGTTTCTTTGCTCATTGAGAATTAGTGTTTTTTGAGGAGGAAGAAGATGCTATTTAGTAGGATTGTATTGTGATGGCTATATTTTGGGTTCAGCCATCTTTCGGGTTATTTGGGTGAAAAGAGTAGAGGGATCATTGCTCATTTTAGCTGGGAGGTGAAGTTTTTGTTGGTTAAAGTTTGATTTCGGGCATCTTTACAGGCTTCAGTCAAGACAATTCATCTTGAATTTTCTTGTTGGTTGGTTCTTTTGGTTGGTTTAATTCTTGGTTGGCTGCTTGTTTATTGTCTTTTAGTTCCATTACTTTGTTTCTAATATAAAAAAAAAAAAGGAAATTTGAGTCCAATGAAGTAACCTGGACGATCATGTGGCTGAACCAAGTTATAATCAGTTGAGGATGGAGCCTTAGCTCAGTTGGGGGTGTATATTCATATGGGTATCTGAATGCACAATGTTATTGTAAAGGAAAAGATATACAAAGCCTGTGTTGTCGGTTAATTTGCTTACCGGTCCTATTACTGCTTGGGAAGAATTCGCTGAGATATATGATACCCAATTTTCCAGTATCCTCTTCTAGACTATTTGGTGAATGTAATATGTATATTTATTTATTTTATGATGTTCTTTCCTACAGGAACTAAAGTTGAAGGAATTTTACGGCAAGCAGCAGATGTTGAGGAGGTCGACCGCAGGGTTCAGGAATATGAACTGGGTACCACTTTGAACATTAAGTATATCTGATTTGAGAGTTTCTGTTTAATTACAATAACAAAAAAATATAATAGATATTTTTCTTGCCTTTTTTAGTTGTTGCATATGTCATGTGCAACTGTTTGTACTTTGTATACACACACTTCAAACTGAGATTGTGGCTCGCCTATTTTTCTCTCTCTATTTGTAGGAAAGACCGAGTTTAGTGCTGACGAGGATGCTCATGTTGTTGGTGATTGTGTTAAGGTACTCGTCACTTGATTTCTGTTTGTGAATTTTAGGTTAATGTAGTTGGTTAACTTTCAAGACCGTTTGTTTCATCTGCAGCATGTCCTCAGGGAGCTTCCATCTTCTCCAGTTCCAGCATCCTGCTGTACTGCCTTACTGGAGGCTTATAGTAAGTTCAGCTATATTTGGTTCTTTCTAATTTGTATTTTCTTACCTAGATGATTGTAGATTTGGCTTGGTTAAGAATTAAAAGATGATTCATTTTGTTTATTTTGGACAAATCCCCTTGAGCACCTTTAGTGGAGGTGATTCAAGTAAATAATGGGCTACAAGCTGAGCTTTTACTTTGTTCGTGGTAATTTGTTTGTCTGAGTCATGCAATTTGTAGAAGTTGTTTGCTGCTATGCTGGGGTTCTATAAAATAATTATGTAGTCACACATTCGTTCAATCACATCGATAGTTAACATATACGTATTGGTGGAGATATCCTCTATGAATAACATGTGTTGTTCTCTGAATATGTATCTGGAAGCCTTTGGGTAATTCAAATTATAATCAACATGTTGAATCCACAGTGGCACACTTTAAATAACTTTTTTGGAACACTAAAATAACAAGTCTTCTACCTTCTCAAACCAGGATCTTCAAATCCTCTCATAACTCCAATAGGAAGACTAGGAATTTTTGTATGATATCACATTTAGAAATGATAGACGCAGTTGAAAAGTTAAGTTGGAATAACTATTTGTGCATTTATAAATTGATTTTAAGAGTCTTGTAGCTCATGGATGCTAGGAACAACCTTTTTTCCTGGATCAAGGTAAGCTGAATTATTGCAGGCAGACTAGTAATTGCTATGATTTATTGTATCAACACACAAATAAACATCATAATAACCTAGAATAAATACACCTTTTCAAAGGGAAATGCGATAGATATTTCTTGCCTTTGTGGATGCTTGGTGCACTTTTTGTATCTTGTGAAGATATTTTGGCAAGGTGAAGATGGATCTCATAGGTGTGGTCCGATAGGTTTAGTATTTCCCATTTTGTATTTCATTGTGGACGTCTGGTCTGGTCCACTTTTATAGGGGTAGCAAAACGAATTGACAGATTGAATTTGCGTCGAATCATAAACGAATCTAATCAAAATATGATGGATTCATTTTCGATTCGTTCACTAAACAAATCATAATATTAGGATTTATATTAGATTTGTTTAATAGACGAATCTTAAAAAATAATTCGTTTAGTCGTGACATGATTCAACCGCATAATATATTTACATTAATTCTTCATAAACGTGTGTATATATGAAATACACAATTAATGGATTTACTAAAAATTGCCCACCAAAACTAAACAATATTATTTTTCGGTGGTACTTGACATCAACTTCTCGAACTTAATTAAAAAAAAAAAACTAGCAAAATAATTGTAATAAACGAATCTTAAACGAATAAATGAATCAGTGAGCTCAAAATCGTATTCGATTCATTTAAAAAAAGAATTGGGTAGTTGAAACCCATTTTTTGGATGAGAAACTTGTCAAAATGTATAAACAACCTTTCGAGAAATTGAGATTATTTAATTGCTTGTGAATAGACTCAGTTAATTGTGAATGCGTAGGTGTGTCTTTAAATAGTAAATAAATATCGATTGGTGTTCTTATTGAACTTATCTTTAATTAACATTGAAAAAACTAAAGAAGAAAACAGTGAAGAATACAAGACCATTGTAAAAAAAAATTGAGCTGTTGGTCATAGTGGTATTATGCATGTTCAATGGTCTCATGGGTTTTAACATCTGTTTATAATGTTCATAATTTGTAAGTTTGTTGAATGGAGATCTTTCAACATTTTCCTTGTTGCAGTGGCTTATTGAAAATAATTGAACGTTGGTCCACTCTAAAATGGAAGTCATTTTGAACTAGTGAACTCTATTTAACTAATATTTATTTGTGCAAGTTATATGCAAATCTAATCATGGAATAAGAACTGCAAGCCTTTTATGGGAGTACTGCTGCCCCTTTTAACTGTGCTAAGCATTTTTGTTCAAACATTTGTTTCTATCCTCAATTTTTCGAAGCTAATGAGTTTTATTTTTGTCTCACACACTCAATTTGGGTTTACATGATTGTCATCTGATGATCCCATTTTAGAGGATTATATTTTATTTGCATGATTATATATTGATATTGTTGCTCTACTGTTTATTGGATAAGAAATTGATCGGAAGGAAGCTCGGGTAAGTGGGATGCGATCTGCAATATTGGAGACATTTCCCGAACCAAATCGGCGATTATTACAGAGGTAACTTATGGACATCTTACTTGTGCTATACATTTATCCTTTTTTCCCTGGTTGCATCTTTTGTGTTGTCCTTTGTCTTTTTTAGTGTTTCCCGTCTGTGTTTAATTTATCTTTTTGTGCTCTAAATCTTTAGCCTATGCATTTTGTCATTTTAATTGTTCATTTTATTTCTTTTTGTTGTGATATGAGTTTCATGGCTACTAGACGACACCATATGTATCAGTGATGATGGGATATGGGAAGAGAGACAGATGATATATCTGATATGGTTTATGAGCTTGTTGCTGTTAGCTTTAGCTTTTGGGTTTAGTGGCTGTTCAGCAGTAACTTAATTGTGTTTGAAATGTTTATTTTGTGAGTAAAGATGCTTACAGTTTCTGTACCGAGCAGGTGCGTATCCTCTATATTCATAATATAATCTAATTTGTAATATTGCTTTGTGTTTTGCAGAATTTTGAAGATGATGCATACAATATCATCTCATGCTCATGAAAACCGAATGACTCCATCTGCTGTTGCAGCCTGCATGGCACCATTACTCTTACGCCCTCTGTTAGCTGGTGAATGCGAGTTGGAGGATGACTTTGATATCAATGGTGATAACTCTGCTCAGCTTCTTGCTGCTGCAAATGCTGCTAATAATGCTCAAGCCATCATCACAACGCTTTTGGAGGAGTATGAGAATATTTTTGATGTAAGATTCTAGCTGCTTGGTTGTTTGACAATTGCTAGTATTCTTGCTTTTTTTTTTTGTTCTTGAGAATACAATAGTCAATAGGTTATACCATGGAATGATGATTTATATTTCAGTACCAACTTTGGATTTTAAAATTTTCATATATTGTAAATATGGAACTTGCGTATGTTTTTTATGATCTGAATTAGGTAGTGAATATAAGTGGTATAGAATTAATTTTGGTAGTGAATATAATTTTTCTCTAGTATTGTAGCATTTTTAATTGAAAGTTAGGACTGCAGCTGGATGTGTGGAAAGAGTTCCTTGAATTTCTTGTTCTTCCAAAGAGATTTGGCAGCTTGGGCAGTCCAACTTCAGTCATATATAGTAGCCAAACCTGGGAAAGAGTAGCCATACCAGTGGTTCTAGTCCAAAAGTTCTCTTTCTTGTCCCCAATAATAATAATAATAATAGTAAAAAGAAGAGAGGAAGGGTTGGTAGAATGCACAGATAGACTAGTACAACAATCCACTGAGATCAGTTTTCTCACTAAGCAATGGATTTATTGCTTATAATTGTGGAAGGGTGCGTAAATCAATGATAATGTTCTGACCCGATGAATTTAAAGAAGGAAGAGAATTGGAAAATGATTTTCCTCTGAGAAAAGGGCAATTGCAAGTAAGAGTTGAGGATACAGCTCATTTAATCTCTCATCTGCATGTCGCTCAGTATCTTTGTTTAGTATATAGAGTGGTGTCCATTGGGCTTTCTTGATTATTTGATTAAATATTTGAATCGCTGCTTCTTGATTAAATTTCCAAAAGATTCCCCAAATCTCTTAGAGTATGCCTCTTTGCTGAACTAGCTCAAAATGCAAACCTATTTTAATTTAAATTTTTAAGCTATAATTTTAAATGTTCCAGCCTTTAGAATCCTTGTAAGTTTATGGAAGTGTGTGGAAGTATTTATGTTGTGGAGTGACAACAATCATTTCTGATGGTTGATCATCACTAATGATTAAATAACGTGTTTATGAATATGTGGTATGACGATAGTTATATGACTTCTGTTGTGTGACATTGTTAATGTTACACATAATTGATTGCTTCAGTGGCTACAAACCTTTTGTTTTCTTTCGATTTAAAAACTTGAGTTTGTCCTTATTGGAGTCTCAAGCAAGTTCTCCATGTTACTGTAGTTTAATTCGGTACTCTACATTCTGCTCTGTGTTTCAGGATGAAAGTCTTCACAGATGCTCTATTTCAGCTGATTCTCGTGTTGACAACAGTGGTAGTGAAGATTCATCTGATGAAGAAAATCTTTATATGAAAAACAATGGTTACCATGATGCACAAAATGAAGTTGATCCAGAAAGCGACGATGATGCCGAACGTGCACTCAGTGGGAAGTTAAGTGAAAGCAGTGGTTATGCTGGCAGTGATCTTTATGACTACAAGGTCCTTTATTTCCCCCACACAGACAATTTTCGCATATGTTTTTCCAGCATTGTGAAATTTATTAACGGATTGGAAAACAATTTGCTTCGAGTTCTTTTCATTTATTTCAATTGTCTTACATCTGCAGTATTGTTGAATGCTTTTCATGTTAATGATATAGATTGTGTTGAGAACTCCTTCATTGACTATATCTTAGTTTTTTCATGACTTTGCACATGTCCAATGTCTTCAACAGTCACACTTAGACTTTCTTTGACTATATCTTAGGTTTTTCATGGCTTTGCACATGTTCAATTGTTTCATGTGCCACTTTCAAGTATTCTCATTCTCTTATAGTCTTACTTGCTTCTATGGAATTCCTTGAACCGATAACCATCTTTCTGGTTTCCTGGATCACTCCGTTATCTATTCCTACAATTCATGAATCATACTCGTTATTCTGTTGGGTCTGCATGATTGGAGGGGTGTCAGAATGCCACATCAACTAGTTTGACGCGGCTTCATAACTTGTTGGGCTTTTCCACTAAATAGTTTTTAACATGTAGGTTGGTTTCTCTTTATTGTATAACAACCATCTTTTTAACAGTCAAGCCACCTCTAATTTTGAAAGCGTGTTCCTCTTTAAGTATATTACGGTAATGATTTCCCTCAATTGAATAAAACAATTATCCTTATTCCTTGCACTTGCACATATATAACATAAAGTGGGGCCTTGTGTGGAAATATCAAAAGATTTTAAAATGAAGCCTGGTCATCTTTGATTTATCGAAATGTTGGAATTCATGGTCTTGTTCAGGTAGAAAGTTAAATTTTGTCCGATCATATACAACATGATGCATCTTCTAAAGAAAGTACTGGACATGTTGAAATAGCAGTTTTGATATATGCGTCAGTTTTGGTATATGTCAATGAGACTGACTTGGTAAATTGTCCCATATTTTCTATCTTATGATAATTTTGAAACTGGGGTTAGAGTGAGATACTGAACTTGTTTGATTTTATGATAATTTTTTTTAATTGTTTTGTAGTTATTCAGTTCATTTACAAAATTACAAAGAGGTAATTATTGTTCTAATTGACATATTCATTCATTTGACGCATATATAGGCTTTTGGGGGTGATGGTTCAGATGTTGGATCTCCCAAAGATAAAAATGCTCCAGCCGAGAGCTCAAATCTGCCCATTGATCCTCTACAGATTGGGGATCCTGGTGATCAGGTGATGGAGCAACAAGGTAAACAGAAGAAAGGAATTGAGAGTTCAATTACTGAGACGGAGGTTTTGAATGTTTTACCTGCTGGTGAATCTTACCGTTCAATGGGGGAGATCTTGTCCTCCATGGATCCTGGGCATCCTCTATCTGCTCCTGGATTCGAATCTCCTGCTGAGAAGCCAGTGGGTAAAGTTACAAGCTCCAATCTCAGCACAAAGCGATCTGCATTCTGGGGAAGAAGCAATGTGAGTTTTTTTTATTTATCTTAAGATTTACTCTTTCGGAACTTAAAATTTTTATGAAGCAGATTGTAGGTCACATCAATTTGATGGATGTAGGTTTTCATATTTTTTTTCCCTTTTTAATTTGGACAATTTAATTTGTGGGTCAAACATTCGGTCCTTTAATCTAAGTAACTTACCATAGCAAATTTTCCTCAAGGAGAAACCTCATTTGAGCTAGCTTTTTTATTGTTGTGTCTCCTTTTATTTGCTGTATATAGAAATTTATGCAGCTTTGTTAATTTTCAATTTTTTTAGTAAAATCAATCTTAATTTACTTCTTGTTTTGAGGTCATTTTGAGGTCATATTAAGGTATATGGACGTTTCTTTGTATATCTTTGGTCCACTCAAGCTTAAACTTATATTATTTCTCTTCCTAAGAGGAGACTGCTGCTTTCCTTGTATGGATGAAATATTTCAGCTTTACTTATTACTGAGGATATTCACAGTCCACTATATTGGGGTATGTGTACTCGGGGGCTGTTCTGGAGGGTTTCTGTTCTTTATCTACAATTACCTTGACCCACCTGTCCTGTGGCTATGGTTGATCAATAATTTTGAGAAAGAAAAGTATCAGTTTTAAATAACAAATTTTCTGCTTTGCATCCATACATCTTAGAAGTCTCCTTCTGTGGGTGGTTATACATCTATATGTATGGAAATTAAATATTGCAATCCTGTCCTGCTGTATTCTTGAATGGAAACGTTAGGCAATTGATGATCTTTATGGACTTTGCATACAGGCAAGAAAGACACCTTCAGTGGAATCCATTGATTCATCTGGGGAAGAAGAGTAAGATGCTCATTATACCTCAATTCTTTCCTTTACGATTTTGTTTTATCTTTTTCCTAGATGCTTCTAAAATTATACGGTCATGTAAGTCAAGGTTACATTATACGAGATTCATATGTAGTAGTTTGCACTTAAGTTTTATTTGAGACTACTTTGCTAAAAGCCTAAAATGGTGATGAGTTTAGTTGCTAAATACATGGCTTAGTGGTTAAACAGATGGGTATCTTTCGAAATCTGATGACACAACTTCCTATCAAGGCTAGCTGCATAGAAAATAATTTTCTCAGAAAAGTTTCTTTCTACATTAAATCCCTTGTTCGGATATTTATGCAAATGAAGTTGTGTCAGATTCCCATTCAAAGTTTTAGGGCTTGGAAAACCCAAAATACTTCAGTCCTGATGTCCTTTCTACTTGCCATTGTCAAATCCTTGTCTCATATGGTCAAATAGATTATGAATTCCTTGAAACAAAGTGTATGTGTTATCCTTTTAATAAGTTGTCATGTTTGTTGTGGAATGAAACAGCTTTCCTTATTTAATTTTGTTGTTCCAGCTTATCAAAATGTTCAAGTTACTTTTTTTAGATATTGTTTTAAGCGTCGGCAACTGCCTATAATCAACTTTTTATTGTGTAAATTTGTTGACTTGTTTGTAGGCTTGCTATTCAGAGACTTGAGATCACAAAAAATGACTTACGACATAGGATTGCAAAGGAGGTATTATCATCTTGCATAAACTAGTCATGGAATACTGGTGTTGTTGCTAACAGGATTGGCCATCATCTGTGACAGGCTAGAGGAAATGCCATTTTACAAGCTAGCTTGGAAAGACGGAAACAAGCTTTGCACGAGCGTCGCTTGGCTCTTGAGCAAGATGTATTTCTTTTTTCACCCATTAGATGCTGCCTCATTTCCATAACTTTTACTTGCCTTCGTCTGCTTGCCATATATTATCTTTACTTTCGGACCTTTCCTCTTTCCTACTTTTGTTTGCATGCGTATAAGCCGTCATTGTTCAGACTTTCTCTGTAAAATGTCTTCACTGTTCACTCTTTATTTTTGTCTACTGACTAGTCAATGATTAAACAGGTCTCAAGGTTGCAGGAGCAGCTTCAAGCTGAAAGGGATCTTAGAGCTGCATTAGAAGTCGGTTTGAGCATGTCTTCTGGACAATTTTCCAGTTCACGCGGCGTGGACTCTAAAGTTTGTACAGATCTTAGGAGATTTTGTTTTTATATTTTTCTTTCTAAATCTTCAGTAGGACAAACACTTATGACTTAAAACTGATGTGAAGACAAGGGCTGAGCTGGAGGAGATTGCTCTTGCTGAAGCGGATGTGGCCAGGTTGAAGCAAAAAGTCGCTGAGCTCCACCATCAACTTAATCAGCAGCGACAGCATCACTATGGTTCTCTCTCAGATGCATGTGACCGTTATCAAAATGTCCAAAACAATAATTCTCAACAGTGAGTATGCCAAGTCACGCTATTACTAAGATTTGTCGGCTTGTGGTGTGAAAGATTGTTGGTAGTCATATGCAATATTCTGTTGACATCACGAAAGGTTTTTTCCCCTGGTTCACTAAATATCATTCTCTTTTAACATTGAGTTCCATTTCTAATAAATTTTTTTCTCTTTTTAATATCTGGTGCACAAACTAACAAAAGGGTATCTGCAGCATGATGGTTAATTTTCAATGTAAGAAATTAATTCATGCCCCTCTGGGATTTTGAATTCCGACTATTTTAAATTAGTCTAGACATAATAGTATGTCTAGACCACCATTTATTTATTTTGTATTTGAAATAAGTACTAATGTATACATCACTTTTTGAACTAGTACTAGCGTGTACTTCAGTTTTGAAAATAGTACTAACATATACGTCAGTTTTAGTTTTCTACATTTGGTTGGCTCGGGGATATTTCTTTGGTGGGTAAATGAACTTCTTCATTAAGTATGGTATCCACACGATATGCCAAAGAAAGTTATTCTTTTTTTTCTCCTTTTTGATGGAGGGAGGGGAAGAAAGAGTAAGCGGTTGGGACAGGCAGCTATTTGGCAAGAGCCAGAGGTGTAGTAGGCTGTGAAAAGTTGAAGGATATAAGATTATTTTCTTCTGTCTCTCTCGTTTTCTTTTCCTTCCTTTTTCTGTTTTTCTGAAGTTGTCTTTCATCCTGTGATTTTAGTACACTAATCAATACATGTCAATGTAGCCATAAATACATGGCATGTGCTCCAGTAGAACCAACATGTGTGCGATCATAACATCTTCAAGCGCAGAAAATAACTAACTTCAGCCATTATTTTGATCTTTTAAAGATGTGACCAAATAATTTCTTGTTGCCTTCATGCTATTCATCTGCAGGGAGAACTGGACAAACGGCTAGTCTAAAAAACTTGAAAATATGTATTTCAGTTGTGTTGTAACATTACAGCATAATGCATAGTTGAGGCAGCTATTTTCTTTAACATAGGGAATATTGAAAATTGGAAATAATTGTGGCATATCAGATTTTGTTTAAGCCTTCTACTAAAAAATATATTTGATATTTGCAGGAGGTTTCTTCAGCAAGATTTTGATTCTACTCTTGCTTTTGTTAATCATGAAAGGAAGCAAAGAACTGAGGTACATCTTTGAAATTGTTTGCCCATCAGTCTTGTCTCATATGATTAAATATATTTCGGAGCATTCACATGGCAGATGCTAATTCAGGCTATTGATTATTCATTGTTATTCTATTTATTTGTTTTGCCTCTCACTAAATTCCGTTCTTGCTTTCTCATCTTCACCTTTTTTTTTATCGTTCTCCTTTTGTTCATGTCATATTTGGTTATAAAACATTCCAAGGCAGTTATTTAAATTGCTCAATAGCAGTGGTAGGGTCGGGGAGGGAGAAGTGGCTTCATGATATTTGGGAAAATAAAATGCATGTGTATATATATTCATGCCCTTCAACTACTATTTTATACACCTTACCTTTCTTGCCTTCTCGTAATTGTCTCTGCTCTCCACAGCTGCTCTTAGATCATGTTTTTGATGCTTCAGCTATTTCACTTGAATGTGTGGCCTCAGACATGGTGTAGCAAGAGCAAATACATAAAAGTGATAAAGAAATGCACGATTTACTGATTCAAATACATGAACAGAAGAATAATTGATTGAAATAATTTTTCTTCTCGATATTCTCTCTGTAGCCTTCTGATGGACTAGGTTTCTTAAACTAAGCAATGCTGGAACCAGGAAGTAGGAAGGTACAATGTCCAAAAGCTTTGGATGTTACCTAACATTGAGATCAAGTTTGCAAACTTGGAATGACCTAGGAGATTATCTTCTTTGCTCAACCCATTTAAATGCCGTGAATGGATCATTTCTATCACTCCTCGTGATATTAGCGATTTATGACAAGGGGGGAAATCATATTAGTAAAGTAAATATAGAGCAATGGAATTACTGCACACTAGCCATAAGTTCATGACCCATTTAATCATTTTGAAGATGGAACCGTCTAGCATTCAGGCACTATTCCAGATTATCCAATACTTTCACAGTTTGATGTTATAATATCAGTCCTTTTCCTAGGGTCCATGTTGCCCTTCCAATGTTTCTCTCTATTTTCTTTTAGGTGGATGCGTAGGTCATGACTCATGAGTTATTCTTTCAAGTTTATGAGTAGCATTTCGTGCTCTATCCAGCCGTAATTATAATCTTCTACTGCTGTACTGCAGGAGACTTTGTTAGGGGCAGATTGGAGGAATAGTAAAGGACAAGGATTAGCAACTGGCAACAGTAGCAGGCTGCCTTCACGGAAGCAATTTATGGAGACAACTAGCTTGAGTGACTCGAAAAATACGGAGGCATCCACAAATTTGTCAATGGATGAGCTTTGTGGTGTTGATTCTGCAGCTGCCCCTTCCAATTCGAGAGCAATAGAGGTTGGCTTGATATTTGTCAATGCACATTCTGTTTGAACTCTTGATACAACTTATTGACTCCAAAATTTTGAAGCGACACAGTTAAAGTTGTTGACTTGAAACCTGATTTTCTCATTTGTTAACCTTGTTACTGGAAAAAAAATACTGAACTTTCTTTCTATACATTTTCCTAATTGATCTTTGTTAACCACTCGATTTTTTTTTACAATGTTACGTTCAGGCAATGGACTATGCAAGGCATCCATCAACAGCTTCATCTGCTTTGGTAGAATTAACCACTCGTCTTGATTTTTTCAAGGAAAGACGATCTCAATTAATGGAACAACTTCACAACCTTGATTTAAACTATGGCACAACAACATCTTCACATGATTTCATCTACAAACCGTCATCTCCGCAGTGAAACTAACCAAAGACGATGGCGCCTATCATAGGGAATCGTGAGTAAGAATGTCGCTGGCCTTCTTCTTCTTGTACATCCTTCATTGTTGCATATAGTTTTATCTCCATGTAGCCTGGTTTACTAAATTTATTCGCCTTTTTCGTTTAAATCTCTAAATTCATTCTCTCTCTTTCTCTCTCTCTCTCTCTCTCTCTCATCTATTAAGTAAGGATGTGATTTGATTTCTAACAATGACATGTCTTTGGTATTCCCCCTCTTGCTGTAAGTTTTGCCACCCAAGTATTGTAAACAGTATAAAGTGTTCTGTTTTGTGTCCATTGTAGGTGGTGAAGGCATTTATCAAACTAATAATACTTTCTACCTTTTTTGGGTTCTGTTTGAGAAAACACTTATTGTATGGATCAATTTACATGGAGGCTTAACTTTTTCCCCCAATAATTGTTTGTGTAGCTGACTTTTGATATTTAAGTTCAGTAACCAGTTACAAGCCTACAGTTGCGTCTGGTTATATATGGGCTGAGCTTTGAATTTGGGGATGGGTTTATTAAGCCTGGCCCATTTTTCAACTCCATACGTCCTATTCTGGTATTCATATAAAAATCTTATATTTATCATGTTTACCTTCAAAATTAAATATTCTAAATTTCATCACTATGTTGAAAATTCCGCTATTAAATCACCTAATTCGAACTTAAGCGGAGCAAGTAAAATTTCTGACCGTCTCATACTTTTATATGAAATGTGTAGACTGTAGACACTGGATTTCGCCTCCGGTCCACATCGAGAATTTGTATGATAGGGCACTAGCAATCCTGCAAAATAAAGGTATAGTGAGTGGAGTCGGAGAGTTTCTACTCATTGATGTGGTGGTGTAGGCCCTCCGACGCTCAAGTCGGTAGTGAAGACGAGCAAAAAGTAAGGGAAGAATAAGATTTTAGGTTACATTGACCTCCGTCGGTTGCCGTGAGGACGGTGGACATGTGTTTAGAGGGTAATATGCTTTGAGAGCTCAAGTCTCATAGCTCAAGATTGAATTTATATAATTTTGAGTTCTACTCCCTTTATAGGTTAATTACTAATTTTTTTAGTTGGAATATGAGTCGTATTTATGATGGTGTGCCCCCATTAACATGTTAATCATCTGGTTTTCAGTGTTGAATCATTTAATTATGCGAAAAGTAATTAATTTATGAAGAGATGTTTTTCGGTGGGGAATGGTTTGGAAAATGAATGAACTGTCATGTGGGTTTTAACCAAAATCAGGCCTGGAAAGTCAATTAGTGTTCAAAGGAATTGGGCTCTATCTGACATTGAGCCTGGGGTGAAAAGATAAATATGTCCTTAGTCTAAATTTGTTCAGTACAAAAGACACTAAATTTCATCTTCGATGACAAACAAACTAAAAAAAAAAAATTCAACAAAACTTTTAGCATTGGTGTAGTTTTATTTTGGAAGATTTATTTTAGTTTATTAGACTTGGTACAATTCTCCCTGTTTATACGGACTGGGGCTGACTATAAAAATATATTTCAATTTATGCACAGCAAAGCATAATATATTTTTTAATATATGGAAGGCACTGTTAAATAAATTTTCTTATGGGATCAAATGATCAAATGCATTAGTGCTGGTATGTTTTTACCGAAAATGAGTTATAATTTGATTTACGATTGGCATTATATAATGCATTTAACACGAATTAAGAATAAATAACAATTAGATTTATATGATTAAGGAGAGAGGAAAAAATTAATTCAAACAATCACTTTCAGTGTGATTTTTTTTATTAAAAAATAAAATCAAAGCGTATTTTTTGTAAATAAAAATATTAAGGATATAATGATTATTAGCTAATGGGTGAATGCCACGTCAGAGACTTTAATTCTCAGGCTTACGAGTCGTGCAGTAATCCCGTAATCCACTGCGAGCCTCCCGGTCCACAGATCTAAAATTTTCTCGAGAATCTTCTCTCTCCTCTCTCTCTCTCTCTCTATATCCCGCAGCTCGACATTCTAATCGACGAAACAGCCCATGTAAGTTCTCCTAATTTCTTATTACTTTAATTTCTGCCAGTTACATGCTTTTACTTTCCTTTTTTTTTTTAATTTTTTTTATGATGTTTAAATGTTTAATGTCTCTAATACGTGAGTTTCTGGTATATACGGTCTTGTTTGGCTTCTGAGAAAACGTAGGAAAAAATTAAGCAAACGTTATATTAAGATTTTATTCTTATATTTCATTCTTTTCGATTATTCTGTTCCGAGTAACTCGTGAAACTTATCAATCTGATCGTTTCTTTGAAGGAATCCAAAATTAAGAGAATCGTGTTTGCTTCAGTCTGTGATTTTATCATTCCTCAATAAATTATATGCTGTGTTTTTTTATTCTTAGTTGCATACATAACATATACAGGAAACTGATTAATATTTTTCGTATATTGGCATATTGCTCCTTAGTCCTTACATATATGTATGTTGATTTATGTTGCTCCTGGTTTCATTTTAATTATGCGGTTTCATTTGATTTCCCTTTTATCTGATTTGAACAATGAATTTATCGGTTGATAGCGAGTTTATTTGTTGAAATCATGACAAATTATGAAATCCTTGTTATTTACTGCTTTTTGGGGTGCTTTGCTTTTTGCATTTCAGTAATGTATTTTTTTTGTCAGTGACAGATTTACTAAACAAGTGGTTCCATGATATGTTTGTTTTATTTCAAATAAATTTTGGATTTCTTAGTATTTGATGGTTCGGTGTTCAATTGGAGAACGATCTGGAAGCAACCGTTATCATGGAACAATCAAATGAAAATGCACGTTTTGATATCAAGCTGTGGGGATGGTCCCTTCTTTCGCTTGTTCCTTGGGCCATTAATGCTGGAGAGAAGATTCGAGGACCGACCACTATAAACAAAGAGTTGAAGAGGCAAGCGCGGCCTCGTGAGTTTGAGACAATACACAGGGGTAACCCTGTGCGATTTAGACCATATGTGTCTAAGGTTCCATGGCATAAAGGCCCGAGAGCATTCCTTTCTCAGCTGTTTCCCCGATACGGACACTATTGTGGGCCTAATTGGTCAAGTGGAAAAAACAGTGGGTCTAACCTTTGGGATATGAGGCCAATGGACTGGTTGGATTATTGCTGTTATTGCCACGATATCGGTTATGACACTCATGAGCAGGCCGAGCTGCTGAAAGCTGACTTAGCTTTCCTTGAATGTTTAGAGAAGCCGCATATAGTAGTTACAAGAGGAGATGCCCACGTCGCTCATCTTTATAAGACAATGTGCATCACAGGCATGTCTACCTACCACACTGATCTTTACTGTAATATACACTTGTGTTCTGTAATCTGGGTTCCAGATTCTGTTCTTGTTGGCATTGATGTTTGGTTTTTGTTCTAATTTTTGTGCATAGGTCTCAAGAGTATATTAATACCGTACAGAAATCATCTTGTGAGACTACAGGCTGGGAATCCTATCATTGATTTTCGATGGCTTATCAATGTGATATGGAGGACAAATCTGCAGAAAACATAAACATGTACAATGAATTCCTAGAAGTAGCTTGCAACAATATCACAACCCCCAGTGGCCAATATGCATTTGGAGCGGGTAGAATCATATGTTTACGAGTTTTTTAATTCCATTTTTTTCTGCGCTAGAGCTTTGGAGTAGTATTTATTGGGAATATGGACCAGTGAATATATTCTGTCTGTGTTTCCCCTCATTGTCCTATCCAAAAATACAAATGATGTAAGTAACTGACTTGAAATTGTTCTCATTTCCTTGCAATTGCTGTATTGTGAATATTAAAAATGTTGGCTTTCATATTCGTAAATATGATCATTCAACCAATTTATATGTATTTATAGCCCATAGGAGATGGCAATTCTTTTTTTCTTCTATATATACTTTAGCATATCAGGGATGTTTGTTATTTATAGGCTAAAGTAGAATGTTACATTTCAATTTGAAAAAGGTTCAGAATATTGAAGGTTGTGCATATAAATGGGATTAACTTATTCTTTTTCTCCTCTGTCATCTTGTTGAGATTTTTCAATTTTTCATGTTTCTCCTTTTAACTTTCTTGATATCGTTGTTGCAGAACATCTTGCATTTCAAAAATAGTATGCACTTATCTATGTACATTCTTTTGTTTTGCCCAATAGTTTTACATATTAGTTATAAACCTCAATTGTCATAGCTTATCACTTATGTGTGTGTATATTTCTAATTGTGTTGCTATCATACTTTCCAAAACTTGTATATTTTATTCATTCTTTTATAGAGAGATGAATTTGTTGTACTTAAAAGGTGACCCCTTTGATTATGTAACGATGGATTGGTACCTAGACGAGTAAATTCATTATAGAAGGTTTGAGTGACACCATTAAGTCAATTGATAGATCTTCGAGGATAGAATGCTAATGAAATTCTCAAATAGGTTTGATGTCCACATTTGATAGAAAATGCTTTGATCTTAGGCTTACAAGCGGGCAGGTACCTGGTACTAGTAGCATCACTTGATAAGTTAGTGTTTTATTTTCTTGGGTTGCTGCCTAGCATTTGTTTGGCAACGAGCGGTATGAGAGTAAGTCTATGTCCCTATTTGTTATAAGGCCCGGCATCACTGCTGCGATGATATGGCAAGCATACATGGCCTGTCTGGTATTTTTGCAGGTAACTTTTTTATTTCGGGTGATATTATGTTTACTGTTTGCTGCATATTGAAATATTGATTTTAAGTAAAAAAATTGGCAAACATATTTGACTCTTCTCATTTTTTTTCGTAAATCTTAGGTTTCATTACTTGAGGAGGGGAGTGTTTCATCTGATTTCTTAGGCTTGATAATATCAGACTTTCTGATATAACTGGATTATGGTGAAACAAGTAAAATTAATAGACTCGTGGTGTAAGTAGGCACTTAAAGTAGCGAGATTTTCCGATAGTTTATCAAATTATTTTTTGTTATTGTGGTTTGATATGTGATGTTATATGATTTTTAAATATTTAAATCATGATAAAATTTACGATAAATATCATTATTTATCAATCACTCGACTATACATTATATTTTTTCAGTGCAACGCCACTTCGCCACCACCAATGTGCCTTTTCGACTACGCCTCGTTGCCATCCCGTCACCACAGACGTTCCTTCTCGGCACTACCTCATCGTCACCACCATGGTGCCTTCGCAAAACCATCTCGTCGGCATAAAAGGTGTCTTCTCTGACACTAACTCGTAGTTCAATATGGTGTCTTTTTTAGACCACCTTGTACAGTTTCAGAATTTATTCAATTCACTATTACTAGTGTTCAAGTTGCCATCTCGACATTTGACTAATGGGAAAGCCATCCAAGTAAATTATCATGGAAACCTAAGTAATCAAACACCCAATGGCCTGTGTTACTTCCCAGGGCGGTTGCATATTCTGATATAGATTTATTAATTATCTTGTATTAGATTGATTGTATGTTGTTGTAAAAGTTTTATATTCAATGTATGTATTATGTTATTAACCTTCTAATTAGGAATATATAGTTAACGACTTTGCATTGAGGCCGAGGTAGAGAGACCAAACCGACCTCATAATTCATTATGTTCCTAAATAATTTTATGTGTGAATATGTATCCCTACTAATTACGGGAAACACATAATGTATCATAACTAAGCTCAAGTCATTTGATATCCTAAATTTATATTAGATATATTATGATAATGTAATTACATCTTTATGACCTTTTTTTATATGTATGAATGAATTTCATATTTAAAAAAACACCCAATGATCAATACCCAAGTGATATGTGTGGGATAGTAGGAGGAATGTAAGACCAATACCAAATGACGCATATACGAGGAAGGTAAGGTCAATACACGAATAACATGTACACAACGAGTGGCAAAGGAGACTTTGAGGAGAGTCGACACAAATTAAGGCTTCAAATATAAAGAAATTTCACTTTTAAAATATATAATATGATTTTTATATATTTTATTCTTTACTTATAAAGTTGTTATTTTAGAAATTCGTATATTTTAGGACAATTAAGAGATGTCCCTAGAATATAAGACCAAAAGCGAAGACATGATTAACTTCTAGGGGGTTGGAATTAATAAGTGGACTAGCGTAGTCCCCAATGGGTGTGGCTTGGTGGTGTAGGGTCAAGGATCTCATCTTGGGGTTATGGGTTCGAATCCAGGGGGTGCATTTTTTGTAAGAGCTTGGGACAGCCGGTGATTTTACCTGCGCCGCGGCCCAGAATGGGTGGTTTGGTGGCGGGATTTCCATCGTTTCAAAAAAAAAAAAAAAAAAAAAAAAAAAAAAAAAAAAGTGGACTAGCGTAATTCAGAAATGAATCACTTGAATAGCTTATGATAGTAAAAAAATAATTAATACAATGTGTGTGTGTGTATAATGATCAACATGATGTGAGTTGCATAATTGAATTAATATTAAATGCAGCAATAAATAAAGTGTCAGCCTTTTGCAAAATATTAATTTTAATTTATTGTAGTGAATGCATGGAGTCTTGAAAATCAAAGAAAAGGGCTGGCAGTGAATTGTGCATAAGATTGGGCTGTGGGTTAAGTGGTCAAAGTCGGCATGGTTAAGTTCACTGATAGAACCATCCATTGTAAGTGTGATTATACTTGATGAATGATTTTCAGGATGCAATGATAACGATTTCGATACGAATTCGCGAGTATTATAAAAAGATATCGAAGTATATTGGATGTGAAGACTCAAGCGCTTAATAAAGAAATCAAGTGAAGTCTTATAATTTAGGACTCTCAATATAAGTGAGTTAATAATTCAAATATTTTAAACTCATATGATTAGTTCACATTCATAAAATACATTTGGGTCATGTACGTGATGTTTTAATCTTTAAAATCGGTGTTTCTGTACTTTGATCGGCACACCATCCCATGAACTGATATACTGGTGTCCCTTCTCTGCTTTGGACATGTTTGTATGCTCTCTAGAACCGGTATACTCCTTCCGCTCTACCATATCGGTCAATCTATAGTTTTCATAGCTATTGAAACTGGTACAGTCCATACCGATCAATAATATGGTAGGTCATGCGTTTTATGCTCAACGGACATGTTTTGAAAATGACCGTTTGAATTTGCAGGACCGGCATATTGGTCTCATGACAGAGAGCTATGACAATTTTTACTTTTACTATAAATTGAATGTCCATTTCGTTTTTGCTAAATTCCACAACCTTCATACATTTTCTAAAAAGCAAAAACATAGCGTTTTCTTTAATATTCTTTATCAAACACTATCTTAATCATAAAAGCTCACTACACATATATTCATATCATTTAAAGAGCTTGGATTTACTTGGTTTAATAACTCACACATTTAATATTCTTTATCTTTTGTGAGTACTCAAGTTGAGTTGTATACCAACCTTTTATATCAAACATTTGTGGTTGTAAAATCTCTTATTGAGTAGACATATTCAAACTGGTGAATTTGTGTAAAGGTTTAATAGTGAACCTATGGCCAAAAATGTTGGTGTTGTGTTAAATGTTTGGAGTGAACTTAGGAAAAAGCTTTTGATTTGCAAGTAAGCCACAGAAAACTCACGGTGTAAAGTGTTCAAGCGCGGCTTGGAGGAGTAGACGTAGGCATTGTTGATCGAACCACTATAAATCTCGATGTTATTTTCTCTATTCTTAAACTCTTTTAATTATTGCAAGTTTGCTTTTATATTTCCATATTGTTTAAAAATTTGCATTTTGTAATAGATTGTGTTTGAGAAAATCACACACTAAACTTAATTGGTAAAAATACTAATTAAGTGAGTTAAAATTATAAGGAATTTTTAATTTTATATTATTTATACTTATACCCAATTCACCCCCTCTTTGATATAATTATATTTGTTGATTGAGTGCTTGTACGCAATTTCACACATGATCATAATCTCTTCATTTATGTGAATTAATGGAAACATTAATAGTAAATGGGTTTACAATCTGCCATATTTCTCTTAGGACAAAACACACTAGGGGTGTTCACGGGTCGGGTCGGGTTTTTTAAAATTTTGTTAGATCCGATCGGGTCGGGTCAAGGGAAAATCGGGTCGCGGGGAAGTGGAATCCGTTCGGGTCGGGTCGGGTCGTCGGTCATTTAAAAAATAATAATTTTTTAATAAATTAATTGTTTTGAAATATAAATATTGGTTAATTTATGTTCCAAAAATTATCATATATATAAAGTTTTAATACAAAAAAAGTAATAAACAAATGAAATAATAGTACAAACTTAAAAAATAATAATAATAATTTTAGAAAAATAATAAATATTTTAGAAAAATAATAAAATTTTAGAAAAATAATAAAATTTGTATACGGTTGGGTCGGATCGGATTTTAGTATCAAACCCATTGCCCAACACGAAAATTTCGGGTTGGGTCGGGTCGAGTCAAAATTTTGCACAATTTTTTATGAACCCAACCGGTTCGGGTCTGGTCGTTGCGGGTTGGGTCGGGTAGCGGGTCAACCCGACCCTATGAAAACCCCTAAAACACACTCACACTCTCACTCTTCATTCATTTAAAATAACTCACTCTTCATTCATTTAAAAGAAACTGAGTTTTTTTCTCACGAACCATTCTATTTTATTTGACGGGCTACCCAAATAGGCAATATAATAAGATACTATAACTATTTTGATTATTTTGTCTATTTAAACATGTCATTCGAGCAAAACATATTTTCCTTTTCTCACACTTTTGTAGTGCATTCGAGCTTGCCCAAGCTTCACGTCGCTCAAGTTAACATTTTTTCATTTAAAAAGGGGAAATTTATAAAACTAGCCAAAAAAATTATCAATTTTCAAAATGAGTCGTAACGTTTGTCATTTGCGAATCTGTCAAACTTATCCGAAGTGTACTTTGAAAAATCACGATTATTCGAAATACACATCGAAGTAAGTGTGGACTTTGAAGATCCGAAGTCAAAATTTCGGTTCTCCTAAGGTTTTTTTTTTTTTTTTTTTTAGCAACCGAAGTTGGAAAAATAAATATAAAACTGGGTATTCTCTATTTGTTCTCACGAGACATTGATTTTGATGCTCATCGAAATAGTTAGTAAGATATTTTTTTTTACATATAAGTCCGAAAACATGAGTCCAAAAACATCAATTTATAATATATCAAATTCGTTTACATAAGTTACAATTAATGTTGACTTGGATTTTGGTTAAGAGGAGTAATATATGAACGTTTATTGTGTCCGTGTTCCCCACATCGATCACATATGACTTGCACTGTTTGTTCGCCCTGTGAAGGTTTTCTATTCGTTTTCGGATGCCCGCTGAAACACGCTCATTTGATGGCAATACATTCAAATCTGCATTGAGAATCAAAACATTTTTTAAAATTATAATTGAATGTTTTTCTAAAAAAAAAAATATTATACTTGAATCCACATAATTTGAGTTATATATTTTAATTTAGATAATTTAATCAAAAATTGGTAATAAATCTATTCAATAGTAATTTGTTGATTAACTAAAAATAGTGTGAGATTAATTGAGAAGAGCAAAGTTGATATTTCACATGATTCATGAAAATATTAAATAATATAAGAGTTTTAATTTAAGGTAATATGAATACGCACCATTTGAATATAAAAAAAAAATTATTATTTAAGAAAAGATAATAAACTAATGATATTGATATTATTATCTCGATAATAATTCTTTTAAATCGAAACATATTCTCATTTTTCATTATTTTTAATAGAATAATTCTTTTTTCATACAAAATCATCAATTATAAATTTGAAAAAATAATGAAATATTAAAATATATTAAAAATGAAACCGATAAATGTTTGGGAAATCAAAAAATTACAAATCGATCAATTGATCAATTAAAAATTTCCAAAAATTTATATCAATTTAAAACGATAAAAATTAATAGGATCAAATCACTAGAATAGTAATCGCTGATTAATTAGTACAAATTTATGCTTTCATTAATTATTTAATCGTAAAAATAAAGAGAAATACAGACTTAACTCTTAAGTGCTTGTCGGCTGTATTCTTATCAGCTAACGAGAACTTTATGAAGTAAAAGACTAGGAATTACAATTTACCAGGCCGAGTCCGAAAATTAGGGGGAAGTCCGAGTCCGAAAAAAATCCGGTCTGATTCATGTTTGGTTTTGGGTTCGGGCTTTTTTCTAGCACTTTTTTATTCCTTTGCCTTTGAACTAAAAACCGGTATTAATATTAATTATTAACACAACACATTAATGATCCATAAACTAATAAAACTAAAACACTCAAAAATCACAATTCACAAATATATTAAAAATTTGATTCATAAACTAAAAAGACTAAAAATGTCACAAATGCATCAACAATTTTTTTTGATGCATACAAAAGACATTATCCGTGATAAACACGCTCCTAATAAGAGAGTGAGGATAAATCGGTTATTTAACAACATAACGATTCCAGTCAACGCTTCGATTAGACATGCATCGAGAATATCGTAGAGACTACTCCAAGGGTGGTGATCACTTTTTTCTTTAGAAACAATATTTATTTTGTAACTGAGTCAATCAACGATCACAGCCGTTCAAATGCATCAAATTTTAATCTGGACGGTCAGAAGTATCTAGTCAAAGTAGTTAATTGTGATCATTTCATCAACAATTTTTTTTGGATTCCAGTGAGCAAATTTTTTTTAAGGAAAATTTACAAAACTAGCCAAAAAAAAAATTTATAATTTACCAAAATAAGCTATAATGTTTGCCATTTGTAAATCTGACCCACTTTTTCGAAATGTATTTCGGAGAATCACGGTTCTTTGAAGTACACACTGAAGTCAGTGTGGACTTAGGAGATCCGAAATCAAAACTTCGAATCTCATAAATTTTTATTTTTATTTTTTATTAACAACTTCAGAGATCTGAATTACGATTTCAGATATCTGAAGTATTTTTTCGAATATCTGAAGTTTTTATTCAAATTTTCGAAGTTGAAATAAAAGAATTTATAGTCGAAAGTTTTATTTGCAGCAACTTTCGTGTGCACGCGTATTGACTATATGTGCGGCTGTTATAATCAAACGCCATAGTATTTTGAGCAAGATCTACACAACAACCACATTTCACGCTGCATATGAGGAGATTATTCATCATGCTGGTGACAAATCGGATTGAGTCTTGGCAAAAGAGTTATCGGGTATAATATTAATTTATTTTATTAGAAAAATATTTAATTATAACTGTAACTAATGTTTTAATACTTAAAACATGTTTGAATATATTGCCACCAAATTAGCATGTTTCGGCACTACGCCCAAAAATAAATAGAAGACTTTCAATGACGAACAAATAATGCAATCATATGTGGTCGATGTGGGGAACATTGACACAATGGAAGTTTATGCATGACTCCTCTTAACCAAAACCAAAACCAAAACCCAAATCAACATTCATTTTAACTTATGTAAACATATTTAATGTATTAGAAATTGATATTTAAATGTAAAAATCTTATATTATTAACTATTTCGTTGAGCATCAAATTCAATGTCATGAGAACAAATAGATAATACCCGATTTTATATTATTTTTTTCCAACTTCATAAATCCAAGGAATCTCTGAAGTTGTTAATAAAAAAAAAATTAAAAACTTATGATATCTGAAGTTTTGACTTTGAATCTCATAAGTCCACACGGACTTCGGTGTGTACTTCAGATAATCGTGATTCTCCGAAGTACACTCGATTAAATTGGCCAAATTTGCAAATGACAAATGTTGTCGTTCATTTTTCTGGCTAGTTTTATAAATTTCTCTTAATTTAAACATATTTGATGTGCGAGTTAAATTGAATGATTATTTTGAATGTTTATTTCTACTAAATGTTGCTCTATATATACATTAAGGCTACGTTTGGATTGATGAAATGAGATGATTTATAATAGAATATAACCTAGTGGAATGTAACGCAACGAAATCGAGATTAACATATCATAACATTGTTTGGGAAAAATGAGATGTTTATAATGTAATTTTCTAAAACATTGTTTGGTAAATAAATAATAATGGAATTAAATGTAACAATATATGTTTTGAAGATAATTATGTCATTTTATATTATAAAAATAAAAATGATAATTTTTTTAATATTATTTTTTATTTTCACATATAATATTTTTTTTAAGTTATGTTTTATTTCCAACTCTCGATTTGAATAACTTATTTTTAATGGCTCAACTCCTCTTTTTATTACACTTCATTTCATTCACTTTCATCATCGATCTAAAATAGACCCAAGGTTAAAATAGACCCAAGGTTAAAGGCAATTCGCGAGTGAAACGAACTCTACTCCTCGTCGCGTGGATCCATTCCTTCTCCTAGAAGATTCAACATCATTTAGTAAATGTAATTATGTAAAATCCTTTTGAAAAAAAAGTATTTATCCAGCAAAAAAATAAGTTTGAGGTTATATTTATTAATTAATAATATGAATGGCTAATTTGCACAGGGAATAATAACATCCAGATCCTGTACTTCTCTAAAATAAGAATTAAGAACATAGTTTGCATTTTTGTGATGGTCTTTGCTGTCGGATTATTTTCTTGTTTTTTTTTTCTAAGTTATTTGATGTGAGAATTAGAGAAGAAAATGTATATTAACATTTACTTAAGTTTTGAATTACAATGAGAGGCCTTTTTATAGCCTTTAAACACAACTACCACAATAAATGCTAACTACTATATTAAATACATCTATACAACTATCAACTAATAACTACTAATAACACAACACAACTAACATCATCACAACACACAACTAACAACTAACATCCCCCCTCAAACTCAAGGTGGTTTAGATGAAACCAAATTGAGTTTGGAAACAAGTGTAGTGTAACGTCCCGGAAGAAAGGATTTGGTGAAGACATCAGCTAGCTGATCAGTGGATTTGAGATACTTCAAGGAAATAGTGCCAGAAGCAACGTGTTGGCGAATGAAATGGCAATCGATCTCAATGTGTTTGGTGCGCTCATGAAAAACATCATTATGTGCTATTGCAATAGCACTTTTGTTGTCGCAGTAAAGAGTGAGAGATGATGGTTGAGGGACTCCCATATCTTCTAGAAGCCAACGTAACCATAGAAGTTCAGCTGTAGTAGCAGCAACAGCTCTATATTCAGCCTCAGTACTCGAGCGGGCAACCAATGTCTGTTTCTTGCTGCGCCAAGAAATAAGTGAATCACCAAGAAAAATACAGTATCCTGTAGTTGATCGACGATCAGTTGGGTCTCCTGCCCAGTCAGAATCAGAATAGGCTCGAAGAACCAATGATGAAGTAGCAGAAAAATGGAGACCTGTAAAGAGAGTTCCTTTAACATAACGAAGGATGCGAAGTACTGCAGCATAATGAGTGGAACATGGAGCGGTCATGAACTGGCTGACAATGTGAACTGCATAAGAAATGTCTGGTCGAGTGACTGTAAGATAAATGAGACTTCCAACCAATTGTCTGTAGAGAGTAGGATCATCAAGGGGAGTGTTATCTTCATCTATAGGTGTAAGACTAGTATTATACTCAATTGGAGTTGGAACTGTCTTGCTATCTGTAAGGCCAGCTCGAGAAAGAAGATCAGAGGCATACTTGGCTTGCGAGAGATGATAACCATCATCAGAACAAATAACCTCAAGGCCTAAAAAATAACTCAAAGGACCAAGATCTTTCATTTCAAATTGTTGACTAAGAGCCTGCTTGAGATCTGCTATGCCTGAAATATCATCTCCAGTAATAATCATATCATCAACATAAAGAAGTAATATCACAATACCCTTTTCGGATTTTCGAAGAAATAAGGCTGAATCATGTGGACTGGAGGTGAATCCAATTTGTCTGACAGCGGTACTGAATTTGGCAAACCATGCACGAGGAGCTTGCTTCAAACCATATAAGGCACGTCGCAGGCGACATACTGTATTTGGTGGATGATCAAGACCTGGAGGAGGCGTCATATAAACTTCTTCAGTGAGATCACCATTGAGGAAGGCATTCTTGACATCCATCTGAAACAGACTCCATTGCCGAGCAGCAGCAGCATAGCAAGCAGACTGCGAACTGAGGTAAGGCGAGCAACAGGAGCAAAAGTCTCCTCATAATCAATCCCATACTCTTGAGCGAATCCTTTAGCAACAAGTCGTGCTTTATAACGCTCAATAGATCCATCTGAATGTGTTTTGATTTTGTAAACCCATTTGCATCCCACTGAATTTTTGCGAGGAGGAAGATCAACCAAGTCCCAAGTACCTGTCTTTGTCAATGCCTGTAATTCATCTTGCATAGCTTGCTGCCAATGAGGATTAGAAGAAGCCTCCCTATAGGACTGAGGTTCATGCAAAGAAACAAGAGCAGAGAAACAATGATAATCTCGAAGGTAAGGGGGATGATTCCTTACTCGGGTAGGATAGGGTGGAGATGAGTCACCAATGGTCTCTGGTGCAGTATCTGCAGGAGGGGCATCATCAAGAACAGGCTGTGATGGAGGTTGGACATCTGTATGTTCACCATGAGTACTTGCATCAGATAGAAACAACTCAATAGATGGATTAGTGAAAAGTGGAGGAGGATCTGAAGGTGACACTGTGAACTTAGAAATAGAAGAGAACATAACGTGTTCCCAGAAAATAACATGACGAGAGATGCGAAGTTTCTTTGACACGGGATCCCAACAACGATACCCTTTGTGTTGAATACCATATCCTAAGAAACAACAAAGTCTGGCACGGGGTTCTAACTTGTGATGCTCTGTGGGATGAAGAAGAACAAAACAAACACTCCCAAAAACCTTGAGAAGATCATAAGGAGGGGAAACACCATAAAGGCACTCATAAGGAGACAAATTGTGTTTGGTGACTGAAGAAGGAATACGATTAATAACATAAACAGCCGTAAGGGCAGCTTCACCCCAAAAGCGTTCAGGACAAGATGATGAAATGAGCATGGATCGAGTGGAATCTAAAATATGACGATGTTTTCTTTCGGCTCGTCCATTTTGTTGAGAGGTATATGGGCATGATCGTTGTGAAATGGTTCCTTGGGCTTTTAAAAATTGTTGAATTTTGGAGTCAAGATATTCCTTGGCATTGTCGGTCCTCAAAATTTTGATAGTTTTGGAAAATTGTGTTTTAATCATGTTTGCAAAGTCAATATAAATTTGAGGTAGTTCAGAACGTTGTTTCATAAGAAAGATCCATGTAAATCGAGAATAATCATCAATAAACAAGACAAAATATTTAGATCCTCGCATAGTGGCTGTAGGTGAAGGTCCTCATACATCAGAGTGGACCAAATCAAATGGAGCAACAGAATTATGATTATTATGTTGAAAGGACAAAGCTGGTTGTTTTCCAAGTTGACAAGAGACACAATGGAAAGGCTGGTCTTTAACAGAACCTAGTGAACCATTAGAAACTAAAGGACGAAGTTTATTTATCGAGGCATGACCAAGACGCATATGCCACAAGTGAAGAGAAGATGGAGTAGATACAGCACATAATTGGGAAAAACGATTTGAAGGAATATGCAGAGAGGTGAGTTCAAACAGACGTCCAATTCTACGGCCTGTCCCAAGAATCTGTCCCGTCTGCGGATCCTGCACACGACAACCATTAGTGGAGAATATCAATTCTAATCCAAGTTCACATAGTTGACCAACAGAAATAAGGTTGAATGTAAGTTTGGGAATAAGAAATGTGTTTGGTAATGTGAGTGTAGATGTTGATATGTGGCCAGACTGACTAACAAGCATTTGTGAGCCATCTGCAGTGAAGATTGGAGAAATATTTGTGGTAGGAGAGGTGGAAGAAAATAACAAGGATTGAGAAGTCATATTATTGCAACAACCAGAGTCAAAATACCAAGGAGAATTACCTGAATTGACAGATAAGGCAGTAGAAGTACTGGGATGGGTGGAGAGTATTTGTCTAAGGAGTGCTTCTAAGTTACCAGTGGATGTTGGAGAGACAGTAACCTCAGAGGTAGCAGCAGCAATTGGAATTGCTATATTGGAGGGTTGATTAGATCTTGGGGGACGAGTGGGGCACTGCTCAATGGAATGGCCAGACAGCTTGCAGTAGCGACAACTCACCTTAGTGGGACAGTGAGCGGCAATATGGCCTCTTTTCTTGCATTTGTGACATTCAGTAAGACTACATTCAATCAGAGTATGACCGGATTTGTTGCAGGTACGACAAAATTTGCCTTCACCTTTTGAGAAATGTTTATCCGCGGCGGCAAGCACAACATCATCGTGAGATGGCTTAAGTAAGCCGAGACGAGTTTCATCAGACAATAATCGAGAGACAGCAGCTTCTAATGTAGGTAGAGGAGATTGATGTAACAATGAAGCTCGACAAGATTCAAAATCATCAGTAAGGGCCATAAGGAATTGAATTAGTCGCATACGGTCACGGTGTGCCGTATAATTAGTTGCATCAACGGTGCAACTCATTGATGGTTCTGACAAAGCAAGTTGGTCCCAAATATTCTCCATTTGTGCAAGAAAATCAGTAATAGACTGACCTTTCTCTTGTTTCAAATTATGCAACTTTTCCCATAATTGATACTGACTAGAGAGATCAGAAGAGGTGTACCTTAATGCAAGCAGATCCCAAACTTCTTTGGCAGTTTCGTAGCGCCCAAATTGATGATGAATAGCTGGAACCGAAGTATTCCGGAACCATGTCAGAATTTGGTGATTCTTACTATCCCAATCCTCGAGACGATCAGCGAGCTGTCCTTCAGTTTCATCAGTAAGCCGAGTGTGGGGCTTGACATCTCCAGTAACATAACGCCATAGTTTCCGACCCTTGAGAAAACTACGCATTCCCTGAACCCAGAGACGATAGTTTGAACCTATGAGAATGGTAGGAATGGGTTGCATAGCATCTGACTTTTCCATTCCCGAAAACCGAATTTCTACACCTCTCAAAAGAACCTAAGCTCTGATACCATGTGAGAATTAGAGAAGAAAATGTATATTAACATTTACTTAAGTTTTGAATTACAATGAGAGGCCTTTTTATAGCATTTAAACACAACTACCACAATAAATGCTAACTGCTATATTAAATACATCTATACAACTATCAACTAATAACTACTAAGAACACAACACAACTAACATCATCACAACACACAACTAACAACTAACATTTGAAACATTCATTTCTGTCTTTAAATTTAATATTTCTTTTAGACTTGCACCCTTTTTTCTTTTTTACAGCTTGATATCTTATTTCTACAGCAATAGACTAACCAGCTCGATTATATTTTAAAAATAATTAGAAACATCTAAATAGTTAATGTCTTTTATTGTCAAATTTTGATAAAAATATATAAAATAAAATCGATTTAATTATTGTACAATAGTCAAACACCAAAACAAAGAATGATGTGGTGGGTTGCATAAAATTTCTAATCCAAAATCTCGATTGGGATATTGTCCTATTTGGTACAGATTAATGACAAAAAATCACTCAAAATAAGATTTTCGATTGGGATTCAAGTCGAATAATCATTTTGAATCTTCAATTTTAACATAAAAAGTCTCGAATCAAATTGGGATTCAAGATCCCTAACAATTCAAAATATCGATTCATTAAAATTTCGGTTCAGAATTAGGGGCAATTTTTTTCGTTCTAATTCAAAATATTGGTTAGAATTTGAGGATAATTTTTTTTTATCCCGAATTGTGATCAGGACAAGAAGTCTTGACTACCATCCCTAATTAGTGATAGGGATGACAAAAATCCCCATATGGATGGGGACTCGTAAGGCTCGTTACGTCCGTGACAGATAAATGAATAATTTGTTTAAACTCGTCGGTTGGACTGTCGGTTATAAATAAATGTTAAATCCATGTTCACAAGGGATCCGCACGGGCCCACGAGATCTGATATCTTAGGGACGGGTAAATGAACTGAATCCGAATATTGATATCATCGTACTATATTCGGTCCGTTGTCATTCTTTTGAAAATTATTGCATGGTTTGTTCTTTTATGAGATTTGTTAAAACCTTAAGGACCTAATGTTACAATTTAATTAGTGAAAATAAAAGGAGAAATAAGATAGATGATACTAAAACGGTGCAGTTTAGGGAAATCGCCGCCTGAAATAAATAAATAAAAAATGAAAAAGAGGCGAAAACACGTTGAAATTATAACCTCATCCCAATTGGACAACCAAAACCAATACCAATACAATACCGAAACCACCTCTCTCTCTCTCTCTCACAAACCCTAAATAATTCTAATTCTCTTTTTAATTTGCAGTGCGATGATTTGATCCGAAGCCTCAAATCTCGTTAGATCTGGTTCCTTAGGTCTGATTTCTTCATCTCTCTCTCTCTTTTTCTTTTTCTTTTTTTTTATATGGAAATTTCGTTGAATATATTTAGATATATATGTTTGATTGATGTAATTATGTCATGTTGTTTACAAGTTTATCGGATCGTTTTTTTTTTATTTTTATTATTTTTTGTTGATTTTTATTTATATCTGATTGGCTGCCGATAGTATTTGTAGAACCAAGAGGAAACAAAACTAGAATGGTTTGAATTTGTTTTTTGTTACCGTAAATAATTTAACGGAGCTTTTATTTTAGTTAATTTTCTGAATCTGTGAATTGAAAGCAAAACAATAGTCGGTTTGATGAAGCCTGGTAATTGTGTTTATATTTCTTATGTGCAATTAGGGGCATGTTTGATGTTTTTAAATTTGAAAAATAGAGTGATGTGGTGATAATTGAGCTTAGAAAGAATTATCTTGAGAATTTAATTTAGTTGTTTTGAAATGAAGGCCTAACAACTAGAAGATTTTATAATATAGGAATGCTTAGATTTTGTTTTGATGGTAATTTATGTTGTTGCTGGGTGATTATCTTGGCTTTGGTTAGTTTTGTAGGTGTTTTTCGGTTCATGATAACATGTGGTGATTTTCTGCAGATTTCTTGCAATTTGAAATTGGTCGAATATATTTGATGGATGATGATTGTGCAGATGGATAATATGTCTGCTCCTGCTCCTTCAGCAGGGGAGCATGCACAACGTCTCTATGAAAAGGTGTGTCTCTTTTCTTTTATTTTTCCTTTTATTTACCCACATATTTCAAACCAGGAAATTCTCATTTAACATTATGATAAATCATTGTGATCTTACTAACATGATCGTAAATCAGTCCTTTGTGTTACTCATCGGTCCTTAATCTTTTGTTGTGGGATGTTGTGCAGAATATTGAGTTGGAAAATAAACGTCGCAGGTCAGTACAGGCACGTATTCCATCAGATCCCAATGCCTGGCAACAGATGCGTGAGAATTATGAGGCGATAATCCTTGAGGATCATGCATTCTCTGAGCAGCACAATATTGAATATGCATTATGGCAGTTACATTACAGACGAATTGAAGAATTGAGAGCGCATTATAGTGCTGCTTTATCTTCTGCAGGCTCAAACACATCTCAGGGTGCAAAAGTACCTTCGCGGACTGACCGAGTTCCAAAAATTAGGCTGCAGTTTAAAACATTTCTTTCTGAAGCAACTGGATTTTATCATGAATTGATATTGAAGATCAGAGCAAAGTATGGGCTTCCCTTGGGGTATTTCTCTGAGGATTCTGAGAATCGAACCATCACAGATAAAGATGGGAAGAAATCTGCTGAGGTGAAGAAAGGTTTGGTATCTTGTCACCGCTGTTTGATATATTTGGGTGACCTAGCAAGGTACAAAGGATTATATGGGGAGGGTGACTCTAAATCTCGAGAGTACGCAGCAGCTTCAAGTTATTATTTGCAAGCCGCATTGCTTTGGCCATCTAGTGGGAATCCTCATCATCAGGTTTTCCTTTTTTCGTTTCCTGTTATTAAATGATCATTAAAGTTTTGTTCCCATAATTTTTACTACATGATCTGGATATACAATATTATCAATTCTGATCCCCCTAGTTCAATTTTTTTTTTCAATTTTCAGCTTGCTATATTGGCTTCTTATTATTCTGATGAGTTGGTGGCTGTTTATCGGTACTTTCGAAGTTTGGCAGTGGATAGCCCCTTTTCAACTGCAAGGGATAACTTGATTGTTGCATTTGAGAAGGTACTTTTGTCAATTTGACAACTATAATAATATGCAGAAGAGGTGATGTTTGTGCTTTTGCCCCTATTGTGTTTAATATGTTGGGATTTTATGATTTGCTCTTTATAGAGGAAGTATCAGAGATATTATTCTACTTGTTCATGTTGTGTTTGATCTGTCTGGTGAGTGGTTGCACCTGGATTTTGAGGATTAAGCATTTTACTAATTCTACATTAGCTCTCTAGATAATATGCAATATGCTAATCGGAACTTGGACATTGTCTTTAATTTTATGGAAAATGGTTAATGCATGGACTGCCTAATGAGTGTTGAGTAAGTTTCATATATTGTCTTGATTGTTTTTGGCCCTGGTGGCAGTCAACTGCTTGGGTATTTTAAACATTAAAACAAAATTTTGTGCCTTATCTTCATACAAATTTTTTTGCTTTATTTTCATTTGTGTCATCTGTCATGTTTCTCCCACCGTGATCTTTGGACTGTCGATACTGATTGGTATATACTTTTGTTGGTAATCATTTGATTGATTGAACATATTTGTGTGAACCATTGAACTAGCGGCTTTCAATTTTCCTAGCAGTAGCTTTAAGTATAATAAGTTCTGACAGCTTGATTAGTAGCTAAGTGACAGGAAAAAAGGGTCCTAGGCCTTTTGAAAGATGTGAGGAAAACATTAATTTTGGGTCTCAAACGAGCTTAGGAAAAGGCATAGACTTTGGGTTTTGGGACTATCCGACTATCATATGATTAATATTTTTAATTTTAATTTAATTCTGGAGTAGAAACAAAGAGAAAACAATATTAATGATATCAAGCAGTCTGCAATAAACTAGGACTAGAAGTTTTGAAGACAGCGGTGGCCTAAATTTTTTTTTACAAAGATGAATGTAAGGTCAGCACCACGAAAAGTAAAGAGCCTCAAAGAAAAGGAAAAAAGAAAGAAACTAATAGCATTCAGGCAATATTTGCATCCCAATTAACCAGAATGAAGGAGACTTCGAATTTAGGAGCAATTCATGCCGTGAACTTCGCTTTGTCCCATATATATACTAAACTGTCTCCTTTATTCTTGAAAATTTTGAATAAAGTTGGGGACATTTTGAATGGAATAATTTAAGCCATGACATTTATACATCTTTTCTGGCTTATTTGTTGGAATAGAAGTGGTTGAAAATTAACCTATCTTGCTAGTGGTCAGATTTTATCCAGCTCCCATGGGATGAAAACTTGTTGTTGACGTTAATCTTAAACCCATAAACCTGCGCCAAACTTTGGACTTCCAACCAATAGTGTAGTCTAGTCTAATGCAAATCCTGCATAACAAATATGGTCGAGTAATTTAATACACCGAATAAGAGAAGATAAGTTAGAGAAACCCCTCTCTATTGATCGGTGGAATGATGTAAAAGATGATCTCCTGCTTTTCAACTATTGACAATGGGTTTTCCGTCAGGTTGTACTGTTTGAATTGATGATTGATGGATGATTCATAATCATCTTATTAATTGAAGATCGTGGATCTTCATGTGGATGACCAGTCTATTCATATGTATGCAAATGTCAAGAGTCATCGTGTATGAATTCATAACTTCGCCATATCATTACTGGGTGTATATTGTTTATTTATTAGCTTATGTGTAATGGCAGAACCGTCAGAGTTGCTCACAGATGCCTGGTGATGTTAAGTCTTCTACTGCCAAGGAGGCTGTGCGGTTGACTGGCAAAAGAAGAGGGAAAGGAGGAGCAAAACTTGTATCTAAAGATGCTGACAGGGAGACCAGCTCTGTGAAGGAAAGCGTAACTAGTGTCCAGGAGAAGCTTAAAGCTTTTTGCACTCGCTTTGTCCGTTTAAATGGAATTCTTTTCACACGCACGAGGTACTTAACATTGAAAATCTAGGGTTTCTTATTATTATGATGATGATGATGTTGATTGATCATGTATCATTATCATTCTTATAACAACATTTAGATTAAGAAAATATTATTATATCATTTAGATCAGATGGACTATTTTTGATACCACCTGCTTACTGTGACTTTTTTCTAGTCTGGAGACATTTGCAGAAGTTCTTGCTTTGGTTAGCAGTGGATTCTGCGAGCTTCTTTCTTCTGGGCCAGAAGAGGAACTGAACTTTGGATCAGATGCCAATGAGAATGCTCTCTTTATAGTTAGGCTTATTTCCATTCTTATATTCACAGTTCATAATTTGAAGAGGGAAACTGAAAATCAGACTTATGCAGAAATTGTACAGCGTGCTGCACTTCTTCAGAACGCATTCACTGCTGTATTTGAGTTAATGGGGTATATAATAGAGAGATGTATACAGCTGAGTGATCCTTCTTCAAGTTACCTTTTACCCGGTGTTCTGGTTTTTGTAGAATGGTTGGCCTGTTGTCCAGATATTGTTTCTGGTAGTGATGCGGATGAGAGGCAGGCAACTGTTAGATCTGACTTTTGGAACCAGTGCATATCCTTCCTGAATAAGATCTTGTCGCTTGGGCCAATACCCATTGTTGATGACGAAGACTTGACTTGCTTTTTCAATATGAGCAGATATGATGAAGGGGAAACTGAAAACCGGCTAGCATTGTGGGAGGACTTTGAGTTAAGAGGATTCTTGCCGCTTCTTCCTGCGCAGACTATCTTAGATTTCTCAAGGAAGCACTCCTTTGGAGTTGCTGACTATAAGGAAAGAAAAGCTCGTGTCAAAAGGATTCTAGCAGCTGGGAAGGCTCTAGCAAACGTAGTTATGGTTGATCAAAAACCAGTGTATTTCGATTCTAAGCGGAAGAAATTTGTTATTGGTGCTGAGCCTTTGGATGATGTCACCTTTACCTCCTACTCAGACATACCCAAAACAAATGATTTAATCCCCAAAAATCAAGCTGAGAAAGCAATGAACTTGGGGGTTGTGCAGGTAAACCCACAACAATACATGGATGGGGAGGAGGAGGACGAGGTCATTGTTTTTAAGCCAATGGTGACTGAGAAGAGGGCTGATTTGATTGGCTCAACGTGGATGTCCCATGATGGTTTTAAGCCTGGTCATAGTGCTTCAGTAGGTGATCTGCAATTCTATGCTGGTTCTGTTTCAGCCTCACAAGATAGCCTTGGCCAGCAATCTACTTTTGATGCTACACCAGTACCTGTATCTGTTGGCAGTATGCTTCCCCAGCAACTGCAGCCAGTTCAGCATTTGAAGCGGCTTATGGAAGAAGAGGTGTCTCTTGCTAATAGCTTGAAAGGATTGAGGCTCCCAGAGAATGGGCATGTGCTGAAACACGAGATGTTCGAAAATATAGGCCATACACTTCCTGCAGCAAGGACTGTTCCTGTCCAACAATCTGTTAATGTCAATACTAGTGGTATGCTCTACAGTTTTTCAAATGGGCCTGAAGCTGTTATACCATCCAAGGTTGATGCTATTGCGTCTTCGGGAGTTGCCGCTGACGGTATGGCTGTGAAGGCTTCATCAGCTTTCCCAGCAGGTCTCAGGAAAAATCCAGTCAGCCGTCCTGTCAGGCATCTTGGGCCTCCACCTGGCTTCAGCCCAGTTCCTTCTAAGCAAGTAACTGCAGCCTCTGGTTCTGACTTGACTAACGAGAATCCATTAATGGATGATTATAGCTGGTTGGATGGATATCAGATGCCGCCATCATCAAAAGGCCCTGAACTTGGTAGTTCCGTCAATTATTTCTCTCATACAAACCCTCAGTATGTTGGTAACAGCAATGGCGTGGCTGGGACTGTTAGCTTTCCATTTCCTGGAAAACAAGTTCCGGCAGTGCAGTTCCAAGCTGAAAAACAGAAGGGATGGCAGGAATACCAGACTATTGAGCATCTAAAATTACAGCATGAACAGCAGCTGCAGCAACAGCAACAGCAACTCCAACTCATTAATGGAAACCAGCTTACTCCCCTGCCTGAGCAATATCAAGGACAGTCCATCTGGACTGGTCGTTATTTCGTGTGAGATCAGTTGAAAAGATAGCTGGTAAGGTGTATATGTGTATTTTGATTTGCAATCCATAAATGGCATCCTCTTTTCTTATATGTAATATTTATATGCTTAATTATACTTGATTTTGCAATTGATATTATGTTGTTTTTTTCAGGTTTTAAGAATGATTCTGGTGAATGTACTGCATCATTTTGCTACCGAATTTGAACTCCAACTTCAAAGCATTGTCTATGTTGTTGAGTTTTATTTTGTTGGACCATGGATGGCCTTGGCTTCTTGCAGGCACTTGCTATTACAGAAGTGAGTTTATGTCTAATTCTAATTATGTTATATGTAGTATGTACTATCCGTGTGTAGGCACATGCTATTAGTACTTAAAGTCTCCTACTAGTACTAATTGTGTGCTTGTCATTATTGAAAACTTCAATGTCCAAACTGGAAGCATTTTGGTATTCCGTTGTTTCTATGGCAACTCATAATATCTGCAGTTATTAAATATCTTTCAATGAGTTAAGTTTTTTTGTAAAATATGTTTTAGAGTTAAGTTCTATATGGTTGAGTGACAAACTGAGTGGAAATATGAACGATGTCAACTAATTATATAATTCCTTTTTTTTTTTCTAATCTTCTACTGGCAGTAGTAGCCTGGATCAATAGTCAAGACTGAGTTGTGTTTGGTTTAGAAATTACTGTGACGATGCAAAGCTTATCTGATACCTTTTGCTTCTTGCATTTGTTTTTTAATTCTCCACACACAAACATGACCAAGAATTGAGCATCTTTTTGGCAGTGAACCTATTTTTCACCTGATTGATTTGTCATTGTCCCCTTGAAATGATATGTACCTTTCATCCTATCTGAATCCCTTGCTTTTTTGGCTCAGATTCTGTATACTCTGTTCTATGTATTTAGCTATCCTGCAGTTTGTTGTAAATTTAAAACTGTGCTCTTAAGGGAGGAGGGTTGTGCATTGTGAACTAGATGTTGGGCTGTGGGTTATATATTTTATCGATGGATGGGAAATAAATGCTTGTGATGCGTCTGTATAACTAAAGTCTTTTCGGATCCAGGGTGTCTATTTTAGTGGCATTGCGTGCTCATTTTATATACTTGTTTATTCTATTATGAAAGGTTCTCACATGCCTTTTTTTGCTTCAAGCAGGGTATCACTGAGCTCTTTTGGCAGGGAGGAAGAGCAATATGGAAACATCTTTATGGTGATAAATTCGTAAGAAGTAAATGCCTTATTGCTTTACTGGGGATGGGAATAGAAATGTTGTCAATAAAGATCAATAGTTTGGTTTTGAAGCTTGTCTCGAGGAGTGGGTGGAACATAAGATGGTGTACTCGCTATGCTTCTTAACTTCTTTAATAGTCTAGCTGTCAGAATTTCTGCTACAATAATATGCTGGCAGCTGATTATATGTAAGTGCATTCTACCAGTTCTATGGAGATAGATTCAGAGATCTGATCAGGAGGTTGGTTATCAAAAGTTGGACGGTGGGATGCTCTAATCATAGAGAAGAACAATAAATAAACAGGTGAGTACAAAGTGTCGTGTTTGCAGTTGTCGAGTCTGGGACACACAAACTCTTGCTTTTCATGAGTATAAGATGTTTGCGTATAAAACAGCGTCTTCTGTGTTGAAATTGATGTCGAGTTAAATAATCTGTCGAACTACTTTTCCAGTTTTAAATGTCATAAATATGTTATTGATGTCTGATTTTAAACTGTTATCTGTTTGTGATTTTAATTGCCATAATATGCAGAATCTCTGTAGTTCTGCTTTTGATTAGTAGGCGGCTCTTTCTGTGTAGTACTGTCAAACGGCCTCTTTGTCTTGTTTAGTTCATTTAGAAGGTTTAATTTCCCCAATACTAATATTAAATGTGAGGATGAGTTTTGGTATAACGATAAGGATGTTTTATTATAACTTGTAGGTCACATACCTTCGAGTCGTCTCTTTGTAAAAGAAATAATGATAAGGTATATGTATTGAATTCTTTCAATACCCCCACAAGGCCACCCTTTTACCAATATCTAATATGTGGTTGAAATTGTTTTATTTAACTTAGAACAAGGATTTATCAAATTAAACTCAATCAAATTAATCTCTCTATCCTCAATATTTGCCTTAATTTACAAAACTATTCCATTGTTTACAAAAATACTGGATTTCTCTGTATACCGTTTTGATTCTTCGATTTGAAACAAATTAGAGTTCTTAATTCTCTACGACGTTTAGGGAATAAAATATTTTCAGGAACAAGCAAATCATAATGATTTTTGTTTCTATTTCCAGTCGTTTTTTGATGTTTTGCAATGAATTCATCAAATTTTTTTTAATCAACATAGCCTTTTTCGCGATATCTTTTATTAATTTTGTGCTTATTCTTATGAACCAATGAAATACCTACGATTTGATATATAAAAAATTGGCCATCATTTTTTACAGACAATTTACAAGGGTGTTCAATAATAAGCATTCCCCCTTTCGTCAATTCTCTAAGAGCGAAATCCTTCTTAGTGATCAAAATAGCCAAACTAATTTCTCCTCCCTGAATAGAGGCTATAGTAACGTCGCTAGGATTTATCAGTCGAACCAGGTCTAATGTTAATTGGGGGATGAACAATTTACGAATAAAAGTTTTGGTTAAGATTTAAGATATTTTTATGTCAAATAAAAATCGGTTTACTTTACCCTACGGATTCACATTTTGCTCAATTTAATTAACTTATGTAAGGATTTCATTGCTAGAGATTGAGAGATTTTGGTTACACGCATTTATAGAGAAGCGAATATCATTGTGGATCACCTTGTATATATTAGTTATCTTGGAAGATGAAGGATGACGTGATCAGATCATCCATCATCTCAAATTCATGACAACTTCCGTCGTGATTCTTTTTTTTTTGTTTTGACATTTCTTATTTTTTTGGACTGTTTTAACAGTCTCTTCTATTAAAAAAAATGGTTTTTTTTTGGAGCCGCCCCTGAATTGAATTAAAGAGCTAAAGTAATTGAATATGTCATAATCACTCAAATAATTAGTTATCAAATTAAACCACAACGATCATACAACTTGATCAATTCCAATATAATTTTAACAATTTGGTATGTCTACAAATCACATAAATAAAGTGTCGAGTGATTCCGGACACCAAAATATATTGTCATCATTATTCTTTTAATACTGTCACAAAATAAGTATTAAGATAAAAATAATAAACACAAAATTATTTTTACGTAGTTCAACAATTCCTCGTAAAAAAAAATTAATAAACTACAAAGACCGATTGGTTTGCAGGTGCTAATCAGCGCCTTAATGATATACACATATAAAAGTGCACACTAAATTATATATAAATATTACAGAGACACCAAATTCTTCACTGTAAGATAAAATATATATATATATATATATATTATATATATATATATATAATATATATATATATATATATATATATATATATTATATATATATATATATATATAACTGCATGATAAAAATTTTATTTTTGTCTTTCCAGTTATATGTACACCACTCAAGGGACCTGATTGATGGTGTAGAGTTCAGAAACTTACTTTGAGTGCGTTTCTTGTAAGAGCATGGGACGGTCGGAGTTTTACCTGGTGGGATTTCTAACGATTTAAAAATATAATAATAATAATTTGATGTATATTATTGTGTGCATTTAAAAATTTTCACTCAATTTTACTAGCAAGATATTTAATGAAGCATTACTAAGTGAAATATCAAAATGAAGTTAAATAAATCTATCAAAATTAGTCGTTATTATATTTTTCTATTAAAATTAACTGAGTCAACAATTTTTGGATCATTTTATCTTTATCTTCGAAGAGTTTCTCTCTCTTCCTCTCTCTATTCTGTGAGAATCAAATTTTATATTAAAATGTATACGGGGAGTGCTGTGAACGAACTCGATAAATTTGTTCGAAGAAATTTAATTTAATTTATTAAAAATTATGTTGACGGCTGATTTTCATTTCATGAGTAATTTGAGAAAATCACTCATCGAACAATCATCCCTCAACTGTGAACTTATTTGGTTTGAAGATCAAATACAAACTTAGCAAAAGATGAGAAAACACACGGACAAAACAAAAGGTTTAATGGGTTCGGTGGAATAGATCAAATCTACGTCCACGGGCACAAGAGAAAATAAAGTTTTATAACGTGGTCAGGTATGACCGACCTGCCTATCTCTCGCTTACACTTAAATATTTTTTTTTCTCTTTTACAAGTTGTGCATGAAATAGAATTATCTAACTCTTTACAATGAATTCTCGATCTCTTATATACTATGGCAAATTCTATTGCTACACAAATCTCATTAAATTATGCAACTTTATCCTCTGCTATACGTTTCAGCCCATGTACCCGCCTGTATTCCAACTGCTCCTATGTGATAGCGTATGCCATAGGACAAACTGGTGTCCATATCGCCCCTTTTGGGGGACACAAATTCTCATGAAGGTCTTACTTCATCTGGATGTGAACATACTACCTTCCACACTGAGCTAGCAGATTGGGTCGGTAAACTGAGACGACTGACGCTCTTCCACACTATGCTAGCAGATCGGGTCTTCTTTCAGAATCTTATGATAGGCCGGTCCTGACCACCTCGGGTCAACCAATCTTTACAGTGTAATCCTTATGTAGGGCTCACGTCGCTTTGACTTGATCATAACACCACTACCCCGACCAGCCCTACATGGTCGGACAACTAATACAAATGTCACCTTGCCATGTTATACTACCAGGTCGGGTCCTTACTCCTTTCACTTCTATGAACATCTTTGCACCTCAGGTCGAACATCAAGTGGAAAACTTATCCCGATCTCCTTACTCGGCCAGATGCCCTGATTTTTGGAAATGGAAATCCTATTTACACCTTTCTTACTTCATTAGGGATCATAGGGCCCAAAAAACCACCATCAACATATGTCCCCTAATTTTCAGTATCAAAGAGTTAGCGAGTTGGTGCTGAAAATTATAAAAGAGATGGTGGTGCATGAAACCGGAAACCGATCTGGTGTCCTTGGGTTGATACTCTGTTCTGATCCTGTCCAAGATCTCAAGTCTGCCCTATCTCCCACCATTAATAAATTATATTTTTTTATCTGAGCGTCTGTGTTTTTGAAAATGAAGACGCTCGCATTAGAGGAATACTACAACAGTTGTTTTTGTCCTTAAAATGAGGACATCATTTTATTTTTAACAAGTAGGTGTTATTAGTCCCAAAGAGACGTGACTTGGTGGTGTCTTCCTGAGTTTGAATTCAGAGAGTACATTTTTTTTTAAAAAACATGAGACAGTTTGGGGGTTTTACTTGCTCCACTTAAGTCTGAAAGGAGTGATTTAACGGTAGAATTTCCAACAATTAAAAAAAAGGTGTTATTACCATCATCATCATCATCATTATTATTATTATTATTATTATTATTATTATTTTGCTGCTAAGTTTGGGTTCTATACACAACATTAAACAAGCATATTCTTCTTTATATTCTGATTTTTATTTTTTTTATTTTTTATATAACTATTAAATATATGCTGAACATCTTATTCCAATCAATAGTCCACTTCTTAGTAATCATCATTAAATAATCGTCACACTCATCATGCCTTATCATTTTCTTTGATGTAGACTTAGACTTACATTAATTAATTGATTGTAACAAAAACCATGAAATTGAATTGGAATCTATTTTTTAATTACTGATCATGGTATCTGATTGATAATATATTTTTATTAAATAAATAGTTCTGTACATTATGAAAATATAATAAAAATTCAATTATATGACTTATTTATCACTTCCTATTCTCTTGATAAGTCTAATAAAATTGGATTATATATATATATTAGAGAGAGCTAGTCTGAAATCTGAGTGGAAATTATCAGGAATTGGGGAAAAAAAAACTAAATTATTTTTCACAAATAATCAATAATAAGTTTTTTAAATCAATTATATCTAGACCAAAATACCCTCCACACTTAAAAAAGAAAACCACTATTCTCTTTAGCTATTTCTCGAGCAATTTTTTCATGCCATAATTATAAATGTGACATGTTATCATTGATTAATAATTATATAATATATGGAATGTAACTATATATATATTTTTTTTTACTATTTTAACACACATAACAAAATATAATTGGATTATCAATATATTTTTTCCTATTCTCTTGACGCCATTTTTCCATTCTTTCCCATTCAAGTTAAACTTAATTTCTTATTCACTTTAAAAATATACCTCTACGGTGACAAAACGAATCAACGAATCGAATTTGTATCGAATTTTAAACGAATCAAATCGAAATGTAATGAATTCGTATTCGATTCGTTTATTAAACGAATCGAATACGAATATTTAGGGAAATATCAAAATGAAGTTAAATAAATCTATCACAATTAGTCATTATTATATTTTTCTATTAAAAGTTAACTAAGTCAACAATTTTTGGATCATTTTATCTTTATCTTCAAAGAGTTTATCTCTCTTCCTCTCTCTATTCTCTGAGAACCAAATTTTATATTAAAATGTCTACGGGGAGTGTTGTGAAAGAACTCGATAAATTTGTTCGAAGAAATTTAATTTAATTTATTTTTATTTATTAAAAATTATGTTGATGGCTAATTTTCGTTGTAGCGGTAATTCGGGAAAACCATTTTTCGAACAATTCTCATTCAACTGTTAATTTATTTGCTTTGTGGACCAAATACAAACTTAGTAAAAAATGAGAAAACACACGGACAAAACAGGAGGTTTAACGTGTTTCGGCGGAATGGATCCAATCTACGTCCACGGGCACAAGGGAAAATGAAGTTTTATAACGTGATCGGGTATGACCGACATGTCTCTCTCTCTCTCTTACACTTAAGCTTTTTTCTCTCTATCTTTTACAAGTTGTGCATGAAATAGAATTATCTAACCTTTTACAATGAATTCTCGATCACTTTATTATATACTATGACAAATTCTACTGTTACACCAATCTCATTAAATCATGCTACTTTACCCTATGCTATACGTTTCAGCTCATGTACTGGCTTGTATTCCAACTGCTCTTATGCGATAGCATATGCCAGATGACAAGTTGGTGTCCACATCGCCCCTTTTGGGGGACACAAATTCTCATGAAGGTCTTACTTCATCTGGATGTGAACATACTGCCTTCCACACTGAGCTAGCAGATCGGGTCGGTAAACTGAGATGACCGACGCTCTTCCACACTGTGCTAGCAGATCGAGTCTTCTTTCAGAATCTTATGCTAGGCCGGTCCTGATCACCTAGGACCTGACCACCTCAGGTCAACCAATCTTTACAGTGTAATCTCTATGTAGGACTCACGTCGCTTTGACTTGATCATAACACCACTACCCCGACCTGCCCTACATGGTCGGGCAACTAATACAAATGTCACCATGCCGTGTCATACTACCAGGTCAGGTCCTTACTCCTTTCACTTCTCTGAACATCTTTGCACCTCAGGTCGGACATCAAGTGGAAAACCTATCCTGATCTCCTTTTTGGGCCAGACGCCCCTGATGTTTGAAAATGAAAATCCTCTTTACACCTTTCTTACTTCATTAGGGATCCTAGGACCTAAAAAACCACCATCAACATTTGTCTCATAATTCTCGATATCAATGAATTAGCGAGTTGGTGCCGAAAATTATAAAAGAGATGGTGGTGCACGAAACCAGAAACTGATCTGATATTCTTGGATTGATACTCCATTCTGATCCCGTCAAAAATCTCAAGTCTGTCTCATCTCTCACCATCAACAAATTATATATTTTTTATCTGAGCGTCCACATTTTTTAAAATGAAGACGCTCGCATTAAATGAATACTACAACAGTTGTTTTTGTCCTTAAAATGAGGACATCCTTTTATTTTTAACAAGTAGGTGTTATTAATCCCAAAGAGGCGTGACTTGGTGGTGTCCTTCTGATTTCGAATTCAATGAGTACGTTTTTTTGTAAAAACCTGAGACAGTATGGGATTTTCCTGCTCCACTTAAGTCTGTAAGGGGTGGTTTGACGGTAGAGTTTCCAACGATTAAAAAAAAAAAAAAGGTGTTATTACCATTATTATTATTATTATTATTATTATTATTATTATTATTATTATATTATTATTATTATTATTATTATTATTATTATTATTATTATTATTATTATTATTATTATTATGTTGCTAAGTTTGGGTTCTGTACACAACATTAAACAAGAATATTCTTCTTTATATATTTTTTTTTTTCCTTTTTATATAACTATTAAATATATGCAAGACATCTTATTCCAATCAATAGTCCACTTCCTAGTAATTATCATTAAATAATCGTCACTCTCATCATGCCTTATCATTTTCTTTGATGTAGACTTAGACTTACATTAATTAATTGATTGTAACAAAAACCATGAAATTGAATTGGAATCTTTTTTTTTTTTAATTACTGATGATGGTATCTGATTGATAATATATTTTTATTAAATAAATAGTTCTGTACATTATGAAAATATAATAAAAATTCAATTATATGAGTTATTTATCACTTCTTATTCTCTTGAGAAGTCTAATAAATTTGGTTTATATATATTAGAGAGAGCTAGTCTGAAATTTGAAGGGAAATTATCAGGAATTGGGAAAAAAAAAAACTAAATTATTTATCACAAATAATCAATAATAAGTTTTTTAAATCAATTATTTCTAGACCAAAATACCCTCCACACTTAAAAAAGAAAACCACTATTCTCTTTAGCTATTTCTCGAGCAATTTTTTCATGCCATAATTATAAATGTGACATGTTATCACTGATTAATAATTATATAATATATGGAATGTAACTATATTTTTTTTTTTACTATTTTAACACACATAACAAAATATAATTGGATTATCGTATGGACGACGTAATACCACTATTACATATTATATTTTTTCCTATTTCTCTTGACGCCATTTTTCCATTCTTTCCCATTCACGTTAAACTTAATTTCTTATTCACTTTAAAAATATACCTCTACGGGTGACAAAACGAATCAACGAATCGAATTTGTATCGAATCTTAAACGAATCAAATCGAAATGTGATGGATTCGTATTCGATTCGTTTATTAAACGAATCATAATATCAGGATTCGTATAGTCATGATATTATTTAATATCAAAATTTACCATAGTTGATTTACATTAATTCTTCATAAATATATACATATAAAATACGTAATTAATATATTTATTAAAAATACATCACCAAATATCGAAATTTTTTTTTTTTTATGGTAATTAGCCATAATTTCTCGAATCTTAATTGAAAAATAACAATAATTAGTAAAAGAAAATAATAAAACGAATCATAAACGAATCGAATCGAAATAACCAATTTATTAAACGAATCCATTTTTTCAAACCCGTATTCGCTTTAAAGCGAATCGAATCGAACGAATAAACGAATCCTGACCAAAATTACCACCCCTATATACCTCCACTCTCAAACACTCTCTCCAAACCTCAATGAAACTCTAATAATTGTAGTCTAAATCTGAATAAAGTTAAAGGGAACAGGAAAATAAATTTCAGTCCTTTGCGGATGGTGACAAAATCACAGTGGGGTAAAATCATATTTTTATAGAAAGTATTAGATATTATTTATTTTAGTGGGGCATAAATTAAAATTATTTTATGAATCAATCTAATTGAGACGGGTGATTGTCCCTCCTCAACTGTATGTGGCTTTGTCACTATTTATTGATAATAAATTGAAAAATACGAGGAGAAAGATGAAATATAATAGTAAGTTTTGGCATTTTAATAATATTTTTTGGATACAAGATAATATTAATAAGATCTCTAATAATTTTTTTCCCCTAATTTTAATTTTTGAACTTTCTTAATATCAAAACACTGACTTAAGTATCGGAGAATTTTTCACCAATACTCCACCGTCACAATCTATGGACGGTATTTTTAATTACATATAAAATAATCTAATAAATTTAAATTAAATACATCCCCTAAAATCAAATCATGAATCCATGGAGAGTTGTTAATTCAAAAGCCAGAGAAGGAAATAATACCAAACTTAACCTTATCCCTCACGACCGGAGATGGTCATAGGGAATGGGAGAATCGACAAAGTCAATCAGTTGGACCCTCAAAATTTACTCAAAATTAGGGCTACCGAATCTATATATAAATTTTAATTTCTAATATATATCTATTAGGATCCTTATCTAAAACCATATAAAATTCAAGATAATCCAGAGCCGCGTCTGCTCACGACCAAATAATCATTAGTGAAATGAACATCACAAATTAAAGAGATCAAAGGGCAAAGGATTAAGAACAAGTAAACAAAAGATCAACATCTCAACATTCTCCACAAAAATAGCTTGTTTTCAAAAGTCAAAACTATGCCAATAAGGAATGGAATGCAATAAAGATTAGCACAAACATCACTAGTGATGATGCTGGATTAATTAGCCCTTATGTATGTTAATATAATAATTATCTGTTCCGTTTAAGTTCGGAATGGATGGTTTAGCGGCAGAATTTTTAATGATTTCAAAAAAATGTTAATATAATAATTGTTAAAAAAAAAACATCAATTAAGAGATAAATTATTTGCACATCCTCTCTTTGCTTATGTATAGATGCAATAATTAACTCATCATTTGCTGTCATTTTTTGTTAATACATTTGTCATCAATATTACCATTTGGATCCTTTATATTTTTGATTACCTATTATAGTCTGACGTTAAAATAGTAACAAAAAGGAAACAAAATAATAATTTACATCAGTTGGGTCTTTTTATTATTTATTATATAGTTGTTATCTTCATAATCGGACCGGTGATCCAAAAGATTCAATGAATCAGTAGTTCGACCAGTTGAATCGTTTCGAAATTATCGGTAGAACCAGCATATGTCAAAAATAGTTATATTTAATAAAAATTATAAAAAATATTAATTTTTAATTTTGGTTTTAAAATTTTTGAAAAAAGTTTTGAACCTGTCCAAGTTCTTTTCTTTTTTTCTATTTCTAGAATTTCGTAACATCTCTATCTATATATTTATAAGAGTTAAATATTTTTAACCATTCTCATCGCGTGACGTAGCGGTTTCATATTAAAGTTACAAAATTAAATTAATAAATCCATTAAATAAAATCATATTACAATAACAATACATATTATAATTTTTTAAAAATTCTATTATTACAAGCAAACATTTTACACTATCCTATTAAAATAAAAACACTATTAAATTATCTACAATTAATATAATCTCTACAATTAATTAATTATTATTAAATTATAAAATTAAAATATATTTACAATTAATTATTATTATTAAAATATAAAATTAAAATAATATATTAATAATATAAGAAACTTATTACAATATAAAAACATAATCTATTATTAAAGTAAGAAATTTATTAATTTAGTTAGTTAATTAATATTTTAATTTATTATTATTAAATTATAAAATTAAAGTAAAGAAACCAATTATAATAAGAAAACATATTATAATCTATCATTAAAATAAAAAACATACGTAACACTTAATCTTTACAATTAACTTATACAATTAATTTTTTTATTATTAAATTATAAAATTAAAATATTTTTACAATTAACTTTGTATTAAATAAAATACATATTCTAATAAAAATACATATTATATATATATAATCATATTATAATAAAAATACATATTTCATTAGAAAATTTGACAAATTAAAAAAGGAAAAAAGAAATTTTTTAAAAAATCTAAAGCTTTAAATGCATAGTTGAAAATAAATAATGTTGTCATATACTAAAGGAGTTTATGGAAAATTCAAATTGACATGAATAAAAATAATAAAAATAGACTTATGTTTTTATTTAACTTAATATAAGAATGATTGATGATAAAATATAATGACGTGAAGGAATCCATTTAATCAAGAATTATTATTTTATATTTAGTTGGTCGGTAAAGTGTGTGAAATCAACAAACCTTTAGCGGCTATAAAGAAATACAATCAATGTAACGTAGATTTTCGGCAAAATCACGGCACAAAAAAATAAAAATAATAGTCACGAGATACCTAAAAGACAAATGGCATCCTATTTAATGAAAAATCTTACTATATAATAGTGATATTATTATTATTTTTTTAATCGTTGAAAATCTCATCGTCAAACTATTTTTTCCGGACTTAAACAGAGTAGATAAAATCTCCGACCATCACAGACTCTTACAAGAATACACTCTCTTGATTCGAACCTAGAATCTCAAGGTCATATCATAAGCCATACAACACCAAGACATACCAATTGGAGACACAATAGTGATATTACGTCACTCATATAATAACTCATTTATATCTTCATAAGCGTATTAAAATTAAAAAAAAAACAAATGAATCTCCTTCATATTATATAATTATTTATTTGTGATACCTTTTTTTTTTTTTTTTGGAAACGATGGAAATCACACCACCAAACCACCCATTCTGGACCGCGACGCAGGTAAAACTTTCTCCGATTTAAGAACAATTATTGCCTTATCATATCTTCTTGTTGTACACTAGAACTTTCTCAAATATAAAAAAATCAGCCCACGAGCACTAACACTCACACATTCCTTTCTTCTTTCTTCATGCAAAAACGAAAAACAAAATCAAAATGAAAATGCTCACAAAAACAAACTTTATTTTGTTAATATTTTTACATCTTGTTCATAACAACAATGCTATCGAAGCAAGTCCAATCAAGACCATCGTTGTGCTTGTAATGGAGAACCGTTCATTTGATCACATGATCGGATGGATGAAAAAGCTCAACCCAAAAATCAACGGCGTTGATGGGTCAGAATGGAACCCGTTATCCACAACTGATCCAAAGTCGGAGCGGTTCTTCTTCAAGAACCAGGCTCAGTTCGTGGACCCTGATCCTGGACACTCGTTTCAGGCCATAAGAGAGCAGATTTTCGGGTCAAATGAGACTTCAGCGGATCCTCCACCGATGAACGGGTTTGCCCAGGAAGCTTTTTCAATGGATCCGTCCATGAACATGTCCAATAATGTCATGAATGGCTTTGATCCGGATATGGTTTCTGTTTACAAGACACTTGTTTCTGAATTTGCTGTCTTTGACAGGTGAGCTGACATATCACCACTTTGCTAATTATTATTAGGGGTAGAAAGGTCATTTTGTTTTTGCTCTTTTAGCATTGCTTTCAAAATAACTGCACCGATCGGTTGGACCGATTATGGTAAAGAATCATATATCTTCATAAAATTTATCACTCCTTATAATTTTGTACTGAATGGATACATTTATTATTATTGTTAATTTAATTATTTACTATCAATATTGAAACCAAATTAAATTATCTACCATTTTAATAAAATTTTATAATTCCAAATTATTATGATTAATTGTATTTGTAACCTTATATTAGGTGGTTTGCCTCAGTGCCATCATCGACGCAACCCAACCGGCTATATGTACACTCCGGGACATCCGCCGGAGCCACGAGCAACATTCCGGCCCTGCTCATCAAAGGTTACCCACAAAGGACAATTTTCGAGAACCTCGATGATGCCGGAATATCCTTCGGAATATACTACCAGAATATTCCGGCCACATTGTTCTATAGAAACTTGAGAAAGATCAAATACTTGGGAAAATTCCATCCGTACGGCATGTCGTTTAAGAAACATGCAAAAGAGGGTAAGCTTCCGGGTTATGTTGTGGTGGAGCAGCGGTACATGGATACTAAGAGTGAGCCGGCCAATGATGATCATCCATCACATGATGTGTATCAAGGACAGATGTTCGTGAAGGAGGTGTATGAAACTCTGAGGGCTAGCCCACAGTGGAATCAAACTTTGTTTGTGATCACGTATGATGAACATGGTGGGTTCTATGATCATGTGGCTACGCCCGTTCGTGGGGTCCCCAGCCCTGATGGAATTGTGGGGCCCGAACCCTTTTTGTTTAAGTTTGATCGCTTGGGCGTTAGGGTTCCTACCATTGTGGTCTCACCTTGGATCGAAAAGGGCACCGGTAAGTACACGTACACATTTTTCTTTAATTTTCTGTTAATTTTCCAAGTATTAATATTATTATTGAAGGAGATCGATAAATCTCCATAACGATTTTGGCCGCTTTAGATATTAGAGAACGTTGAGTCTGTATTCTCGTTATTTAAGGAAGCCTCCCCACGTGAACGGTTTTTCATATTTTGATATGGATATGATTCGAACCCATATCATCGGAAAAATGTAGGTATTAATTGTGTATTCTTAGTACCATCATGCTACAATGTGACCTGATGGTACTAAGATTAGACTAAGAATGTAGGTTATAATGCGACTTGATGGTACTAAGGTTAAACTGAAAATGTCTATATATGTTTTGGTCTTAGTCTTAGGTTCTAGTTTCTCTCCTAACAACCTATCCCCAAAAATTGACACCATTAATAATATTTGAATGTTACGAATATTTATAACCTTAATTACAAATCACTAAAAGACATTGTCATAATATTATATAGATTTTACCCAAATACTTATATTATAATACTACTAAGTCAAAATTTTAGTTACAATTTTCCAATCTAATAATAGACTATTATTAAGTTATATGATCACAAAATAATTCTTTAGAAACATGCATGTTTGTTTCCGTGACTAGTATTCCTCTATTTATTTATTTATTTCAATTTTTTTATTTTTTATATAAAAAAAATAGGCCGTTTGTGTTTGAGGTCAAAATCTTGCTTCCTATTTCACACTGCTTTTCTTAAAGAGACTTTTGAGACAAAAGTTGAAAGGGATTTCTTTTGTGTCTGTATCCTTCTAATGTCAAACAAGTGTAATGAGGAAGTTGAGTAGCCAACCACCCAAAAGCCAAAATATGCCCCATTTTGTCAAATTTCTCGACCTAATTCAAATGTTTGTCAGTCCCCAACGGACATAGCTGGTAGTGTAAGGTTTAAGGTCTAATCTTCAGGTCTTGAGTTCGAATTCAGAGAGTACGTTTCTTGTAAGAGTCTGCGACAACATGGGGCTTTACCTGCTATGATTAAGCCCGAAATGGATGATTTGGCTGCGGAATTTTCAACAATTTCAAAAAAATAAATAATTCACAAGTTTGCCCGGGTGTCTTTCTTTTTACCGTCTTGAATTTATTATATTACACTAGGATATATTACTATTTCTTAAAATTTGGAGTCTGAATTCATATACTTATAATACTGTCCAGAGATCTACCGAGCGTCAAATATAACTAAAAATTCTATGCCAAAGATTAAAATATAACTTCTGTTGTTGAGTTCCTATCGTTTATAGCTAAAATTCTGTTTAAAGGGAATTAAAGAGCCTCAAAAGTTATAACCACTCCATGAAAATCCACGTTTGGCAGCCAAAAAGTGGTTAAAGATTCAATGCTACAGAAATGCAGTAGGAGATAATTAATATATGAGTAATTTAATTTATTTATTTTGATAATATTTTGAATGGTACGTAGTTGTTCATGGGCCCAATGGATCACCATATGCAACTTCAGAATATGAACACTCATCCATTCCAGCAACAGTGAAGAAGCTTTTCAATCTCTCCTCACCTTTTCTAACAAAAAGGGATGCATGGGCAGGATCATTTGAAGCCATTGTCCAAAAGAGGACACAACCCAGAACTGATTGCCCAGGTTTGTACTTAACCTACTTATAATAAGTTCTCCAATTAAATAATGAAAATTATTAGGACTCGCTGGCCACGGGCTTTCCCATGCTCGGCCCGAGTCCAAATTGATTATTTTTTTAGTGTTTTAAAAATCGAACCGATGATTGAATCGGTGATTTTAAAAATACAATGAGTCTTTAGTTCAATCGATCCAGTTGAATTGGCAAAACCATATAACGTTATAAATAATTTTAATTAATTTAAAAATATAAAAAAAAATTTATTTTTTTTTGTTATGAGCGGGCCGGTCTGATTCACCTATTTTACCGATTTTTACCGAGTTTTTAATGTCCCGATTTTTATGATTGAATCGGACCGGACTTATGATCGACTTTCGGTTCGACTGCTTCAACTGTTTATATGTTAGTCATTTATTGTGCTTATTCATTGTTGACAATTTTTTTTTTTTTTAAATTCTAGAGCAACTCCCAAGTCCAACGAAGATAAGGAAGGGAGATGCCAACGAAAACGCGAAGCTCAGCGAATTCCAGCAAGAGCTGATGCAGCTGGCGGCCGTGCTTAATGGAGATCATGTTTTGACGAGTTTTCCTGACAAAATAGGCAAGGATTTGACCGTCATACAAGGGAAACGCCACATGGAAGATGCAGTCAAGCGCTTCTTCGATGCCGGCCGTCTTGCTCTCAAAATGGGAGTCGATGTAGATCAAATTGTTCAAATGAAGCCCTCTCTCACTACAAGATCAACCAATCCTTCAACTAAAAGTAGCCCATAATATTTACAAGAGATACAGTATTACAGTAATAATGTATCTATAGATGCATATATATATATATATAGAGAGAGAAGTAATGGTTCTGCACAAATTCATAAAGATTATGAATGTTAGCAATAATATGCCATCTGTAGCGCTTAAAAGGATTCACAAGTGCGAAGGACGTTAAGATTTTCAATTGCATGGAGTTGGTGGTGTAAACTTGAGTTTGCGTGGGAAGTAGAAGGAGAGGTTGTCCGGAGTTGTCCTGAAGTTTGGGAGACCTAAGGTACGTAATTCTTAAAATGGAATCCTACCGATCAAAAGATAAAACGTCTAAAAATTTCTAATTTCGGATGAAATTTGAGACCCAACCACCTATGTAAACTCTCTCCAATATCATGATACCCTAAGACAACATATCATTTGATTAAACTCTCACCTTAAAAGTACTCTATAAATATCACTGGGAATCATAAACCACTCTATTTATTGATATCATGAATCACTTTTAGCCTGGCTCTGATTACTGACCTGTTCAAGGCATATGATTTGTTTAGCTGGCAAACCGAGTATCATCAACAAAGTCAGGAGGTTGCTCTATGAACACCGTTTCTTCAAGGCTTCCACTTAGTAAAAGCATTGCCAACATCTAACTGTTTCATTATTCCTCAAAGTGAATTCCAAGTATTTACTATTTAGGTGAAGCCTTTGGCTACAAATCGGGCTTCAAGCCTATCAATGCTCCCATCCTTAGGTATATTTAATTCTATATGCCCATTTGGAACCAATTATGTTGGTGTTTGATGGCAATGATGCAACTGTAAGGCACGTTATTAGATAATGAAAGAAAGTTTTGAATTCACTTTGTATCAATTTACAATGGTATGTGCCTTTATATAGGCCACACACAAAACCAAAATAGAAAATGAATCTTATAGTAATGAACAATAATAATGAATATAGGAAATATGCATCTAATAGGGAAATATAATAAAATCATGAATCCTAATGGTATTATGAATTCTATTTTGGATATTGATTCTATATTCCTTAACACCCCCTCAAACTCAAGCTGGTAACGAAGGAGTAAGCTTGAGGTTGCATATTGAAATCGGAGAGCGGGGTTCTGAAACTGAAAATCTTGAAACTTGGAGGCTGTAAACCTTGAGATTCGAAGCCCGAAGGAGGAGCCGAAGCCCAAGACGATGCCGAAGCCTGAGAGCTTTAACCTATCTATTCTGATATAAGGGTCGACTTCATTCCTGTAAGACAGAAGATAATGGAATTTGGATTCAATACTCAACTGCGTTTTCCTAAATTTTTTATAATTTTCTGATACGCCTGCGTTAATAGTAAGTTACATCTAAATTATTATCCAACAATCATCAATAATAATTTATACCCACTCCATCTCATAAGCATAGGTTTTCTTTCATTTTTAATTCGTTTCAAATTATATTTCAGTTTCTATTTTTAGAGTATAATTGATTTCTTAATTATCTAATATACCCTTATTTTTTTGGTCTCACGCTCTCTCCCATCAAGAGAAGGATTGAGCTATCATCCTTTCACATTTATATCATTTATCTCATTTTAAAGGTTATGATTTAATCAAGATAAATCTAAGGGTCAAAATCTTGACAACACATTAATGAATTTGATCCAAAAATTGACTTGACTTTTGTGTTGGCAAAATAATGGCCATTAGATTTACTTTAACTAAATCATAACCATTAAAATGAGATAAAAGAGATCATGCAAAAGGATAATAGCCCATCCCTCAAGAGAAACCCTTAAAAAAAAAAATTTATGCAGCCCTGCCGCAGTGCCGCCACCACAACTCCTCCAAATCTTCCCCTTCCCCTTCCTTTGCATTTCTCTGTCTTTTCTCTTTCTCTTTTTATTTTTTCTTCTCATCTCTTACTCCCCTCTTTTTTCTTTTTCATTCTCTACCTATTTCCCTTGGCCACCGGTGGTTCACCAGAAAGTTTCTTTCAGTAAATCAATCGACAATTTTTTCTTTATTTGTAGATTTTGTTTCCTAAACCTGTTGATATGTAAATCCACTCTTTATAGTGGTAGATTTTTAACATTTGTGTTGATCTTATGTTTTTTTTCTATATTTTTCAAGAATAATAGTTTTTTCTTCAATATACAAAAGATTTGATGCAGATAAAATGGATATATATGACTTTACGAGCGAAGAATTGAGTTATACGGTGCTTTCCAGACGTTTGTACAGCCTTATATATATGTTTTTTGTTATGTATTAAATTATTTATATGTTGTCATAAAATTTTTCTATACAATGTACTTCTATTTAGGAGTATGCGATCACCGACGCCGATCCCGTAATTCTTCATGCACCTAAGTAGTTTTATGTGTGAATATGTACTCATGCTGATTACGGAAAACACATAATATATAAATTATTTTTATTAGTTAGGTTTCAACCAAACTTAGCTTGAGTCTTAAAGATATCATACGTTTGTATTCGAGCTTTTATGACCATATAATTACATCAATTTGATGATTTTATAATACCCCTATTTAATGTGCCTTATTATTAATAAATATAAACTATCATTAATTAATTATACTTAGAATAATAAATAAAATTAGGGATATATTATGAAAATTTACTAATAATTATATTAATTAAATTTTCTTAATTTATATGAACATGGAAATAAGTCTATCTTTGTGGACATGGGAGTAAAAAATTTAGTACAAAATTCAAGTTGGCACTGATTTGATAGAGACTTTCTGGCCTGTAGGTGGAAAAAGTATATTATGTGTCGGGTGTATATGTCATCTCTCTCATAGCAGCTGGGTCTCACAATTGTGTGAGACTCAGTTGCTGTGAGAGAGATGACATATACACCCGACACATGATATACCACCTCATGTAGGTGACAATGACATCATGTTGATAATATACACAGCTAATTGAAAAATAATTCAATATCGATTGAGAAGTAAAATCTCTGTTTTTAAATATAAATATAAGGTAATCATATCAATTCTTAAGTTAATTTTTGGGTTGAATTAAACTTATGAATTTTAATATGATATCAGAGCCGATGACGCAGACTTAAATATAACACATAATTTTTCTTATTCCCAAGTTATAAATTTATAGATGTATATTTATTTGAGATAATATCTCTGGGGTCATTAATTTTTTTCATAATTACCTATTATGTCCATCATTTTTTCATAATTACCTATTAAATCTCTAATTTTTCATAATTACCTATTAGGTCTTTGTCGCTCTAATTGTAATAATACAGAATGTAACAATGATCATTTACTTGATTATGAGAAAAATGGATTTAATGGATAATTATGAAAAATAATAATTATGGACTCATGAGATATTTTCCTTATTTATTAATTTAAAAAATTTATAATTTTTTTACTATTTGTACATGTTTTTTTAATATCAAAATACATGTATCACGTATATAGAAAAATCCGGTAAAACAAAAAATTAGTATGTGTGCCCCTAAAAGAGGCGTGGCCTTTTGACACTTCTCTCATCAGACAGATTCGAAAGAATCTCGATATGAAACTAAATTTTTTAATGAAGTTCTTATAAAATCATACATGTCTTAAGAAGAAATAGATTTCCCTTGTTATTTTTGGTGGTGTCAATTTAGAGATCACCTCTATTTTTGTCTTGTCAACCTCAATATCTTTTGATGACATAATGTGACTCAAAATAATTCCTCAATGAGTCATGAAATAACATTTTTTTTAGTTTAACATAAGTCTTTTTTCACATCTTTTCAAAATATTTTCCAAGCTATTCAAGCAATTATCAAATGAGTTCACAAAAACAGTTATATCATCCATAAAGATCTATAAACGATATTCAACTATGTCACTAAATATGTTTAACATGCATCGTTGGAATGTTATTGGTGCATTACAAAGTTCAAATGATATTTTCATAAATATAAATGTTCCAAAGAGTCATGTAGTATTTTCTTGAGAATTTGATAACAACCTGGGTAACCATAAAAAAAGTAATAGTAGGGATATTCTGCTACTATTTCCAAAATTTGGTCAATAAATTGTAAAAGAAAATTATCTTTTCTAGTGACGTCTTTTTTTTTTTTTTTTATATATATAATCAATGCACATACACCAACTAGATAAGATTCGAGTTGAAATTGATTATCATTTATAATTTTTTTATGACAGTTATTCCCGACTTTTTAGTCACAACTTGTGTAGAATTTACCTAATTATTATCGGAGATATGATAGATAATACTTATATCAAAAAAAATAAAGTTTTATGTTTTTACCACTTCTTTCATGTGAGAGCTTATCATGAAATAGGGGCGTACCCGTACTATCTACTCCTGAGGACCCGCTCTGTCTCTCATATAAGTGCTTTTGCATAATATATCAAAAATGGTTTAAGTACCCCACCACCCCAAAGATAATGATATCCATTAGAAAATTGAGTGGGATCATCAAATTCTGCCATGATTGTCAACCTTCCATCATGACCTTTTTCCTTGTCCATACAGAAAATATTCTTCCATGATATATTTTCTTGCATGAACATATTAATCAATTTTCATGAATTCTTTTGAATATTGGATTACTGCATTTTTTGACTGGATCCACTACAAGGGATAGTATGAATTTTTAGATTGGAAGAAAATAAGGCAAAGTGTAGAGAATTATTCTGCTTCTTTATAGCTCTTCTTTAGTTTTTCATGTTTAATGTTTTAGCTTCATGGTTGGATGCATGATTTGCTCCCATAAAATTTAGGATTCATGTTCTTATAAGCACTTTTTTTCTCTCTACTAGGAGAGTAAATTTAACCTAAATTTAGGTGTAGAGTTGACCTAAATTGAGTCTCAATATGAATATTGATTATAATTTGTTAATAATTTATTTTGATTATTAAATAAAAAAAAAACATATTAATGGGAATACAATTTGATTCCAATTATAATTCATGCAGCTAAGTAAAAAAAATATTTTGATTCTGATTTACCATTTCGATTGCAACCCATTCCGATTATGATTAAGCAGTATGCAATCCTCATCGTGTAGGCAATGAAGAACCTACCAACAATCAACAAAGGTAGTTAAAAGAATATTTTAGAATTTCATCCTTGCAGTGAAAAAATTAAAGTCGATATCTTTCTCCATTTAATGAATATTTATGCTCTTTTTTGCTGCAATTGCAATACAATACTTATAATAAACTTTTACAAAACATAGAGCTACAACTGATAAATTTCCTTGGTACTCAAAAGTTACAATCAAGCCATGGAATCTGATACACATAACTGAATTACAGTTTATAGAACATATTACATAGAATTGAAAGCAATCACATATTTGCTAGTCAACAGAAAGATTCAGAGGGTTAAAACAGGACTAATCCAATTAAAAATATGCCATAAATGTGAACAAAGATCCAGAGATAAATCCAAAGTTCCATAAATTAACTCCCTTGTCCAGTAATTTTTACCAGAAACAAATAGCTAGCAATCAGAAGAATGCCCTGCTGCCATAAAATACTCGCGATCCCTCCCTTTTCTTCTTCTCAAGTTCTATCTTATTGCTACTACTTTGAATCACATCACCATGATCTTTACATTCTGGCTTGTCAAGATCCATTATTGGTCGCTTCATTTTTGCCAAAGATTCCGAAAACTGTTGCATACTTCTCATGTACATGTCCACTATTTGCTGCTGCATTGCATTCTGCTCAATTTCAAGATTTATGTTCCCCGGAGGAGATGAAAACACTTGACAGAATTTGTTTTCCAATTCCTTGCCTTTTTGGTCTTTAACTTCAGTGTCCTGTTCTGAATTTGGAGTATCCGGACAGATTCCTGAGCTTGGATTGGAATCATGAGATTGAGCTGCGGCAACTGTCACCAGATGATTCTTTTTTGGGACAGAATCAGCTGATGAGTTTCTATCATCACTCAAGCTAGTGGTAGTGGAACTCAAGAAACCAGAATTTTGAATGCTTCCGTTTGGTGAATTTATGGTCATTTCACAATCAGTGGAAGTGCCAAGATGAAGAAAAGATGCACCATCGAAGTACTCGGAAACCATTTGCTGATTCTCTGTAGCAACATTGATATCAGGAAACTCGATTCTTGAATAATCAACAGGATCTAAAGGGACTGCTGCTGAAGATATTGAAGAATTGGTGGGTGGATTAACAACACTAACAGGCAGAGAAGTGATCAAAGAAAGAGATAATTTGACAGTGCCAGCAGGAGAATGAAAGAGATCAGTGGAAGAAAGATTGTGATCTTGAGTAAAATTTTCTTTGCCAACGACTTGTGAAATTGGAACCAAAGCAAATCCCAGAAGCTGATCTTCCATAAAGTTTCTAGCTCTGCTAAGCATCCAAATCTCACATTTGAGAACGGCGTCGTGTTGGGTGATTTTGATGGTCAACTTCTCATTGAACACAGGGTTCTTTCCACCTCCATTGATGATCTGAGTTGAGAAAGTCTCATCAGGATTGTATGTGAGGGAGAATTTTGCATACACATCTTGGTTTTCATAGATGCATATGTTGTGAATATTTGTAGCATGATGAACAAAGATTTCAAGAATTTCTGAAAATTCAGAATCACTGTCTCCACTGCTTATTGTGTTTGGATTAGGATTATATCGGAACCCAGTTGATTGATTGAAACAATCCATCTCAAGAAAATTTATTTGAAAGATATTAGGCACAAAAAAAAAAAAAAAAAAGGTGCTATTGGATTATATCAGAATGAATGATTGGTAATGGAAGCTATTGTTTGTCAAAATCATTTCATGAATTCAAGGTAAAGAATGGATCATAATGGAATTGTGGGTTTGGTGGTAGGTAAGGTAAGGATCAAGATAGAAGAAAGAAAATCAAACATGGAGGAGAAAAAAAAAATTGATAATGGTGATGATGATGATGTTATGGTTGTTTTATTAAGCTACCTTCTTTTTCTTCATGCTGTCTGTCATTTTGCTCAAATTTTTTTTTTTTTTTTTTTTTTTATTTAAGTTAACAAGCTTTGATAAAATATCACTGGAAGGCCTAAAGTTTGTTTTAAATATCATTGAGAGCTCCTTTGTGATATTCAGTCATAGCTATTATGAAATAAGTAGCTAAGTCAACAAATTTCACTTTGTGCTTTCAAAATTAAATAGCAGGACTATATAGGGATGACAATGGGGTTGGGTATGGTATCGATATGTCATATCCATAATCGTTTCAATCAATGGATACGAAAATTATCTACTTATCCGCTCCTAACATACCGGGTTCTCGTACGGTCCCCCGTTCATATAGAGATTTTACCTAAAGCTTCACTATTCCTTGAGATTGACTTTGAGTTTATCCAACGTGATGATTAATTATTGGGGACTGACAGACTAGTAAAATTGCAATAATTTGAACGAATATATCAATATTCATACCTGACCTGTCCAATCAAATGGTATAGAAAATTATCTTCTTACTCGTCCCTGATATATCAGACCCCACGCGGACCTCCATCTCCACAAGAATTTTTTTCCATCCCTAGCACCACTAGAGGTGGCATATTGAGTCACAACATAGGTTTTTCCATATTTTGGTTGATTAAAATTGACAAAATTAATAATAATTATGTCAACATGTTTATTAATCATGCCATCTCTTTGTTACACAATTTCAATATATTTACACGTTTATAACACGAATAATATTCTTGTAATCGAACCAATGTGATATGATTATTCATTTACGACCTATTTACGATACAATTATCTATTTATCCATTTGTGACATAAATAATATGTTGGTAATCGCATCAACACCATACGGTTACTCATTTACACCTATTTATTAATTGCATTAGTGGTTCATGTTGTATGAAAATTTCAATACGATTACTAAACATGTGTATCCGTGTTTATTTAAATTTGATACGACACTATATCAACATGACAAGATTACACAAATTGCCAATTTCATAAAATCTTTCATAACTTAAAAAAAAAAAATGAGAGAAGGTGGATAACTTTTATGAAAAGGGTGAAATTTAAATAAATAGTAAAACTTTTTGAAAGACAAGTCTTTATTTATTTATTTATTTAATTTTCTCTTTTTGGAGAGTGGGTGAGGGATAGAGATTTTAGAATAGATGTTTACTTTGCTTGACATTGCAACTTCCATTTTCCAATGACTGTATTTTCTCCACCAAGAAAAAAATGGAGGTCCCATCTTCATTATCACTCTATCTCAAAGAGATGCTCTTCCAAGCTTTAAGAGAAAATTAATAATCACTCAACATTTCTTTCTATATTTTCTTCAAGAGATTGGTAGGAAGAAAATGCTTCAACACTTTTGATACCAAATATTTGAGATAAGAAACAAATTATATAATGAAAGTGAGAAGCTATGAAGCCTAATAATCAAGCTCCTAACTTATTAACAAAAATATAAAATAAAAAATAAAATTGTTGCAATGTGATAATGTAATAAGTTATGTAATAATATGAGATATGTAACAATGATATAAGAGTGTCACTTAAATTTGAAATAGTAGAGTTGTATGAGTTTGTATTTCTAGTCCTATCAGTCCCATTGGTTCTCTCTAAAGTCTCTTTTCAGTTTTCACAATTAACTCAAAATGAAAATGTCAAAAATTTAGGGAAATATTTTAGTGTATTTTATATTTGCCTCATAGCTTTTCTTTATCTGGCCAACCAAGTTGGAATTTTTGAAGAAATAAGTGAATGAAAAAATCAAATTGGTTTTTTCCATCTCTAAAAAAAAAAGGGAAACTTTGAAAATTTCGCCGCCAAATCACTCGATCCGAGCTTAAGCGGAGTAGATAAAACCTACGACTATCTCAAGCTCTTACAAGAAATGCACATCTTACACCCATGACTTAAAAAAACAGTGCAATTGATATTTATGATATACAAAAAAAAAAAAAAAAAAAATTGTAGTTTATATTTGTGATAATATTAAGCTTGTTACAATAAAATTTCTAATAATATATACACAAGCTTTTAAAAATGTAAATTGAAATCCGTTGATTTTTTTTTTTTTTGAAATCGTTAGAAATCCTACCGCCAAATCAATTATCACATAAGTCATAAAAAATTTAAAAATAATTCAAAATCTCAAGGCAATTTGTTGTATTGGAAATGAATCATTTTTTCATTAGACAAAGTGAAAAAAAAATACTGGTGAGAGAGACTTGAGACAATACGGAAACAAAAACGCAATGAAAATAACGTTATTTTGATTGTGTTTTTTTTAGCACAACCAAAACAATTTCGTTTTAATTATATTTTTTTGTAAAGTTTTGGAGCTATCAAGGAAGTATTCATGTTATTGAAATTTAAAATTTTCTTCGAAAATCACTTTAAGAATCGTGATTATGTCTTCTTAATGTAAACAAATTATGCTAATAATATTAATAACTATTAATTTAAATATACATGTAAATAACTTTATTCATCAATAAAAATAAAATTCATATTCATCAATAAAAATAAAATTCATATTCATCAATAAAAATAAAAACATACTTGAATATGTTTTTCTTTTCTCAAGTCTTACTTGAATTTCCTTCTTAAATTTTCTCTTATAGTAGTGCATCAAACGTTGCACCTTTAGTTAACACACTAGATATCTTCTACGAACAAATCACTCTCACTTTGAAAATTAAAAAAAAAAAATTTACAAACAAATCGCTCACACTTTGAATATTAAAAAAAATGTTTCTTTCTTGGATGATTAAAGTTTAGATTGAAGATCTAAGAAACAAACTTTCTTGAAATTAATCTTAGAACAAACTAAGAGTGAGAGAGAAAGAGCAAAATTTCGGCCATTGAGAATTCTATCTTCCATGGCTGAAAATCACACATATATATAATATAGGGTTTGCCTTGTTTGTATCTCAATACAATAAGGATAATTCAAAATCTCCTCAAATCAAATTTGATCTCTTTAAGATTTTTTTTCCCAATTTGAATTAGAAAACTTAACTAAATAACTTCTTTATTTAATCTAAATTATTACTTAACTAAATAAGGTGCTAACCTACTAAATTAAGGCTCAATAGATTAAATATTATTTTGGCCCAATAATTAATTAGCTATTAATTAATTTTAACTTACTTAATTTTAATTAACAATTAATCAAAATTAAATTTAATTAAATTAAATTTATTTAATATAAATATCAAATATTTATTTAAATAATTAAATCTAAATTTTATATTTCGAATTTATTAATCAAATTAATGTTTCCGAAATATTTCGAATATCCTAATCTTATTAGGAAATCTTTTTTTAATCGAAAATCTAATTTTCACATTATTTGCTAAAATAATCACTCATCAACTTTTTAATAAACATATTTGAATTTGTAACATAGCCGATAACTATATTTATGCAACCGTCATAGGTTCATTATCGAGTGGCAGTGTGATGATATTCACTCTTTAATATTTTATCTATATAATATCCCACATACCATGGATAAATGTCTAATAGCATATCATGACCCCTAGTCAATGAATGAAGTGAGAAAATATATTAATATGTTAGAATACACTGCGAGCATGTCATCTCATTCATTCCGATATTTAAGTTCATTATTGAGTCTGAGATCATGCTTAGGTCAAATCCTTACCACTTGATATATCTCAAAACTTGATCTAGTGGATTTGATATCTCTAAGATATCGATTGCTTTGGTCAAAGACTTATATCCACATCTTTGAGTTTTCTTAGAACATCTCTAACTTTTATTATCAAAGCTATCAGATCCCTTCTTGAAGTACATATGACTTCATACGTTATTAGCTCAAAACCATCTAGCATTCATTCATAGGACGTGGCTAGTTGAATGATGATATACTAGTGAACTATGAGTACTACCGTACAACTCAACATGTGATCTCAAGTCAGAGGATATAACGACATTAATGTATTATTACGAAGATCAATGACCTTAAATAATATTATTTTGTGATCTTACGCTTTTTGTGATCGTATTTGACATTTCATTTTACTAATAAAAATATCTATTACTTGTGTCTTTATGATATGAGACTCATTTTAATTTAGGTGATACACAATAATATTGATCGACTGATATATTATTATCCTGTATAATAATCACATTTTACCAAAAATTTAATTTGAGACTTATTCATATAAATTTCGTTGACTCTCATAATCACAAACGTCTTTTGAATTAATGATATTTATCTGACATAATGTCATGGGATATACACATAAAATATGAATGTAACGAAGTATAGAAAACAAATACATTTTATTAATAAATAATAAACTGTATTAGAAAATATTACACTTTAAACTATAACATCCACAACAAATTTTAAGACATATAATCTAACATTTTTATCCCCCGATTGTCTCTGTTTTATCTCCATATCAATCCTCTTGAATGAAATTCTCTGCCTAACAAAATTTAAAATGTTAATTTAATATTTCAAAATTAACTAGAACCACTTAACATTCATAAATCATATCTTTTTTTCTTTAAACCTACAATTATAAGCAAATATATATAGTTCAGGAATTCAAACCTACATTTGAAAGCAGTCCAAATGAAATGATGAAATTTTGAAAGATACAACATACTAGCCATTCTACTGATCACTCTACATTTGACCTATCATTACTTCAGAGGTATAAGCAAGGAAATAGTCAAAATAATCTTGCCAAATGCTGTTGACGTTTCGCCGGAGCTGCCTTGTCAGCAGCTTCACATTTAAGTGCTCTCTTTGTCTGCCTCTCTGTTTTGCTTTTTGCTGCTTCTTTCTTCTTGGGCTCACGAGAAGAACTGGCATCCGTTTCCAGAGAATTTGGATAATACGCAGGCCTTGCTTCATGGCGCCCAGCCCTAACATATCCATTATATCCCCAACTTCGGTTACCAATACGAAGACTTGAACTGTGGAAGTAAACTTCATCCACATCATCCTCAAAGTAAACTACATCCACATCATCCTCGTAGGGATAATAATCTTCTGAATCATCATATACCACTTCATGATCCTCCACAATCAAAGGTTTAAACCATGTGGCTCTAAGAAGTAAGCACACACTCTCCTCGAACATGTGATCTGTAATCATAGATGCTTTTTTTAAACGAAGTACTAATTATGAACAATGATAAATACGAGTATTGCATTAACTTCAGGAACTGACAAGTCACATTTGAAAGTTACCTTTTTTTAATACCCATTTTAAAGGTTACATTTTCAACACAATTCCCATTTAGATTTTAGAGTAAAACAATTACCAATCACTCACATAAGAAGTCTTCTTTTTTTTGAAAAGACATAAGAAGTTATTTCTAGAAAAAAAAAGGTACCATTTTCATCCAAAAAAAAAAAAAAACCAGAAAAATAACAGTTCTTTTTCTTTTTCCAACTCTTGCGGCCACAACGTACATTAGACGGCAAATTGTGAGTACATAAGCATGTCAAGAAGTAAATATTCTCAATATGATTCCATATTTATAAAACGTGAACAGGGTTGGTGATAGTTACCTGCTATCAAGGGAACGATGAGTATGGAGATAGTCAAATGGATGTTTACACTGAGGGCATGTTGGATTCTGAGTGTATGAGGCCCATCGAAGGATACAAGTCACACTGCACAGAACAAAGAAGAGAATCCATTATGCTACTATTTTCATGTCTTTGACTGAAACATTAAAAAGATGTTTTGGGGGAGAATATATCAACTTTCATTGTTTATCACTCTTTCTATGAAGCCAAAATAATAGGAAATGTTGTTTTTTTCCCGAACACAAGGATAAGACAAAATGTAGAATACATTAAGTAGTTCCAAGAGTCTTAGGTTGCACTATGCTATGTTAATAAAAGTCATATACTAGCTTGTAGTATATGATCAAAAAAATATACAAAATTTCTCGGATTCCATATAATATTCATACACCTTATTGTAAGCTGTAAACCTCACATAACCGTAGGCCTGCATAGAACGCCAGATTCAATTCCTTCACATAGCACACTTTAACCTATAATAAGAAGTTGATCATTGAGCCTTCATATAATCATATCCATCATAGTTCCAAAACCAATAAGTCATGAGGATGAATTATAATAAAGAAATCTCTACTATGTGAGAACACAAATAGATTGATGCTCGCAGTAATTTGTGTTTTCCAATATTTTTTTTCTCTTTTTTAAAATGAACACATGCCTAAGAAAACAAACTAAACAAGCATATTTTCTTCTTATGTAAATGGAATTGACTAGTTGCATTACTGAAAAATGTTACAATAAATTAAATCCAAAAAATTACAAATCAAAAGAGCAATTCAATTGCATCAGCGATGCAACTCAGGGCCATTTACAATATAAAGTTGAATTAATGGACAAGGAAGCTCCTACCAATCCATCATATATATTGGTATGACAAGGAAATGAATCCAAACCACACAACTAAGAGCATAATTCACTCGCATGTACACACTAAAAGCTGAGACTCATCTACCATCGGATATTGCGAATTGATCGCGAAATAAGCTTATAACATATACTGACACCTCAGAATTTATCTTTTTTTATCAGAGACCCTTGAGTATTTAAATCTCTTCCAGTCCAAATATAAAATGATATATCTCCAAAATAACTCTCTCAAGACAAATGACTCTATTGCAAAACAAACAACAGTATTGACATGCTTTGTAACCTATAGTTATTGACCAACTCTGAATATTCCACAGAAGAACAAAATTTAAATAAGAAATTGTTTTTATCTTCACAACATAAACTGAACTTGTATGCTTTCTTCTATTTTATATTTTTATTTATTTATTCTTTTCTTTGAAATTTTTCCATGAGTGCCTTCTTTAGTTGTTAAGGTAAATTTGAGGCAACAACTGAAAATTTAATTTTATGACAAATGCTTCCATTTTTTGTTAAAATTATTTAAATACACACAAATTGAGAAAGAGAGTGAGAGAGAGATCTGCAATGGCGCAACCATAATGTTGGCAAAATTGTTAAGATTTGAAACCTATAATCCAAGATTTGAAGTCCCTAAACGCTCTTAGCTAATTGAATACACTAATAAGATACATCCTTTTAGCCTAGAAAAAAAAAAGTACTCTTCACAAGAAATAGAGCATAATAACAGAGTGTGTGATTCATTCTGTAAATTTGGGGAAAATACAGCAAAAAGATGATAGAATTTGATAGACAAACCAGTAAGCATGGTCGCAACCATTTACCAGAGCAGTTTCCTCGTTCCTGAAGCACTGTCTTCTCCAAGCATATCGCGCAAACCACTCCATGATTCTCAAACCCCATTTTACTGATCTCTGCTGTACTTTGCATTTCCACCTAAAAATGAATGAAAAAAAATCCAATTTTATAAATTTAACACTACAATTAAATAAAAATCAATCTATGAGCCCACCAATCAATAATAAATATTGAAATAATAAAAGGGTTTCTATAAAAAGCTAAAAAAGACCAATATTAATCACTTACAACCACCCGAAATTTCAAAGTTTGCATCAATTAATTAGCCCACATAATCATACAAAGATTAAAAAATTGCACATTTTGCATTAAATTATGTGCTAAAGGTTGTAACTTGAGAAACATATAGAACATTTTAACAGCAATCTTTATTCTCAACAATCCCACAAATTTCCCAGAGCTACAACTATGAGCTAAAGCTGTGTTTGGTAGCTGACAAAAAGCAAGAAAATTATATTAAAAAATAAAAAATAAAACAGAAAAATTCAATCTTGAACTTGTTCAGAACTAATTCATAAAAGAGGAACCTACCCTTTTTAAATAACTAAACAAGCTTTACAATTTCTTTGAATATCAAACAAAACAGCCGCATATATTTTCTCGGAGACCAGATAAAAGACAAAATTAAATAAATTAAATTAAATTAAATATCCATTCAACCTTGAGAGATGCCTCGAATTAGATGTGCTAGCAAAAATAAAAATCCAAGGGAAAAATGAAAAAAAGTACCTGATCTGAAATGGATAATTGTCAAGACCCTTGACTAGCTCTTCACCAGCAATCTTGATTACCGAATATGTCATGAAGCTGATGATTCAGATAATGAATTACAACATAAAGGAGTTAGAATTTTGCTTGTTCGAACTAGCAAGCTAAAATCGAAAGAATTTTTATTTTTATTTTTATTTTTTAATAAAATAGAGATGCTCGAGAATTAGGGTGCACTTTGTTCTCTGTAATTTGTATGGCTTGTTTGGGCTTGAACTGGCGCTGAGGCGCCTTGGATTGGTTGGAGATTGTGGCGCCTAGGTGCCTTTGGGTTGTTGGAAATTTGGCGCCATGGCGCCTAGGTCTCGGTGGTTTAATATTCTTGAAGGCGTCATGGCGCCTATAGCTCCCATGCTCGTCCTGTGTTTCCGAAAATTCCGTGCAATTATTCCCAGATCCATGTATTAATGCTCCTATAAATAAAACATGAAATAAATTATAAATGACATTAAATATCTCAAAATATAACAAAACAGTAAGCTAAAAATACTGTAATAAGTGGGTATAAACCACACTTATCACTCATCAACCATCAGATATTGCGAATTGATCGCGAAATAAGCTTACAACATATAATGACACCTTGGAATTTTTTTTTTCAGAGACCTTTGAGTATTTAAATCTCTTCCAGTCCAAATATAAAATGATATATCTCCAAAATAACTCTCTCAAGACAAATGACTCTATTGCAAAACAAACAACAGTATTGACATGCTTTGTAACCTATAGTTATTGACCAACTCTGAATATTCCACACAAGAACAAAATTTAAATACGAAATTGTTTTTATCTTCACAACATAAACTGAACTTGTATACTTTCTTCTATTTTATATTTTTATTTATTTATTCTTTTCTTTGAAATTTTTCCACAAGTGCCTTCTTTAGTTGTTAAGGTAAATTTGAGGCAACAACTGAAAATTTAATTTTATGACAAATGCTTCCATTTTTTGTTAAAATTATTTAAATACACACAAATTGAGAAAGAGAGTGAGAGAGAGATCTGCAATGGCGCAACCATAATGTTGGCAAAATTGTTAAGATTTGAAACCTATAATCCAAGATTTGAAGTCCCTAAACGCTCTTTGCTAATTGAATACACTAATAAGATACATCCTTTTAGCCTTGAAAAAAAGAAGTACTCTTCACAAGTAACAGAGCATAATAACAGAGTGTGTGATTCATTCTGTAAATTTGGGGAAAATACAGCAAAAAGATGAGAGAATTTGATAGACAAACCAGTAAGCATGCTCACAACCATTTACCAGAGCAGTTTCCTCGTTCCTGAAGCAGTGTCTTCTCCAAGCATATCGCGCAAACCACTCCATGATTCTCAAACCCCATTTTACTGATCTCTGCTGTACTTTGCATTTCCACCTAAAAATGAATGAAAAAAAAAATCCAATTTTATAAATTTAACACTACAATTAAATAAATATCAATCTATGAGCCCACCAATCAATAATAAATATTGAAATAATAAAAGGGTTTCTATAAAAAGCTAAAAAAGACCAATATTAATCACTTACGTTTGCATCAATTAATTAGCCCACATAATCATACAAAGATTAAAAAATTGCACATTTTGCATCAAATATGTGCTAAACGTTGTAACTTGAGAAACTTATAGAACATTTTAACAGCAATCTTTATTCTCAACAATCCCACAAATTTTCCAGAGCTACAACTATGCGCTAACGCTGTGTTTGGTAGCTGACAAAAAGCAGGAAAATTATATTAAAAAAAAAAATAAAACAGAAAAATTCAATCTTGAACTTGTTCAGAACTAATTCCTAAAAGAGGAACCTACCCTTTTTAAATAACTAAACAAGCTTTACAATTTCTTTGAATATCAAACAAAACAGCCGCATATATTTTCTCGGAGACCAGATAAAAGACAAAATAAATAATTAAATTAAATTAAATATCCATTCAACCTTGAGAGATGCATCGAATTAGATGTGCTAGCAATAATAAAAATCCAAGGGCAAAATGCAAAAAAGTACCTGATCTGAATGGATAAATTGTCAAGACCCTTGACTAGCTCTTCACCAGCAATCTTGATTACCGAATATGTCATGAAGCTGATGATTCAGATAATGAATTACAACATAAAGGAGTTAGAATTTTGCTTGTTCGAACTAGCAAGCTAAAATCGAAAGAATTTTTATTTTTATTTTTATTTTTTAATAAAATAGAGATGCTCGAGAATTAGGGTGCACTTTGGTTTATTAGTGCTAACGCTAATGTTAAAATTTTTCACTAAACACGTTCTTTATGGGATACACGTTCATGATTTGTTATTAAAATTAAAATTATTAATTATATATCAAGTATTTTACATATATAAATTTTGAAAAAAAATTTCACGGAACCATTAAATATTTAAAAGTATATCGAATTTAAGTATATGATTTAATAATATATTAGACATTTGGGTATGCGGACATTGTCATTTATTACCATTTCAATTTTTCAATGGATTGATGAAATTTTTTTTAAAAATTTATATATTTTTAATATATAAGAATAATTACAATCTCCTGTAGGAATTGTTCGGGGTATCGGGCCTGTTTCAGAACAACACAAATCGGGGTTGGGGCACATGATCGTATCCCGGCCCGGCCCAAATTATCTGAGGGATATTTAAAGTTAAACTCAGAAATTTGTAATTTTCTAAAATTAAATAAAATGCACATTTTTCTGTTCTTATTATGAATATTTTCTTCAAGGGATATTATCAATTTTAAGTCTTAAAATTGGAAAATATATTGCTATTTACACCTAAAAATTATACCCAAAAAAAATTTTAAGCTAAAATTGGAAAATATATTGCTATTTACACCTAAAAATATGTAAATTAGTATAATTACTACAACTTTTTATATATAAATTAATATTTTAACTTAAATTGTATAAATTGAATTTAAAAATTTAAAATTAGTATATTAATTAAAATTTTATGTAAAATTAAACTTATTTAAAAACATAAATCAATTTTATGAAAAAAAAATGATAATATCCCTATTTTTTAAAAATAATTTAGCTGGTTTTAACTTTCGACAAAACCCTTCGACACCAAGGACTCTTCTAGACTCGGCTTTTTCTTCAGCCACAGAGAATTTTAATGGGGCAGGATCAGGAAGCAGACCCATCAATTGATCGGACTCCGACCGATACGACGTCGCCTGAGACCGTCGACGCACTGCTAGAGGTTCGCACTTCACTCTCTGCTGATTATAAATTCACTTGCTGTTGTGTTAATTTTTTTTAAAAAATTTACTTAATTGTTTGGTTTGACACTCACAGGCTGCTAGATTTGATGACATTGAAGATGTAATAAGCTTAGCATCTGCTGGTGTTCCTCTTGATTCTAAGGATTCTCAAGGCCGAACTGGTAATCATTGTTATTGCTTCTTCTTGTTTGTATGATTTTGATTGGGAATGAAGACTGTTGCTTCTTGGTAGTTTTTAATTCTTTCAAAGCATGATTTCGTGTTAGTATGTTAATGTTACCGATACCTTTGCGCGTCTAACAAATCACTCTTTCAATAAGCTCAGTTTCAACTTAGAACCAACGTGGAATATAGGTGTAGAAACATGACTAAAATGGTTTAGGCATGTGCAACATAGAACTTTAAGTGCTTCGGTGAGAAAATGAGAGCAAATGATATTGTCATGCGAGATCAGGGAAAACCTGAGTTTACATGGACATAAATCATAAAAAGGGACAGATTTGGAATAGAGCACAGTAGTATCAAATGATCCATGTAGCCGACAAACCATTTGGTAGAGATGCATTGCATTGGCGACTTATGGGTTATTCTGCAAGGGAGGAACATCATGATTTTTTTATGATTCTAGAAAGAAAGATGCATAACAAGTTCTGGCTTCTCTTTGTGCCTTTGTCTCAAAGGAATTTAAGACGCTTATGCTTTATTCATTTAAATTTGCACGGGTTTGAAGGGTTTTTAGGTTTGATTTCTCAAGTTTTTGCTCGTCTTTGATACGGCTTTTTTAAATGCTTTTTGTTTTTGAAACGGTCTAATTCTTCTTCATAGGCTAGATAGATTTTTTTTTTTTGGTTGGATTTAATTTTTTTAGTTGATCCCCACAGCTTCTTCACTTTCTGTCATCTAATAGAATTGTTTTGTTTTTTGATCAAAAGAAGAATATCACCTTTGGGGTTTTCTTTGTGATACTAACTTGGTGAAAGATTGACAGAAAATATCAATTATCATGTGATTTTATGCTATAATCATAATCTTATGCAGGTAGCATATGACTTTTGAATATAAGAAACAAAAAATATAAATACACTTCTAAAATCTTATTTTAACTTCGTTATGCTTAATAACCACCAGTCTCCTTTTTGATGCAACCTCTTGGTACCTAGAAACTCTATGTGTGCCAATGGCAAGCCCCCTATTCATATGTCAACATATGTCCATGGCAATGAAAACTGCAGATATGTTATGTGTTAAATATTATTAAGAGTCCGTTTGGGAGCTTACAATCATATTAAAAGTATTTCTCAAGGTTAAAATTATTTGAGATCTCTTTATAATAGGTTCAAAAGTGCTAGTTAAGTAGTACTCCCAAACTGACCCTAATTATCACATGGCAAGCTCCCTATTCTTGTCCATATGTAAGTGAGGGCTAACTCATTGAATGCATGTATGATTATCTCTATCCACCAAATGCAGGAAGCAAATACAGAAGTTTACTCTTACATTTGTTGAAAATGGATCGTCGTCATTTTTAAGTTTTGTGATGTTGTATCTATGCTTCTCTTAATTCTACTGATGTTTGGGTCCAGCCCTACATATGGCTGCTGCTAATGGACATCTTGGCATTGTGGAGTATCTTATCGGCAGAGGAGTGGTAAGCAATCTTAACAAGTATTTTTTTTAGTGTCACTTTTCAACTGTCAGATAGAGCACCAAAAAAAAAATCCATGTAGCCGACCCCACCTAATGAGAAAATGCTTTGTTTGGTTTGGTTTTCACCTGTCACTATCAACTGTTGCTACTGCACAAGGTTCTTTGGTGGTTGGATCAATTTTCTTAATTAGTGCCATGTCGTTGATCTTTGACTACTTTTCCAGTGTCATAATTATACTGTATTTATTTTTTCTTCTTGGTGCTAGAAACATATCTGGGCTATTTGTAAAACAAAACATTTTTTTATTACCAGAGGTTTGTTTACTTATGTTCTCAACACCAAACAACCCTGATCCATTTGTTTTCTGTTACTATAATTAACAACTTAAAATTGAGTAAAAAGAAAAAGGGGGAAAACTAGATGGACAATTTCTGCTACCCAGCAGGCACAACAAAGAGTATAAGATGAATCTATACATCCAAGTAGAGAAGGCAATGTAAGACACTTTAATAGGAGGTAAAATGGTCCTGAAGAAAGTGATTGATTTGATCTGATATTATTTTGCTGCAAGCATGATAAATCTCATGTATTTTCATTGAACCTATATTATTAACTTCAAGCTTAATTGGGATTGTTCCATGATATCTATCTTTTCTCATCCGTGGCTTACCAAGACAAACTTCCAATAGAACCATCTTCCTGGAATAACTCTGTATTCTAAATAATGTAAAGTTCAGATACCTGTGCTTACTAGTGATGGAATGTTGAAATCATGATATAGAGGATTATCCACTTATTAACTGTTTTATTGCACATAAACACTAGTGAGGGTTGAAAATGCTAGATTGATTTAGATTACTACTACGTTGAGTATTCAATCCCTAAGTATAGAAAAGAAAATGTTTGTTGTTCATTGGCTGTCAAGGTGGAATTTGATGATATGAGCTAAATATCACCAAAAAAAAAGGAGAGATTATTCATACTAGAATTTCTTTCGTAAATGTACAAGCCGAAAACAATATGAGTGCATGATCCGGTAGGCTTCTCCCAAATTGTTGTTATGATAATTGCAAGTTTAGCTTTAGATATACTGCATGTCAAGTGAAGTTCAGCAACTCTTTCTTTTGCTCATCCATTATTTGCTGATCTTTTTGTCTTCCTGAACATCTGCTGGAACCTAAAACATCATGCATAGTTTAGTTAGAATATTCTCTAGTAAAATTTGTAAAAAGATAATAATGCTTCTGCTTTGGTGCTTAATATTTATTATTTAGTTTGTTGAAAGAATGATGTCATTAAACAGTAATAAACATGCAAATCAAATAGATTAAACAACCAAAAGTAGATCTAGATGCAAAACCCTAAAACAGAAAAACTTCAAGACAAACCTGGAAATCAAGTTTACAGATTCAATCCAAGTCGAGATCTCTCTGTCCTTAAGAACTTATTGGCCCCGTCACAGGTGCTCTACGGATTCGAATTGCCAACGTTTTCCCAGGATAACTTGGATACTTCTTGTTCAAGGAGCACTCCTTAACAAGTATGCGAACTTAGAAAATGGTGGATCTCTCTATCAAAAAACAAAAGAAAAACAGACACTGCATTTTAAAACAGGATATTATTGTTGTATTTTTCTATATTTCATTTGGAATAAAAGCCTCCTTTTATAAGGCTTGGAGGGGTGCCAATAGGACACCCCTTGGGGTGGGTTGCAACCCTCCAAGGATTGCAACCTCCCATACACCACTTGAAAATCCCAATGTAATACATATACATATCCTTATAATGAATTTTTGAGGAATTTACAACAATCCCCCACAATTCTTCAAATATTCATTCAGGCACGTGAGAGAGATACCGTGAGCTAAAGCTGCATCGAAATAGGTAGCTTTCGCCTTGAACCTTTCCTAGTGAATGACAATCGGATTTACTTGGCAAACCAGTGACCCATAGTCTTGAACTGTTCTGCCGTTGGTGTAAACAAAAGACAATTGCCAACACACAGCTTTAATTCGACCATTTTCCCGTTCTACGGTTGTGTTCATTTCGGCCCTGAACAACGGTCCTGGATTCATCAAGCACTTTAGGGTAACCCGCCTTTAAAGGTTCCCATGGAAGCGGCCTCACTTGTTACTTGAAATAGGTGATCTACTATGAAGAGGTAATCTGTCTTTACCCCCATTAGGACTCATCTCCTAATATAGTGATCATTAAAAGCCTTAGCTTATCCTAACCAATGACAGACAGCACTCAGCGTCATTATCGGAATGTGAAAGAGTACAAAACTCTTCAGTGCTTGTTTTGAATTGCACAAAGTTTTTGTTGTCCCTTTTGAACCTAGATCTTGGGATCTCCAGTCAACTAGGTTGGGTTTCCACAGTGACAATTCTTAGATTATAGGCTTCAAGCCCATTCCCTTCGATGACTCATCAACTTGCTCTCTAGGTAAACCTTTAGTTAGTGGATCCGCTAGGTTTTCCTTCGACTTAACATAATCGATCGTTATTATGCCACTTGAGAGCAGTTGACGTATGGTATTGTGTCTCCGACGTATGTGTCGAGACTTACCATACATTGTATTTTGGGCTCTCCCAATTGCCGATTGGCTATCACAATGTATGCTGATCGCTGGCACCGGTTTGGGCCAACTCGAGGTAAACATGTATTAGCATCGCTGTATCCCTCCAGTACAGCAGGATATCTCTCGTAATGTAGCCATATTTTGAAGTTTGTCACACACGTCCCCTTAGGTAGGGTAGGGGTGAGACGAAAACTAGAAACTGACAGAGTTTCCCCTGTAATATGGATTAATCCTCCAAATACAAGGAAAAATCTAAACTGAAAAAAATCATCATAACATAGGATCTCCATGATCCAACTCAAAGGAATATCCAAAAAGAAAATACAACATCTTCAGTATCAAATAAAGGCTCAAATGCCTAACCAAAAAACAAATTCTTCCAAGAAAAACATAACTAGGACACTCTATTGTTGGCACAACCTTTCTCTATTGGCAGGAAATGATGACGAAACAGCAGATGGAAATGATGACCTACTAATCTGCTAAACCTGAAATGTTAAAGAAAATGGTAAGCTCACGCTTAGTGCAATGGATCACAGCTTAGTGCCGTGGATAAACAAGTAACAAGGTGGATCGAATAAGTATTTCATACTATAAATAAGTACATAAAGCTGTAAATCAATAAATTCAACATTTACTTGAAATCATAAATCTCATTTCTCATAAAACTCATACTGCTCAAGAATACTCTGAATAATAAAGTTGTTTATTCATATATATGCACACTCTCGTGACAATACGGCAAAGCTGGCAACATGGGGCATCCCCACGACAATAACTGGCATCCGGAGCAAAACTGGCAACATGAGACCTCATCTCACGGCAAATAATCTGGCACATATATGTACACGGGGTGCATCCTAACATAAAAATCATTTCCAAAATCCATGCTCATATATCTCAAATCATGCAAGTTTCTCATATATCACAAACACATGATTTCAACATAATTAATATTCGATCCATACTTCGTAGCAAAATATATAAACTTTCTAAAAACAAAATCATTTAATGCATTACCTTAAAAATTCATTTAAGAAAACATACATACTATATACTTTTGAAAATATCAATGTTACAGGCTTATCCACGCAGCTGGAGAGCTGATTACAGATAAAGGAACTAGGCAGCAGGACCGTCCCTGCTTACGGTATCACGATCACCTAAAAGACAAAAGAATTTACTATAAGGAACATAATCCTAACTAGAATAGACGAAAGAATATGCAAGAAACGTGGTTCGGTTGCTCTCGTAATCCTAACGAAAAATTACACAGAAATTAAGATTCGGAGGTCCGTTACTACTCGGAAAGGTCTGAAAATCACGGAGGAGACTCGGGAAGTCGGCACAAACATTCTGTCCGGCGAGTGGTGGCCACGCGCCATTCTCCCAGGCCGCGCGTGGGCCTCACGTGCCGCCACATAAGGCGCGCGTGAGCGCCACGCGCCGGTCGGATCAAGAAAATTCCGACGGCCCAGCGTTCTTCTCCTCATCCCGGTTCTAATGCCGCAGACGGTTCGTCAATCGGAGTTCCGGATCAATGGGAAATCGAGAAAAACCACAAAAAGTTTCTTACCGGGATTTCTACGAAAATGGGAGTTTCCCGAGATGAAACCACCACCAAAATGATCCTCTCGACGAGATCTACACTTTTCCTTAAAGACTCGGTCGGGTTTGAACTTCGGATCGGCCGGATCGGGACCAAAACCTCTATTTCTCTTTTTTTTTTCTCTCTCTCTCCCTCACGTCTGCTCTCTGACTCTTCTTATCTTTTTTTTTTTTTAAAAGGGTTGCTGCTGTGTCAATTAGGGTGTGTGTGTGCGCGCACAAAATATATATTTATATGGCAAAATTCATTTGTCACCCTAAACTTGATCTTAACCACATTTTTTTAATTCCAACTTCCACAAACTTAATAATTTAGTCCTTAAATTTTACTGTAAGGTTTTGGGGTTAGAGCGGAAGCATCCATATGACTGGATTTTAAAATTTTCTTCCAAAAACCACTTTAAAGATCGTGGTTATGTCGTCGTTGAAAAAAAAGATTGGAAGGAATGCGACTATTACTTTTAGATTGAGTTGAGAGAAGATTTGACTTATGCTGAAGAACCAGTGGGAATTCTGGCTAGAGAGTTGAGACAGCTGAGAAGCAGGACGATTCCTTTGGTGAAAGTCCTATGGGGTAAACACTCGAAAGCGGAAGCTACTTGGGAGCGTGAGGAAGACATGAGGAATAAATATCCTCATTTGTTTCCACCCTTTGGTATGTGAATTTCGAGGACAAAATTCTTTTAAGGGGGAGAGAGAGTTGTAACACCCCAAATTATTTTACCCATATTTTTTTTTGTTATTATTTTTGGTGGGTGGAAATTTAAGGACTAAATTATTAAGTTTGTAGAAGTTGGAATTAAAAAAATGTGGTTAAGATCAAGTTTAGGGTGGCAAATGAATTTTGCCATATAAATATATATTTTGCGCGCACACACACACCCTAATTGACACAGCAACAACCCTTTTAAAAAAAAAGAAAGATAAGAAGAGTCAGAGAGCAGACGTGAGGGAGAGAGAGAAAAAGAAGAAGAGAGAAATAGAGGTTTTGGTCCCGATCCGGCCGATCCGAAGTTCAAACCCGACCGAGTCGTTAAGGAAAAGTGTAGATCTCGTCGAGAGGATCATTTTGGTGGTGGTTTCATTTCGGGAAACTCCCAATTTTCGTAGAAATCCCGCTAAGAAACTTTTTGTGGTTTTTCTCGATTTCCCGTTGATCCGGAACTCCGATCGACAAACCGTCAGTGGCATTAGAAACCGGGATGAGGAGAGGAACGCTCGGCCGTCAGAATCTTCTTGATCCGACCGGCGCGTGGCGCTCACGCGCGCCTTATGCGGCGGCACGTGAGGCCCACGCGCGGCCTGGGCGAACGGCGCGTGGCCACCACTCGCCGGAAAGAATGTTTGTGCCGACTTCCCGAGTCTCCTCCGTGATTTTCAGACCTTCCGAGTAGTAACGGACCTCCGAATCTTAATTTCTGTGTAATTTTTCGTTAGGATTACGAGGAGAGCACGAACCACGTTTCTTGCATATTCTTTCGTCTATTCTAGTTAGAATTATGTTCCTTATAGTAAATTCTTTTGTCTTTTAGGTGATCGTGATACCGTAAGCAGGGACGGTCCTGCTGCCTAGTTCCTTTATCTGTAGTCAGCTCTCCAGGTGCGTGGATAAGCCTGTAACATTGATATTTTCAAAAGTATATAGTATGTATGTTTTCTTAAATGAATTTTTAAGGTAATGCATTAAATGATTTTGTTTTTAGAAAGTTTATATATTTTGCTACGAAGTATGGATCGAATATTAATTATGTTGAAATCATGTGGTTGTGATATATGAGAAACTTGCATGATTTGAGATATATGAGCATGGATTTTGGAAATGATTTTTATGTTAGGATGCACCCCGTGTACATATATGTGCCAAATTATTTGCCGTGAAATGAGGTCTCATGTTTCCAGTTTTGCTCCGGATGCCAGTTATTGCCGTGGGGATGCCCTATGTTGCCAGCTTTGCCGTATTGTCACGAGAGTGTGCATATAGATGAATAAACAGCTTTATTATTCAGAGTATTCTTGAGCAGTATGAGTTTTATGAGAAATGAGATTTATAATTTCAAGTAAATGTTGAATTTATTGATTTACAGCTTTATGTACTTATTTATAGTATGAAATACTTATTCGATCCACCTTGTTACTTGTTTATCCACGGCACTAAGCTGTGATCCATTGCACTAAGCGTGAGCTTAACCCTTTCTTTAACATTTCAGGTTTAACAGATTAGTAGGTCATCATTTCCATCTGCTGTTTCGTCATCATTTCCTGCCAATAGAGAAAGGTTGTGCCAACAATAGAGTGTCCTTGTTATGTTTTTCTTGGAAGAATTTGTTTTTTGGTTAGGCATTTGAGCCTTTATTTGATACTGAGGATGTTGTATTTTCTTTTTGGATATTCCTTTGAGTTGGATCATGGAGATCCTATGTTATGATGATTTTTTTCAGTTTAGATTTTTCCTTGTATTTGGAGGATTAGTCCATATTACAAGGGAAACTCTGCCAGTTTCTAGTTTTCGTCTCACCCCTACCCTACCTAAGGGGACGGGTGTGACAAAGTTTCTCTCAGATACCTCAAAACTCTTACTATGGCTTTCCAGTGGTTGTCCTGGATAGCTCGTATATCTGCTAAGCCGATTCACAGCTTGAGCGATATCAGGCCGTGTGCAATTCGTGAGATACATCAGACTTCCGATGATTCTCGAATACTCTATTCTTTGATAGATGAAGAGTTAGGTCCACATGGGTTCTAGCCACATTTAGATCTCCTTTGATATATTTATCAAGTATCTTCTCAATATAATGAGTCTGTGATAATATATATTCGTCTGATGTCCTAGAAATCTTAATTCCTAAGATCACATAAGCAATTCCCAAATCTTTCATATCAAATCTGCTGGATAACACGTTTTTGGTAGACTGAATCATTTCATGATTACTACCAATTATCAGCATCGTCTACATAGAGACACACAATGACATATCCTTTTTGAGTTGATTGGTGTACACACACTTATCACACTCATTGGTTTTGAACCCATTTGACAACATTTCTTTGTCAAATTTCTCATGTCATTGTTTTGGTGCTTGTTTTAATCCATACAAGGATTTTACAAGTTTGCACACCTTCTGTTCTTGTCCAGGAACACTAAACCCTTCTGGTTGTTCCATGTAAATCTCTTCATCCAATTCATCATTCAAGAATGTCGTATTTACATCCATTTGATGTATTCCAAGACCAAATATAGCTGCTATGGCTATGAGTATTCTTATCGATGTGATACGAGTCACTGATGAATAAGTGTCAAAGTAATCAAGGCCTTCCTTTTGTCTATAACCTTTTATGACAAGTCTTGCCTTGTACTTATCTATTGATCCATCCGTTTTCATCTTCCTTTTGAATATCCATTTGTAGCCCAGTGGCTTACAACCTGGTGGAAGGTCAACCAACTCCCAAGTATGGTTCTGTAGGATTGAATCAATTTCACTGTTTATCGCCTCTTTCCAAAGAGGTGCCTCAGGAGAAGACATGGCTTCTTTATAGCTTTGTGGCTCATTTTCTAACAGGTAGGTCAGAAAATCGGGACCAAACGACTTAGACGTTCTAGCTCTTTTGCTACGTCTAGGCTTGATTGTCTCAGTATTAAAACATTTATCTGATTCTAGGTCAACCTGATCACTGTCCTTGACAGGGTCATTGTCCTTTTGAGAGACCCAGTTATTTGTCTTTCCTTACAAGGAAACGTCTCTTCAAAAAATATCGCATTCCTTGACTCTTATCATATTTGGATTGATGTCAGGAATCTCCGACTTGTGTACCAAGAATCGATACGCACTACTGTTGTGAGCATATCCAATGAATATACAGTCAACAGTTTTGGGTCCTATTCTAATCTTCTTAGGTTTAGGAACCATTACTTTGGCAAGACACCCCCACACTTTTAGGTATTTGTAGGAAGGTACGAAACCTTTCCACAATTCATATGGTGTCTTGTCCAGTCTTCTGTGAGGAAGCTTGTTGAGAACGTAGTTCGCGGAAAGCAAGGCTTCCCCCCACAAGTTCTGGGGTAGACCCGAACTCGTCAACATGGCGTTCATCATTTCCTTCAACGTTCGGTTTTTGCGCTCCGCAATTCCGTTCTGTTGAGGAGAATAAGGAGCAGTGGTTTCGTGAATAATTCCGTGCACAGAACAATATTCACCGAATGGTGAAACGTATTCACCGCCTCTATCACTCCTGATTCTTTTGATTTTCTTGCCAAGTTGGTTTTCAACTTCGTTCTTATAGTGTACGAAGCTCTCAATTGCTTCAGTTTTGCTTCTCAGCAAGTACACATAACAGAATCTTGTGCTGTCATCGATAAAAGTGACAAAGTACTTTTTACCGCCTCTTGTTTGCACAATATTCATGTCACATACATCGGTATGTACAAGTTCTAGCGGTTCAGAACTGCGTTCTAAAAAATGAAATGATGTTCTATGCATTTTTGCTTCAACACATGCTTCACACTTATGTTGGCTATCAATTGCAAATTTAGGTATAAGGTCCATGTTAATTAATTTACGCATGGTATCATAATTAACATGTCCTAACCTCTCATGCCATACATTTTGTGACACAATAATATAAGCAGACGAACTAGCTTTATTAATAGCACAATTAACAGTCATTACATTTAGCTTGAAAAGTCCCTCAGTTAGGTTTCATTTTCCTACATACATATCATTCTTAGTCAATACAAACTTGTCAGAAACAAACACAAGCTTAAAACCAGCTTTACTAAGAAGAGAGCCTGAGACCAAGTTCTTCCAATATATGGAACGTGCAGTACATTCTTCAATGTTAGCTCCTTTTCGGATGTCATCTTCAGAACCATTGTGCCTTGTCCAACCACCTGAGAGGTAGACGAGTTTCCCATAGTCAGGTATAGTCAGGTGATCTCCGCCATCGACCTTCTGGTACATGGAAAACATCTTACGGTCTGCACAGATATGACGAGTACTGTCACGACCCCCTCCCTAGAGCGGGCCCAACCCTAGAAAGAGGTTCGCGGACTTCTTTAGCTCGAGCATTCTATATGTCAACCCAACCAAACAAATGTCACAAAATTACATCATAGATTACAAATCCCAAAATTATACATCAATTATAAGATTTACAACACAAGTCTTAATAATATGCAAATGACGACTAGAATGTCTGGACCAACCCGAAAATACCACTGTGGCACGTGGATCCAAATCTGGTACTGCTCCTGCTATGCTCGCGAACTACCTGGAATGTTTGGGGGAGGAGGGGAGTGAGCTTAAAAAGCTCAGCAAGTAAGCACTAATTCTCTCAACATGACCTCACCAACAAAATAGGGTTATATATATATATGTAAATATATATATATATATAATATAATATATATGAAAATAACATATATTATAATATCATCTCATACAATCATCCCACAACAAAACAAACATCCATCAAACATGGTTGCTAATCCGGGTCTAGTATAACAGAGGATTGAAACCAATGGGAGAGTACCTCATCACAACCCCAAGGTTTCCAACCATATCAGCTCACAAAATATGTGTGAGTGAGTTAAAACCAATGGGGGAGTCCCCGTATACCAGTGTTCTAAAACGCGCTAGGCGCTAGTCGGGCGGCGACCCAGCGCCTAGCGCCTAGGGCGCCTACGCGGGGCCTAGGCGGGGCCTAGGAAACTAATCGGAAATAGAGAATTTTCATAATTAGGTTTAAGATTGGAGTGATTTTGACAATTAATCATAGGAAAATGTTGTTTGAGCAATGGGTAAGATTTATAGAGGGTCAATTTCATGAGAAACTAACAAAAATTGAAGAAATTATGGTTTTTTAAAATTAGGGTTTATGCATCAAATTGAGGATTTTTAAAATTGATGAGTTAGAGAGTTTGTTTTGTAAAATTAAGGTTAGGGATAAGATTAGGGTGTAAAATCCGACCGGAAAACACCATCAATTTTGAATTCTGAGTCGGTCGACGGCGGTTGACCGCCGGTCAACGGCGGTCAACGGCCGTTGACCACCGAATTTCGCGGCCAAAATTTGCCGGAATGGGCAGAAAATGCCGCCCATTCCGGCGAACGCCTGGCCCCAACGATTTGGGGCCAGGCGCGGCGGCCATAGGCCGCCGAGCCTATACGCGCCGCCTAGGCGGCGCGTTTTAGAACAGTGCGTATACCTCCAAATCAAAAACCAATGGGAGAGTACCTCATCACAACTCCCAAGGTTTTCCATCATCTCATACCATCTGATGTATCATCACATCTCATCTCAAATCCAACCACTATTATACAAAACCCGGCTGCATAACACAACAACACACATCATCCAATACAATCACATCTCGCATCCAATCCATCAATCTCATCTCAATAGTCATGATTCATATTTATCATTCTTTTAATATCTCAATATAATATCTCACAAATATGTAAATATATATATAACAATATATATATAATTATACCAATATATTTATATATACCGACTCTCACAACAACCATCAATCATTAAACAATTATGTTAGAGAATCACCACGGAGTGTACTTACCTCATTCCACGCAAAAGCCCTTAATATATCTATCTCCTCGCTAAGAATCTGAAAAATATAAAATTACGATCAGGTCCCTCAATTATCCAAAATTACGATTTAACCCCTAAGCTTTTCTAATATGCCCAAATAGTCCTACAATTCTTAAATATTACTATTTAACCACTAAAAGCCAATATTTACAATTATGTCCAAAACTTTCCAATTCTATCATTAACACCCCCAAAACGATAATAATCACATACCGAGCTCCAACGATCTCCAAACCTCTCAAAGAAAGATCCACTGGTCAGCAACATCTCAAGGATCACAGCGACAAACGGCTTCGGAACTTGCTGATACGCTTAACGAGACAAGCGGGCCCCACTACCAAAAATTGGGCCCCACAACCAGATATTTTCAACGGTGGATATATATACCAAAACGCTCGTATAATCTAGAGAAACAATCTGATACGTTCGGATCGCCGATCCAACGGTCGGATCTCAATTTCCAGTACAAATCCCGAATTACCGGTAATTGCAATACGGAAAACAACCCAAACGATGTCGGATCAGGAAGGGACCACTGGCGTTGGAAAGATCTCGGCCTGAAAAGTACCCACTCGTCGGAGGTGGCCATCAGAAGTGATCAGAGGTGGCCGGAAAATGCAGAAAAGTGGCCGACGACTCGTCCTCTTCCTGCGGCGCGTCGAGGAGCGTCCGGCGTCCGATGGCCTCGATCTCGGCAGATCTGGAAAGCTGACGTCGGCATCTACCTGGAGGTCCGGCGCGTGGCGGCGGCTGATCGACGGTGAAGCAGCGGCGGCGGTTGTAAGTTTAGGCAGAGAGAGAGTGTGAGAAAAATAGGAGAGTTTTTTTTTTTTTTTTCTTTTGCTTCTCTGTTTTTTTTTTATTGTACGCGTCTCCCTTTCTCTTTCTTATATAATCTTTCAAAATGAAAAAAAGTCAAAAAGCATTTTTTTTTGTCACGCAGTATTACAAGTAGCCCCAGTGTCTACCCACCATTCTCTCGGATTCCCTGGCTTTGGTTACCACTGCTGATAGTTCCATCTCTGAGATATCATCAGTCAGCTGCTCACCTTCAGTGACATGGGCCTCATTTTTCTTTTTCTTGCCCTTGTCCTGAGACTTCTTGTTTCTGCAGTCCTTTGACATATGACCGCTTTTTCCACAGTTGTAGCATTTTCCCTTGAACTTCTTGTTCCCAGAGTCAGCTCTACTGTTCTTTCTCTTTTTGCTACCCTTTACACCTTCAATGATGTTGGCCTTAGACTCTAGAGTCTTGTAGCTGGCCTTCTCGGACATCCTGTTGTCCTCCTCGATTCTCAATCGAACACTGAGGTCTTCAAGGCTCATCTGCTTCTTTTTGTGTTTCAGATAGCTCCTGAAGTCCTTCCATGATGGAGGCAACTTTTCAATTATAGCGGCAACTTGAAACATCTCACAGAGTTTCATTCCCTCATCCAGTATTTCATGAATGATCAATTGCAGTTCACCCAACTGAGACATCACCGTCCTTGAATCTACCATCTTGTAGTCCAGGAACCTACCCACGATAAATTTCTTTTGTCCGGCATCTTCGGTTTTGTACTTCTTCTCGAGAGATTCCCAGAAAACCTTCGCAGAAGTCATACCTTGGTACACATTGTACATGGTATTGTCAAGACCACCCAAAAGGTAGTTCTTACATACGAATTCTTCAGACATCCAAGTCTGTTCTCGCTCTTCCTTGGCCAATTCGGATTCACCCTCCACAGGACCCGGAGGATCTTTGAGGAATTTAGCCAACTGGAGAGTTGTCAGGTAGAACAGCATTTTGCTCTGCCACTGTTTGAAATTTGCCCCACCAAATTTCTCCGGTTTTTCTCCGTGAGAGACCGGTATCATGATATTTCCGCTAGCCATTTGTAACTGGAAATCAACAGGGTTCAATTAGTCTACGAAAGACAAATCGCACAACGATCAACGAATGATCTTGTTCTAAATGATATACTAGGTAGTCACTTGTTGTTCTATTGGACGAAAGTTCCAATAAACACAAGTCCTTGAATTTCAACTAGAGATACCTTAGGAAAATTGAATGAACGAATATTCTTCAAACACTTTTTCCAATATGATCTTTTAGCAATTCAAAACCCAGACTTACACTTTTCCAATAGCACAATTAATACGATAAGTGTAGATATATATAGGTCAATCAAGATTGGATGGAATTACTTGTGCAAAATTGCACTATAAATTCTCAACCAATTATGCAACAACCAATCAATTTCAACTTTATCACTATGTGTATGCTTGTGATAATTGAACAACTTAATAATAACTTAAATCTATACTACCAAGATTAATGTGTTTACAGTATTTGATTAACCAAGTTAATATTAATTAAAGTTTGCAGTTTATGATACTTCCAGGACAAATTTGTTAGTGTCACGTTCGTATCTACGTTTGAACGAGACTGTCCAGTGTGTGTGCGTTCATGTTGCGTTTGATAACGCGTTCGAACGGAGTGTTTCCAGAGAGTTCACGTTCGTGTAGCGTTCGAGAACGCGTTCGAACGGAATGATTCCAGAGAGTTCACGTTCGTGTAGCGTTCGAGAACGTGTTCGAACGGAATGATTCCAGAGAGTTTGCGTTCGAGTTGCGTTTGAATACGCGTTCGAACGTTCTTACGAAAAATCAAATTTTTGCCTTCGCGTGCGTCAGGCGTTCGAACGCCCTACGGGTTTTTCATGCACAGTCCGAATTTTTCATAAAATATTCAAACCCTAATATGCGAATTACTATCTAATAGTACTAGAGCAATAAGTTCTTAAGAATGTTGAAAGAATGGTGTCATTAAACAGTAATAAACATGCAAATCAAATAGATTAAACAACCAAAAGTAGATCTAGATGCAAAACCCTAAAACATAAAAACTTCAAGACAGACCTGGAAATCAAGTTTACAGATTCAATCCAAGTCGAGATATCTCTGTCCTTAAGAACTTATTGGCCCCGTCACAGGTGCTCTACGGATTCGAATTGCCAACGTTCTTCCAGGATAACTTGGATACTTCTTGTTCAAGGAGCACTCCTTAACAAGTATGCGAACTTAGAAAATGGTGGATCTCTCTCTCAAAAAACAAAAGAAAAACAGGCACTGCATTTTAAAACAGGATATTATTGTTGTATTTTTCTATATTTCATTTGGAATAAAAGCCTCCTTTTATAAGGCTTGGAGGGGTGCCAATAGGACACCCCTTGGGGTGGGTTGCAACCCTCCAAGGATTGCAACCTCCCATACACCACTTGAAAATCCTAATGTAATACATATACATATCCTTATAATGAATTTTTGAGGAATTTACAACATAGTTTACACCAAACTTGATAGAAACCTACCTGGAACAAAGCCAAGCAAACCTCTCCACGTGTTCTAAGCCCCAAGAATCGCGAATCTTGAGTTTGTAAGAACAAAATCCTTCCAAGATCAAGTCCAACCCTTAAGGAACATTGCCCTTAAAAACCTTTCTTTATTTCTTTGGAGAATCCTGAACAGCGATACAGCGCCACAACGCTTGCCACACGTTGATAAGCTTTTGTTCCGTAAAACCAAGGAAGAATCCACTCCCTCAAGATGACACAAGTCAATTTGTTTTGTAAAAAGATATATTATTGGTTAATTATCCATTACAATGAATAATGCTCATTTAAATAGGTGGCTAACCCTAATTCTACCAAAATATAATAAACCCTAATAAAATACTTGAAAATTTCATCCATGGGCTTTTTAATTTAATTAATGTTCAGCCCAACACTTAAACAACACATAACTTAAAAAATATAAAATATAAAAACTATAGGGATACATTGCGTCCTCATTTAGTCCATGAAGGAATCCGAACTGGACTTTGATGAAAACTTCAAAGTTGTAGAGCTACGAGTTATCTTTTCAATGCAACTTGAATCACCAAAATCGGACATTGCACGAGAAAGTTACGTCCAAAATACAAAGACTGCGTAAATCCCGCCACTACTAATGCACCATTCGGAAATAAAGCCCAAAATCAATCAAGGCAGCCCATGCATGTCCAAGACCCATTCCAATATTGCTTTAGACATAATAAAGCCTTCACATAAAGTCTCATGCATGGAACAAACTCCAGAACCCAAGGAATCTTCCAAATCCACCAAAATAGCCCAAATAAACCAATTTGACCAAGCCATGCAATCAGCCACAACTTCAAGTTAACTTGGCCCAGCAAATAGAGCTCAAACTGGATCACATCAAAACTTGTGATCATGATTGTGCATTTTTTTGTTGTTCAGTTCTATAAGGTTGCACCTTCTATGTCATTGGCTGTGGAATTGTAAAATACTGAGTGATATTCTGCTTCATCATCCTGTGATATCTTTAAGCCTCTATTTTAACCAGTTAAGATACCCTAGTATAAGTTACCTAGAGAGTTCTATAAGGTTCCATATTCTGCTTTTTCATTCTTAATTGTTTTACATGGTTCTCTCTAATATGCAGTTTATATTCTATGGTTTTGATTTTTATGGTAAGCTATGGTACTTGAGTATTTTATTTTCGCTAGAACTTGGTTTTTCGATCTTTCGAGCAGGATGTCAATGCTTCTAACGAGGAGAAGAATACCCCTCTTCATTATGCTTGTCTCAATGGTCGTACTGAGGTAATCACCACAGTCCTTGTCACATGAATTTGTAATTCATTTTACATGACCTCAATAGACGATGACTGGCACAGGTGGCTAAGAAGTTGGTTCTGTCTGGAGCAGACGTAAGCGTTTTAAACAGGCATTATCTCTAACCCGACACCTAGAGTTTGATATACTTCTTTTAATGTTGTTGCAAATATTTGCTCATATGTATTTAATTTTGTCTCTGGGTGATGTTCAGCCATGAGCGGACTCCAATTGATGAGGCTTTGAGTAGCGGAAAGATGGACATTATTTTTGCGATCAATACAGCAGTTGCACAATTGGAAGTTGGTCGCGTCACGGTTTCTTAACTGTCTATGATCGGTGCTTTTCTTTCCTTCTCTCTCATTTTTGCAATGGTCTGAAAAAGTTTTAGGTTAATTCAATTGTTGTGGTTCAAACTATCTTGATAAAAAATATCACCCTCCTAGTGAAAACTGTAAGAGATTGCTTCTCAATTCTTAAAAAAGTTATAATTATATCTTATAGTTTTGCTTTTGTCCTCTTCTCCAAGAAGGATCTCAATTTGTTCTTGGCACAAATTAAAAGGCATTGACAAAGGAATAAAGTGAAAAGTGATCCTTCTGATCCCTTTTTTCAATTTTCATGATTTAAAAGAGCAATAGTGCAGCATCAAGCTTATCTTGTACTTCCCGAGTGGCTTGACTACTTGGTTTTTAAACAATTTTCTTTGGCTCACTATCCAGAATTCGAATCTGGGAGGTGAGATGAAAATTTGATTTGGGTTTCGTCCACCCTCATAATTGTTTTTTGTTGGGTTTATTATTATTAATTACTGCTTGATTGATAGAATAAAATTATCATATCATAAGTTTGTTGTTCCCAATAGGTATGATTTGGTGGTGTAGAGTTCAGGATCTCACTTTGAGGTTCTGGGTTCAAATCTAAAGAGTGTGTTTCTTATGAGAACCTGGTTTTACCCGCGTTTTGTGTAAGCCTGAAATGAATGATTTAACGGTGAGATTTCCAACGATTTCAATATATATATATTTTTGGCCGGTGTCCCACAAAAGACTCATAAGTTACAAACTCACAATCTGTGTACTTAATCATCTTTTCAAGGCGTGGAGATTTGACTTTTAAGCAACCATTAACACCAAGCTAAAAGATAAAAAAGAAAGATCGTATTTTATTGTAATATTATTCGTTTTTTCAATAAAATTAGAGTTTGCGTGTTTCTGTCTTTTTTTTCATACTCGTTTTAATAAAATCAAGGTTTTTCATTAGAAGATGACTCGCAATCTATGAATGATCAAATGGGAATTTTTAGGCAAAGTATTTTATTATGTGCATGCTTAACTTTCAATATTTTTAATATAAATTTACCTAACAAAGACGAAAATATATAGTCTAATTAATATTACTCAACTTCATTCACGTTTTTCATGACAATGTCGAGTGGTGCTGATCAATTTGGTGGGACTGTTATTTAACTAACGTTTTTAAATTTATTATCAGGCAATTTCAAATAATTTTTTTTAAAAATATTATTGATACGATTTTAATCAAGTATTTTATTCGTGTAGAAAGCTCAGACTAAATAATTTGATTGTTAAAATAAGGAAATTTTTTATCCCAATACAAGGGTAATATACCAATTTTCTAAAGATTATATTTAATTGATGATTGTAGGGGCGTACAAATAAGAAGAGTGTGTGGTCAAAAAGAAAATACTTATAATTTGAACCTAGAAGTAGATATTTTCACCCTTTAGCCCTTTTTTTTTACAATTATTACATTTCGACCCCCAACATTTCAATGTGCCTATACCCTATCCCCGAATGACAAATGTACAAAACTCCGCTCTTCATTTATATTATAGGGAAATTATCATCTATCCACATGAAAATTACTTAATGTTCGAAAAAAACACATGATTATAGGAAAATATCATATGTGGACCTAAAGTTATTAAAAAACACGAAATTTAGCTGATATTAAAGAAAGCACCCAATAGATAAATATTCATTTTTAATAACGTTTGGTGTACATATCTCATTTTCTCAAAATTGAATATTTTTTCAATCAAAAAATTTTCTTTTCTGATGGAAACCGAGTATTTTTTCGATCAGATAATTTTATGATGGATAGATATAATTTCCCTATGTTATACTTCTACTAATGTTTACAAATTAAATATTGGGAACTTGTAAACTTATTAGTTTAGAACAAACTTTAGCCAATTAAATTTCTTACTATGAACAAGAATATTTTGTAACATGAGACCTATGTATCTTTTTTCTTAATTACATTATTTTCTTCTCTACAATCTCTACCAAATAACAACCCTTTAACTCATAAAGAAGCCAATAAAGGGCAAACTTTTCCATGCACACCTCTTCGTATAATTTTTGTTTCTTTTTTCCAATGTAAGAAGATAGATAAAATCTGAACTAATTTTTTAACCCCTTAAACTTTTTAAAATCAAGCTCAAGTAGCTAGTTAAAAAAAAAAAAATTGCTTGATATAAATGACACAAAGTAAACTAGTTCTGAAAACAAATGGTTCCCATTTTCTTTTGGAAACTCGGTCGCCAACTACCTGTCCCGAACTTAAACAGAACAGGTAAAATTTTCGACTGAGTCATTTACCATCAAACTAACTACACCCCTTGAAGACAAATGGTTCTCATTTGGCCGATTCCTCATTTAAAGTGGTGGAGGCAAATCCACAAGGAAATACAATCCTATTTGCACTCCTAAATACCGATAGTTGTTCCAAATTAATTAATTTTAAAAAAAAATGTACTTAAATTTAATTCAAGAATACAAAATACATTATTGTGAAAGAAATTATCACTTGTGAACGTGGATGACCCCTTTTGTTGCTTAAACATGGAAATTATGATGTTCTCTTCTTTCGTATATCACGATTCCTAATTATAAATTAAATTATTCTTCAAAAATGTATAAAGACATCTCAAAATAATTTATTGAACATTGCAAATTAATGTATCGTGTCTCACTTTATCATATGAAGTAACTCGTTAATATATCTAAAATCGAATATCAAATGAAATAACTCGTTAATATATCTAAAATCGAATATCAAACCGAATGAAACCAAACCAAAATTTGATAAAAACTGAATGATTCCAAACTCACAAACCGGATGGTATAAAAACATAATCATAATTTGACAAAAATCAGACTAACCCCAAAATGCCAACCTCTGGCATACATTTCAATCGATTATCCATTTTTCAAGTCACATCATTAGATAATACTATTAGTACTAAAAAATTAAGAAAAAATACGAGAAGGTCCTTGCAATTATACAGTCAGCCACACCCCATTATCCCAACAAACTACTAAAAACAGGAAAAAAAACATTAATTAAATTATCAATTTTATTTATTTATTTATTTTCAGTTATTAGTAGGGTTAAAATTAGGTTTAAATTAGTTGTACATCATTTTTCAAGAATTAATCACTGGTACATAATTCAACCAAAGCAATTAAGCAAATGATACTCATTAAAGAAAAAGATAAAACCAAATCAAATGATATTAAGAAAAGGATTATGTAAATAAACCAATTGAGGAAACTGTCATGGGGAAACATAATAAGATCAAACTTTTGTCCATTCAAAAACTGTCATTAATTGAAAATCAGCTAAATAAAGGGTATTGAAAATGGGTCATGCTAACGAGTTCATTTTATAAAAAATTTGACATCACTTTTATAGAAAATAAAAAAAACAATCAAAACATTAATTTCTTTTTTTCATTAAAACTTTCCTAAAATAATTTCTTAAGACACTCGTTAGCATTTCACATTGAAAATTAGTAAACATTATTGCCACCACCTGTTTACACCAATGGACTGAAGAATATACAAAGGTGGCAGGTTGAAAATTATATAAGATTAAAAAAAAAATCCATAATGAACATCAATAGAATCTATCAAGCCAACTAAATATTTTACTTATATGTCACATTTTATTGTGAAATGGAGATATCTCTAGATATTAAGTATGAACTGAATCTATAAATTTATTCATGAATTATGCCCATAAATGAATAGTAATCTCTAATTTGAGCATCCTAGTGGGAAATCATCAATAATTACTGTAAAATTTGCACCAACTTTTACATCAAATCTTGCGTTCTCTCCAACCATTGCTTCAAATCTTGCACCGAATTTATAGAAATGCAGTGGTCGCTATTGCTATAATACCACGCCAAATTTGACGCAGCACTCGGTGCAGCGCGAAAGCCCCACCAGCGCCAGAAATGGCGGATGGTTGGGGATTGCTCTAACATTAATCTATTGCTGCACTAGGAGTGTACTTGTAAGGACATCAAGTAACAACAGAAAAAAAATAATTAAGGATGACTGATGACACATTTCAAACCATTTGATGATGGAATGAAACCATAAATTTCAGATTACCAAGTTATGCATGCAATCAGAAGGCGGAAAAAAAAAAGTACATAATGAATTAAACATAAGAGATGTAAAGTTTTTTTCTTTAAATTCGCAAAATAATTGACAATAATCAAACTGATATTAAAGAACTAACACAAGACACATAACATGCAATAACATACCAGGGATATGGACTTCTCCTGCAAGAAAGATATGTTTTTGTATCCATTCAAGAACAATTTGTGAGATTTTTTGTGTCATTCAGCTCATGTTATTGGTTCATGGTCCTCCAGAGATGATCAAACTGAATCAGTAAGACCATGCTCTTGATAAAAAAAGCCGCTAATTGTACCGTTTCAACAAATAGATAGTCAACTAAAACTTTCAAGGATAAAGAGAATTTATCCTTACAAGGTACTAGAAACATGGAGAATATTGATAAGACGAAATTCTTAGGGAAAAATGCATTCTACTAAAGAAATAACTGTTTCAAAAAAAAAATACTCCGTATGTTTCATCTTACAATCAATCAAAACAAAATACGTGAAATGAGAGACCAAAAAATCCAGATTACCAAGTGAGGATTGCATGTTTCTGACTAAAAGTATAATACATTGGAAACACTTGACAATAAGGAGAGAATAATAATACCTTTGAATAATAACTTACCAAAGTGTATCATTCTTCAGCTCATTCAATCTTCCTCACCCAGATAAAGTGCATTGAAATTCATTACAAACAGGAAATTTTACGGCTAACTAATGGAAGAGTAGTAATGTTTTTCCTTGTGAAAAAACAAAAAGGGAAATTCAACCTCCAATACTATGCTATATACAAATATTCTATTGCATGTCCTAATGAAATTGAAAGAGCGGGACGCTGGCAATATCATGAACGATAAGACACATACATGAAGGGCATAATAATTAAAGCAAGTTAAATACAATGCAACAATCAAGAGTTAGAACCTTTGTAATCCACTACACGTCTAAATTAAATGTGTCAAGCACCCTACCATATCTAATAATATTTTAAATATGCAAATGATAATGCAATCCACATGAAAAAATAATCAATGCATTCATATAAAATATGAGCAAACATAAAAAAGGGGGACAACAAGACAGTGGGCGGAAAGGAAAAAGGCCAAGCACTAAACGAACAGACATCGCATTATTTAATCCACACTAGTCAACATTTATACACGAAATCATAGCCGAAGGGACAAGTCACATAGATGTGCAGCATCTCTAAGGAATAAAGTACCATTAGAAGCCAAATGAACATTCAGACAGCAATATTCCGAACAACCACAAACGGCATAAATGGTTAGATAATTAGATTAACAACAGTGACAAAACCCACATGATAATAGAATAATGGGGAAAAAACATACATTGTTTGAATCTCAATTGCTGGCCAAATATGCAAAAGCGGAAACATAAGCAAACTCATCCCAAGTTAAGAAGAATGCAGAAGCTAGGGATTTGTATTAACCAGTTCGATCAGTTCATTAAATTATGGGCAAGAAAGTGCAAGGCAATGGTTTCGGAAATCAGAATAAATGTTTAAAAGAATCTATGCAAAGAGCTGCAAAAGTTATAAGATGCAAGACGTTATACGAAAGTTGAATATATGAAGTGTTTTATTAAGGTTAGAAAGATTTCCCATAGAAGAATAACAGAAGAAACAAGTACATACTGTATCCATGAATGCATGCACAAGCATGCTTGTCCACATTGTAAAAATGTAAAAATTTAAGTGGGTCTAAAAAGGACATCCATGAAATGCCCTTCCTTGTTTGGCAATAAATGATAGTGACACAACACCTACTACTCGTGCTAAAGTCTAAAGAATCAAAATAATTATGAACAACACATTTACTTCTAGCTAGTTCATGATGAACCAAAGTAGACCAAACAAAACCAAGATGATATTTTTTACTAGGCCACTACCATTAACTATATACCAAACCAAACAAAGCCATTTACCACTGGGTGGGGACGGCTACATGAATCCTTTGAAGTGATTGTGATCTATTAGAGATCGTTAAGCTCCATAAAACCCAACTCTTTTTTTATGGTTTTGTCCATGTCAACTTAGGTCTTTCCCTAAGTCGCTTGACATGTGATAGTGCATCGTATGCTCTCTTAAAATGGAAATTAGGAAGCACAAAAATAATTTTGGGTTTTGGAAAATACTAGTAGAAATGAACTACAAAATTAATTTTCACTCTTGTGAAACAGTACTGTATATACAAGCAAGAAATCAGTATGCATCTAAAAGTACCAAAACGTCTCTTGATATATGATAACTCATACTTTACACTGTAGATTTCAACTTTGTCAAACCAAACTCTGATGAACAAAAAGAACAAGAAAAAAAGAAATAGGCAACAACTTAAAGGAAAAAAAATACTGAGACATTCATAAATCTACTGGCACAAGGATTTTTTTCACCTTATTTTATTCTACAAATGTAATTATTTGATACAAAACATATAGACTCTTAACTTTAGTAGTGGGAAAAATGTAGCTTGATTTTTAAATGATGACCATCTCATCAGTGAAAATGCCAAAGAAGAAAGCCAGAAACCAAGCAGTTGAAAAATTAATTAAAAGAGAGACGTGTGTTAATAATAACATAAAAGTCATTAAGAACAATTTACGAAAACCCTATAATAAACATAATTAGTAGACAGAAGGAAAATAAAATCAGACTACAATTTCATGATCCATTGCATAAAGTCTCAATTTATTGGATTACCATAGCTTGAACCTCCAAGGAAGCCACCAGCTGAGGCGGCGTAGACATCGGATGGATCAAGAATATTTGGAGAAGATGAGCATGCTCCGTTTCTTTCGCCGCCCCCGCCGCCACCACCACCACCGCTACTAGCACCAGCACCACCTCCTAAATGCAATTCAGAAAAATTTGGTAACCCTTCTCTTGTTTGATCAACAACTCCTTGATCATACAGAAACCCTTTAAAAACATGACCACCAATCTTCACCACCGCTTGATATGCATACTCATCCTCCCCATACTCCACTGACGTCACTCTCACACACTTGAACACCGCCGGTGCACGTACTTGTCCCGGCAATGACTCTTTGAAACTTGCATCTGCACATAAAATTCATCCAACCCTAAACAGTTAGCTAGTTTCTTATCCCTCAAACAAACAAAACATTCAAGAAAATTAATTAATCAATATTCTTTTGTTATATCATTATCATATATATATATATATATTTTTAAAAGATGGCTTAGCGCATGAGGCTTCACAGAGGGTGGGTTTTGTGGGGAGGATTGATAAAAAAAGATGATATTTAAAACGAACCTTGATGACTAGAAGTGGTGTCGAAGCTTCTTGGTGGAGTGGTGTTAGAAGTTGAGGTGTGAGAAGTTGTGGTGGTTTGTGAAGATATGAGTCTAGGTTTCTTGATCCCAGAGGTAGACCCAGAAGAGCCGGCAGCAGCCGTCATGAGGTGACGCTCACGACGCCTGGCGGCGGCTACCCACGTGCTCTTCACGTGGGTAGAGCAATCAAAACCCCTACTCTTACAGCATGTTCTACACCTCCTATGGCTACAATCTTTCTTGGCTTGGTTTCCACAATCTTGACACGTGGTTCCCGAACTGGAACCGGAACCAGCGCCGATGTTACTGCTGTTGTTACTGTTGTTATTGCCACCATCACCAGTAACGGTGCCGCTTTGAATCAAATTGAGGGATGAAGAATTATTATGGTGATCGAGAAAGGTAGCAGCAGCAGAAGCTTTCTTGAGGTACTGATGAGAGTTTTGATTTTGCCAAAACTGGATTGGACTAACTTTGTTACGACAGCTCATGTTATTCAACAAATCTTGATCTTCAAGATTCTGATGAGAAGAAGCTAAACACGGAGCAGCAGTGAGTAACGGAATAACGCCAACACCGAGAGCAGTTGCTGCAGCATTTTGGCTATGGCTATTCATGGGATCGGAAGAAATATTTAGAGAATCATGGTGATGGTGATGGTGATGGTGGTGATTGAAGGATGAAGCCGGGGCGACAACAAACATGCCCATTTCAGGAGAGAGGCCATAGTTGATGGGGCGAGAGGCGGCGGAGGCGGACCAGGAAGTGGGTCCGGAGGAGGGTCCGGCGGAGGGTCCGGCATTGAATCCGAGGGAGAGATCGTCTGGTGCAGCAGCACGTATAGCAGAAGAAGAAGAAGAAGATGCCCAGTCAGCAAAAGCCCCAGAATCAGAAGCCAATTGGTGGCGCCTTGTAGTAGCCACAACTGAAATTTGATTTATTTATTTATTTTTATAACATAAAATTGGAAACAAAGAAAGTTTATGGATAGAGAAAGATGTTAAATAGAAAATCAAATCTTCAACGATAATAGATTTATCTGCAGGCCTTATTATGTAAGTGAGTGGGATCTTAAATTCTGCAGCCAAAAAAAAAAAAAAAAAAATTGTAATGTTGGGGGATGAGACTCTTAAGTGTTTAATTATTATTATTATTGCTTCTGCTGCAATTGCAGTTTCTGAAATCTGCTGCAACTTCTACTGTCACTTAAAGCAAAAAAAAAAGTTGGGTTTGAAAGAGAGATATGACTGAGTTTTCCAGTAGAGAGTGTAAGAGGAAAAGGCTAAATTTTTTTGTTTTTTTTTTTTGGTTCTGCAATAACGAACACTCTTCTTATATCTTTGATTTACTACTACTAAACCTTCATAAATTAAAAATATATATATATTATTTTTTTGCTTTGAGCTTGTTTTGGGAGCTGAAAATGTTATGTCACTCTAATAAATCACACACAGTGAGGAAGAGGAAGAGGAAGAGGAAGAGGAGACTGGAGAAGGGGCATAATAAAGACTTTTTGTTGTTTAGTTTTTGTAATTTGATTTTGATGGGGGGTCTCTATAAAAGTCACATGACACCTCTTATTCATTCAACTTTGAGCCCTACTTCTTCTCCCACTCAAATTGGCTATTATTCCTTTACTCTCCTTTTACCGCGCGTGGAAAAATTAGTAAGTATATGGACACACAGAGAACTAGAAGATTTGGATAGGAACGGTTGATCATGATATTGGGATGGTTGGGTCCAAGAGACGTGGTTTGATAGCGTTCCGCTTAAGCCCGAAAGAGATAGTTTTGCAGTGTAATTTCTAACGATTTTAAAAAAGATAAAAAAATAATATGGGGATGGTTATCATTTAACTAAATGATATGAAACTTTCGCTTGTATCCGATCCTAAAGTAAAGGATTTTATGTAAGTCTTGGTTTATATGAATATTATATCTATATTAATTATAACAAAGACGTTAATAATTATATCTGACCCGTTTAATTAATAGGTATATAAAATTATAATTTTACTTATCCTAACATATCGGGTCTCATCTTTCGATAAATTTTATCATTTTTACTTAAAGATGACCATTTCGTGTCTTCGATTATAGGTTAGCGATTTGGGACAAGATTCTTTTATTTGTTATATTCGATCAAACTAAAGAGTTTACAATTTTAGCAAAAAATTAATAATTCGTTTAATAAGTTGATTAATACGATTCGAATAGTTTTATTTCATTTAATAAACGAATTTTCATTCGCTTATTGTTTTTCTTTTATTAGTTGTTGTTAGTTTTCAATGAAGATTATAGGAGTTGTTGTCAATTACTACAAAAAAATTTAATGTTGTCTATATTTGGCGAGCATTTTTAATAAATTTATTAATTTTATATCTCACACATATATGCTTATGAAGAATTAATGTAAATCAATTACGATTATTTTTATCATTGAATTATGATATTATGATTCACTTGTTGAATGAATCGAATACGAATCCATCACATTTTAATTCGATCCATTTAGGATTTAACATAAATTTGATCTGTCAATTCACTTTACCATCACTAGTATCGTGTTTTAATAGATCAATTAATAATCATGTCAAAATCTTTTAACACGAATACGACCCCATTCGATAACGGTTCAGCACAACACAATACTTTTACGCGATCTATAAACAAGTTATATTCATATTTGATACGATTAATGACACGATTACCTTGCTTATATTATTAATAAACAAATCGTAAACATATATTTTATCATTTTGATACGATTACACGAATATTATTTATGTTATAAACATATTGAAATAATGTAAAATACATATAATACAATTAATAAATAAGTCGACACGATATGATTATTAATCGTGTTATTTATGTCAATTCAAATATGAAAAAATCTATATCATATCCATGTTAATGATCCATATTGACACCTCTAGACCCACCTCAATGATCCTATTTCACGCAGGAAATCAATTTTTGAAAATGGTTTGATATTTTTTTCGTGAAACATTTAAAAATAAACGAACATGTGGGAGTGGGACTGTGGGAGAGACTTCATAAATAGGTATTGTATCGTTTAGATTGGATTTGTCAGGCAAAAATGGAAGAGGAAGATGGTCAAATTTGTCGTTTTATATAAAGCATTACATGTGTTTATAATTAATGAGATTATTGAATATATAAGTAATGTATTTATTATTATGCTTCCCTACTTAAATAATGTGACTGTATATTATTGACTCCGAAATTCATTAAAATACGTTTGGAGTAGTGCTTGTACAAAAAATAAAATCTCTCTGAGTCAGATTTTCAGAGTTGTATTATCTTAATTAATCATTTATTATGATAATATCTTATTAGTGGGATAGCTTATAATATATGATATTAACGCCCTTTATAATTGGAAGTGTGCAAATGTTATGACTAATGAGAATATTGGGTCCTAAGGGTAGATTATGATATTTTATTATTACTTGAAAATGATGTTGAGATATGTTTATAATTAGTGATGATTATTCTTAATTAATAAGACATATTTTTGGACGGAGTCGTATTAAGATCTAAAGTTAACCTTAAGGGCCAAAGCTTCAAAATTGGCCATATATATCGTTAAATACTACAATATCCTAAGTCGAATTAATTAGTTGAAGGAATTTCATAACAGAAGATGGATTTTTGATAGTAACTTATTAAATTGTATCTTCTGCAATGAGAGCATGAACCTACTATCACCTTCTGATATTTTGTCCATTTTCTTGTAACGTATGGTCTTGGATTATGAAATGGTGGGGTGCTATTTGGATATTTCCAAAATGTCCAACTGATCTTATTCACTATTGGGAGTTTCTGCATAGGGGTACAAAAAATTAACGAATTTGTTGAGTGCATTGTTTATGGGTGTGTTATGGGGTATTTGGTGGTAAAAGAATCACATATTTTTTAAAGATATTTCGTCGGATTTAACTCGAACATGTGAAAATGTTCTTTACTTCACTTCCGGATGGATCACTATTCAATATGATGATTTCAATTTTTCAGATACTGAACCGATGATTTCTTCTGATTATGTAAAATCTTGAACTCTTTTTAATTGATGTAATATTTTTAGCCATTATCCTGTATTGATCGAGAGATTATTGTATTTTTCATTGTCCCACCCGTGTTTACTTTTATAGTACCCATTTTCATCTAATAAAAAAAAAATTATAATATATTACTAGTGTAGCGGATCTCATACTATAGTAGAACTAATGTGGTACAATAGAGTAAATCTTTGATGCAACAGTGGTATGGATGACGTGGTACCACCAACCAATTAAAAAATAACATGTTTAATTTTCTTCATATTTTTTAGTTATTTTTTGACTTTTTAGCACGCGTGGCAAATGATAATTGACTTGTTGCATGGATGACGTGGTACCACGATTGCACCAAAGATTTTCTCGGTACAATGAGCTTAAATTGCATGTAATAAAATAATAGAGCATGGAAATGGGAAAAAAAATAGTATAAAATTAAGAGAAGTGAATGTTAAGGCACGTAAAAGAGAGGGAAAAAAAAAACAGTTTCTTTCTTTGTAGCTTTGGCATGGCCACCCTCTGGGTTGCCCCTTTGGGGCCACGAATCTCTTTCGGTTCAATTGAGTTTTTAGTTTTTTTGGTTCATTAAATTCTTCACCCTAAAGACACCTTCCATTAGCAAGTGTGTTTTTTAAAGTCTCTCCATATTTATATCTTTTTTCAAAGCACAACTCTCTTTCTCTCTCTAACCATAAGAGTCTTGGTATATTTTACCCCCCCAAAAAAAAAAAAAAAAACGAGCACTTATTTTAAGTCCCACGATAAGTGCTCTTTTTATTAGATATGTAAATTAAAGATGTATTGCTCACTGAGGAAAATTGTGAACTAGTTTATAAAAACATCTCTTGTAGTTGACGGGGCAGTCGATTTCTTTAATTTTTTCGGACGATTATTATTAAATAAACAATATAGATATCACCATAAATTTATAAATTATATCCCTTAAAAATTGAAAAAATGCCCTCGTGATCCTTTCATTGTTTGTGAATATGTCTAGGTGTTATAGTTATAAATAACATGATTCATGAATATTTGCAACTTTCAGACCTAAATAATTGTTTCTCATAACAAAATAATAAGTTATTTTTGTGTGTGGAATGTCTCAATCCAACTAGTTCATTTTCTGCTTTTTAACACTACAAAATTGATTGACTTTGCTCGATTATATTCAAAAAAAATTTCGGTTTATGATCTTGTGGTACTTGAAAACCAACTTAAAACTGATATTATTGATATGTGATCAAGTAAATAGTTTTTAGTTGTTGAGGGTATTGCCGATCTTGTGAACAAAATGGTCGGGACAAGAAGACATTTGATTTATCCACTTGTTTACAAGCTTGTCACATTGACATTAACTCTACCAGTAGCAACTGCAATTGTGGAGAAAGCATTTTATGCAATGAAGATCATCAAGAATCGATTACACAATAGTATAGGAGATGATTAACTTAATACTTATTTGATAACATTCATCCACAAAAATATTCTTAAGGAAGTTGAAAATAAAGCTATTATGCAATCTATGAAACCTCGTCGAGAACAGTTGTAATTGAATTTGATTTATCAATGTAATTTTTTGGTAAAAAATTATCATCCCCGATCGACCCCCCTCACCTGATATCCTACAAACTTTTATTTATAGTTCCTTGTATTTATCAGAAAATGATATATATCACTTATAATTTAAGGAGATATGTATAAGTTTTTGTTTTAAAAATTATCATACACATCTTCTGTTTAATATAAAATATTATATATTTATTATAAATTTAAATTTTCTTATAATTGGAATGATAAATATATATATATATATATATAATAGTAAATTAATGAGTTAAAAGTATTAGTCTGCGTGAATGATATTTTAGTTTGCTTCTAAATATAGGAAGTGTGGTAACTGAAAATTGGTTTAGGATAAATATAAGATTTATTAATGTAGGACATATATTTTCCGATCTCTTAGAGATACTCTAAGTTATGAATTCTTTTAATAATTAAGTAGACATATTTTAAGTTGCAAAATCTAATAATAAAACTATGAAGAATTGTGCGTCCAAATGGGACAATTAAACAATTTATATCTAATTTGATTGGTGAGATTGTTACAATTAATATTAGAGCCGGAACTTGCTTTATTCTTCTTACTTTTTTAATAAATGAACTCAACGATAGGCGAAGTAGTAAGACAATCTATTACATTTTAATTAAGTCGATACCCAATAACTTATTAAATCATGTACTAATTAAACCCCGTGATATAATAAAATTATTATGAAAAAATTAAAAAAAAAAAAAAGGGCAACCCTTACCATGGATTGGATGCTTCATTCATTTTAACGAGTGCTTAAAGTGATTTTAGGTTTGTCTATATTCAATTCGGCTAGCAATTATAATTGCACCCATAAGAGAGGAATCATTTCTTTTTCCTTAACTTTTCAATTTAAAAAACATACAAATTAAATAAAGAGAGGATCAGTGCTGGTACTGATTCTGGTTCTAATTCTGATTCTCTTATTGAGACAGACAAAATTTCATATTTAATTATAATTATTATAGGATTTATGCATGCAAGTAATAGATGCTTTCATGTTAATTTTCATTTAATTTAATTAGTAGTTATGTTATTGTTTATTTAAAAAATAAAGAAATATGATATAGATTTTTTTATAATACAGTAAAATCACCTTGGATTCGAGACATTAATAAATACCATATTCACCACAACATTCATTTTTTAGCTAAAAGAGTGAGCTTAATTAAGACCTAATTAAGTTAGAATGCATTAGTTTTTAGGTTTTGCTTATTGATATAAAACACCAGCCACAGTGCTAGGTTGCTAGCTAGCCATAAAGTTTTTGGGGAACAATATTTGTATTTTAATAGAATATAAATCGTGCTAGAGACAGACTGATATGCAGATATATTATTTATAGTTTTAAGGTTAGAAGATTAGGAATTAACGTCCCCCATGAGCGTGGCTTAGTGGTGTATAGTTCATGATTTGATTTTCAGGTCATGAGTTTGAATCCAGAGAATATAGTTTTAAGTCTGTGACAGTCAAGGATTTTACATGTTTCGCTTAAGTCCGAAATAAGTAATTTAACGGTAGAATTTATAACGATAAAGAAATTTAATCGTGTTGAGATATAATGAAACGTTGGTCTGTCTTTCAATTCATTCATTTAAAAAAAAGAGAGATGGAATGAAATATATCATACGTCTCAATATATAGCTAGTAATAATGTAATATACGACCAAAAAAGGGTACATAAATAAATGAGATGGGAAGAAAATTAACAAAGGAAACAAATTCTATTTAAAAAACAACAAACATGACCTAATATTGAAGCCGTAGTAAGACAATTTATAAGAATCAGAAAGCAACAAATGCCTAATCTTTTATATACACAAAACGTTAAAAGATGATAAATAAATGTTACACTTATTGCACTAAAACTTTTTTATTTAGAACTCAAAACTGTTGTGTTGTTGGTTGAGTGAAACTAAATTTATATATATATTATATATATATATATATATATTATGCATGCAGTGTATGTGGCTAAAACTTTGAAGTAGATTAGGGTTCTATATATTATTACCTAGCTAGCTGTAAGCCTAGGATATGAAGAAGCATTTAGATAAGTCATTATCGAAGGTAACTTTTACTTGGGCTTTTGAAGTATCATCATCAAAATCCCATCTCACCCAAAAGGCATTAACTTTCCAACCGACCCTTATCCCCTTGTTTCAAGCCACTCTTTCTAATTGAAAATTCTCAAGACAATTGGTAAGATTGTAAATCCCGTGGTTAAATTATTTATTCCGAACTTAAATAGAATATGTAAAATTTTTGGGTATTACAAACTCTAATAAAAAATGAATTTATTGGATTCGAACACAGTACTTCAAAATAAGATCATGAACTCTACGATATGAAGTAACGTCCCTTGGTGACAAAAAATTCTGAATCTCAAAAGGGTAATTGAGATTTGTATTGTTTGATGATGATAAATTTGAAAGATTTTTTGTCTTGATTAAATTTTTTTTTTATCACAATAAATAAAAATTTGTTTTTATTTAAAAATTACAAATCAATATAATATTTAAAATAAAAAATCATCATAATTCAAAAATCGATATATATTCAAAATATAATTTTATTTTAAATTTATCATCAAAACAAAATTAAGATTAACAAATCTCGATTTATCTCAACTTATGAACACCTTTGTAAGCAATTAAGTTTCCTAAGCGAGCTGATGGCTCACATCTAGAAAGATATGGAGACTTTCTCCTTAGCTATAACACGTGTGCAATACACAACCAAAAATGCTAAAAAAATCATTTAGATAATGATCCATCCACTTGTCTACTCATAATAATCTTTTGATTTTCTCTGTATCAATTGTCAAATCATTCATAAGCAAGTTTAATTAACCTAATAATTGAGCCCATAATAATACCTAAACTTGTCTAATGTCAACAAATTTGCACGTTTAACCAAAATCCGTGCATATTCCTAATTTTCTTTTCCTTTTTAACCCAACAAAAAAAAAAAACATTTTATTAATGATTATCAATAACATACAAAGTAAAAAAGAGTATATTTTTATCTGATGAATAATTACAAACTTCAATTTATAGTTAGCTCAATAAATAAATAAATATCATGTCAAGTCATTTAATATTAAAAAATAAAAAAGAGTATATTTTTATCTGATGAATCCAAATAATTTTTCAAATATAACTTATTCAAGTAGAATTTATTTAAATATGATTTCTACTAATGGAATTTTTTTATCAATTAGAGCTTTTAATAAAAGTTATAAACTTACTTTTTTTAAAATTATGTCATAAAATAAAATAATGATAATTTAAATAAGTTAACTCTTGAAAAAAAAATTTCAATCTCTACTCATAATTGAGCTTGTTGTGACAGAGATAAAATAAAAATTTTTAATTTCCAAAACTCTACAAAAAAAAAAAAAATATACAATTAAAGAACAATAGAAAAAATATATATTTTAGATCAGTAATTACAGGGAAAAAAAGGAAGCCAGGCTGGGCATCACAGTGATACCTGGCAGTCACATCAAGTTTGTCAACACAAAATATCTTTATTTGAACACATACAATTATCTGTTCATCATTGACCATCAAACAGTAACTCCATTGATCTTGATCAAAGTAACTTGCTTTATGAATTATAATTCATTCATACACATTCTTGATTTGATCTTTTAGTTTCATTGTGTGTGTGATTGTAAGTGTATAAATTTTTCATTATCTGAGAGAGTAAGCCTCTTCTTCAGTGGATATTCTCATGATAAGACCTCAATTTTGCTGCATCAAATTAGGTTTATATAGACTTCTAATATTGGAATTTTATCTACTCCCAAAATAGGAGGGGTCTACTCAAAAAAAAAAAATTGAAATGGCTAACCAACTTCTTTTTTTTTTTTTTTTTGAATTATTGAAAATTTCATCGTTAAATCACATATTCCGAGCTTAAACGGAGCAGTAAAAATGCATTACATGAATTCGAATTCAAGATCTTAATGTGACATCTTGAGTCATACATCATCAACTCACAGTCTTTAGGGACTAGCTAACCTACTCCCTTAATATTTATATATCAAACCTCCCAAGTCCCAAGCTAATAACACATTCTTTTTAACTTGATTTTTGACTTAAATGGTAACACACAAATTTTTAATACTTTCTTTTAATAGGTGAGTCCTCCCATTCTCTTATAAGTATTGGCATAATTTCATAGATTATGATTTGTTTAAGAGATTGTAACTTAAATAGGTGCACATAATATTAAATAATTCAGGATTTAGATTTCAATGACATATCAAATCCATATTTCTCAGCTATTTAAGCTTCATGAAATCTTTTTGTTTCAGAGACTATAACTTAAGTAGTTACACACAACATCAAATAAGTTAGGATTTATGTTTCAATGACATATCAAACCCATATTTCTCAACTACTTAAGCTTCGTGAAATTTTTTTGTTTCGGAAATTATAATTTAAATAGGTACACACAACATCAAATAAGTCAAGATTTATGTTTCAGTGACATATCAAACACATATTTCTTAACCACTTAAGCTTCGTGAAATCTTTTTATTTCGGAGACTATAATTTAAATAGGTGCACACAACATCAAATAAATCAGGATTTATATTTCAATGACATATCAAACTCATATTTCTCAACTATTCAAGCCTCGTGAAATATTATTGTCAACTAGCACCTTATTTAAAAATAATAATATTCACCGTAATATGGCAAAGATTTCAAATCAAAATCCTAGGATGAGATTTCATCCAGGAAGGGTAACTAACTACCTAGGATGAGATGAGATTTGCTTCATGCTTAGTCAACATTTGGTTGCATAATTTAATTTTATTGTTGACAAAATAACCTTATTGATCAATTCACTACCATGGAATAGGATTTTATTTTTGAAGCGACATGGATTTTTATTATTATTTTTTATGTAATATTAATGGGTTATTTTTATTAATTTTTTTAAGAAAATACGATAAATTATTATCAACATCGGACTTATGCATGGACAACATACTCATGATGCCACCCATAGTTAAACTTGATCTCAGATAATTCAAATAAAACGACACATTTAGATTTTTGGTTTGTCCAAAAAAAATTTGGGTAATTTTTTCGACTCAAAGTAGCACTATTGCTAGAGGATTATGATTTTTTTTTTTTTGATAAATTTAATAGGAATATAAATGTTAATTTTGTCAAACTCAAAATTTACTATTTTTTTTTTATATATTTTTTCTTTTTTTATATATATACTTTTATAGATAACTAGAGGGACTGAAATCATAATTCTTGACTTCTTGTTGCATTTCAGAATAGTTGATGAGGTTTTTCTATCTTGAAATATTGATTAACTTACAAGTTAAATTCAAACATTATTGCAGAAACAATCACATAAGTTTTCCAAATTATAAAAATTATCGCACTTCGAAATTTTAATTTTAATAACCAAACACATGGCTTTTTAAAACCAAATTACTGTTGGCTAATAAAAACCATAAAACTTCGACGTCTCTCAAATCCTTAAATTATAACGTGAGTTATGTAAGTCTGTTTTTTGGTTGAAATTTGTACAAAGCATTGTTTTTGTTCATTTATTACAATGAAAATTTTCAAAAAAAAATACATACCATGTGTTAATGAAACGAAAATATAATTAAAATTCGATAAAAATTACTTATTCCTGATTTTGAATATGAATTTTAAATATAATAATTTATTGGGTGAGGGTGACAGCTGCAGCAGCTTCGTTTGAAATTTTATTATCGCTTGAACAATTTATGAGTTTTATCTGCAAGATCTGTAATCGACTATTTCTATGGGATTTTAACAATTTTTCTAATATATTATTAACTCTTGAGTAAATATTTCATATGGTAATAAATCAACAAAATGATCATTTTAATAAAACACACTAAAATAAACACCATCTAATAATGTCTCTTTCAAATAACTAATAATGTCTCTTTCAAATAATGTATGTTGATTATATATTTATTGATAATGATGTAGGATGTCAATAATGATGTAGTTTGATAATGTGAGATTTGAGATATGACTTATAGTTATTGAGTTCGAACCCATAAGATATGTTTCTTATATGAGCGCGAGACAATCAGAAATTTTATCTGCTCTTTTTAAACTCTGATCATATAATTTAACGGCGGGTTTTCAATATATATTTGGTGTTGGTTGAATGTGAAAGATATGGGTCATATGACCAAAAAAAAATTATTCGTAAAAAATGAATGAAATCTATATAAGTTGAATATTGAATTCGGATCCCTTATATATAGCCCAAACAGAGAAATAATAATTGGAGGAAAAGAGATTTGGAAAAGGGGCCCACCAAATTGTACGGCTAAAATGAGACAGCACGCCACCTCCGTAAATTAAGGTAAGCCTGTCTCCACTCTCCATTATTTTTTTATTTTATTTTTAATTATTTAATTATTTAATTATTTAATTATTTATGGCCGGCTCCTCTTTCTTGCCTCGAGCACCGTGCTGTTGCTTTTTTAATTACTTAATTAGTTTTATTTATTTATTTATTTTCAATTAAACAGAAAGTTCGATTTCACGTGACTACATTACTTAAACCACCGACCTTAATGTGATTATCTCGCTTAATCATTTCTAATAATACATAATGATTATTTACAATGTGTCTTCTTATCCCCTCCTCATTCTGCGTGTTTTATTAAGAAGAATAAGTTAATGATTATATAACCTTAAACCAAAAAAAAAAACAAAAAAAAAAAACATGTGGTTCCATGCATTTAGATAGTATTAATCTGATTTATTTTTATGCGAGATCTCTTTTATAGTATCGTCATCGCGGTAGAATTTTTTATTTTATTACTATCATAAAATTTACACGATCGGAACAAATAACGATCCGATATGACAACTTATGAAAAAAAAAAATTTACTATTAAGATGATAACTATAGAAGTGCATAGCCTAAAACTCTAAAAATTGAATTTCTTCGGCTCTAGCCATATAATTAAATTAGAGTTCTAAATGGGTATTTAAATGGTTAATTATATTTAAATCATATGCTTTAACTATTTTCGACCTACCCTCAATTTATTAGAACATCAATATACATTTATTTATCATTTAAATGATACAGTAAAATATGGGTTGAGTTGATAAAAAAAAATATATATTTAAACCTTTTATTTTCTCATGGTGAGTTAGGGGTTGATAAGAAATTAACCCGTAAATATTAATACAATATTGTTAATAATTATGCACGTATAATTCAATAAATACATAATTGGAGGACGTCTATTATTTCATGAATGCTACGAGAGTATGGATGACATTAGGTCGAATATGATATGAGATGTTAATATTCATATTCAGTTCATCTAATAAATAAATATGAAAAATTATACCCGCACTCGAACTTAAGATGTCATGTTTGCAATTTTCATTTTAACCAAAGTTTAATCACAACACTTTTTAACCACCTAAAAATTCATCAAAGTTTAAATTCATTTTTTTAGATTTTCATTTTTTTTTCTAACACGAAATTAGTGAGTGTAGAATGTTAATTTTTTACTTATATCACAAGGGTTTTAAAGATATTTAACATTTATGCTTCATACAATTATATATTTTAATCGATTTATAAAATATATAATTATTTGAAATAAAAATACCATTAGAATATCAATAAAAAATATCCTCTCAAAAATATCTGTAATGTTGTGAAGTACCACCGCTGACGGCTAAGTGTAAAATAATACACATTTATTAATTCCCCCCAAAAAAAATGATATTAAAGGTTGGGCTACATTTTGGAAGTATTGTGGATGGGCTATTCTCTACAAAAATTTCAAACCCAAGTCCAAATCCAAAAATATAATAGTAAGAGACTGCGACTGCAAATTATTATATATATATTTTTTACTCTAAAGAAAAATCATGATAAGGTACAAGGGATAATACACCGAACTATCTTATAAATTGTCATATTAATAATTTACTTTATTCAGTTTTGAAAATACAAGTTCAAGTCCATATAATTTTACAAAATACAAATTTAATACATTTTGTTAATTATTTATTATTAATTAAATCACTTTTATCTAATTTTGAAATAAATTTTTACTTTATTTGAATAATTTTTAAAACATTCAAATAATTTAATATTAATCTGATAAAAAACAACTCAAAATTAACAAAAGTATTTAACGATTAGAATTAAATCTTATATTTATAAAATTATATAGACAAATATGTTATTATTACAAGGAAAATTATCAGCTGTCTATTTAAAAATTATCTGATGTTTGAAAAATCACATACTTTTAAGAAAATGACATATGTATATCTAATGTTCTCAAATACCCAAAATTAATAAAATATATTTTTTCGAATATCCGTAAAATTTCGAGTAGATGGATGATAACATTTCTTAAATTTTGAATAATAATTAACCATTTTTAATAACTTAATGTGCATAGATGATATTTATTCAAAATCGAATATTTTTTTCAAACATTAAATAATTTTGAGATAAAAAAATTATAACAAATTATATGATAATTAAATATAATTCATTCTACTAGTAAAATTAAGTAAAATGATATGAGAATGGCATTACCGAGGAAGAAGCAGAAACTGAAACAGCGAAAAGAAGTAAAGCGGGGACTGCCACTACTCCTATACACACATCCCATTAAAGGAAAGCGGCGCTCTCAGTGTTCAGTTCTGAAAAATGAAAATGCTATCACCACAACTAAGTTCAGCGTGTCATCCACGCGCGGTCAATGAGAATGAGAAAGGCAAATAACATATAAAAACAACATGTTCTGTATTGTATTACAGCTGCGCCTGCGCGGATCCAACACTTTTTTTTTTGTTTTGTTTTTTTTTGGTTTCAGTCTCTAGGTCGTAGCTGCTGTTGCTAAAATTGCGCACATGCCGAGGCTTTGTTTTAATAATTGTAAAATGCCTCGAGCCCTGCGTTTTGTTTTGTGAGCCACTGGCTCAATAAAACCCGCGAGATTTTCTTTCTCCACGCGCTTTTGACTCGTCTGCTTCTCAATCACGCGACGAGTATTTTGATTCGGGGAGTGGAAATTGGATAAATAGCGCGTGGGATTTGGAGGTGATGTTTGTGTTATTATTGGGTTTTGGAAAAGACAAATCTATAGAAAAATTAAAAAAACAAAAAAAAAAAAAACATTTGTACGACGCTACGGTGACCGGATTGTTACACGTGTCGTAATCTTTATGGGCTTTCTAATACAGATCACGGCAGTTCGTTCTTTATCTGTCGATTTATTATTACTTGAGTTTACTTTTTGGTGAAAAAAGAACTCTTAGGTCAATTTCAATGAGACCATCATTGATTTCCATAATATTGAAGTAGTAAAAAATATATACAAAATTTTAGTAAAGCCCCTTCTCTATTGAGGATAACATGAAATCCCGAATCCAGATTGGGATTTGGGATCCCGTAGGTACGGTTTTTTTTTTAAAAAAAAAATTACGACTACTTTTCGACTTGAATAAAAAATTAGATTAGGATTCGGGATGACTTTTTCTAGTATCCTTAATTTTCACCAAAATCCCAAACTTTTAAGTTCGAGATTTGAGGCAAAAAAATCATATCGATTAAAAAAACAATAAGAGATTCGTGATGATTTTTCATCCAAAATCCAAAATCGAGATTGGACCATGATTGACAAATCCTGGCTAGTTCCTACCAATTGTTAACCATATTTTCTACTTGAGATAACAATTCGTCAGGATGGACTGAAATTTGAGATTTTTTAGGAAAAGAATCCGAATTCGAATAGAAAAAATCATGCGAATGGTGCGAGATTCGAGGTTTTCAGCATCCATATTTTCTACATAATTTACAAAAAGAAATTGGTTTGCCATATATGAGAAATTTCTTTGTCCTAGTAAAATTCACACTGAATAATATTATTTTCTTGATATATGTAATATGTATGTGACGAAGAATGTTTATTAGTAAAAGGTCTCATTCTACTATCTAGCACAAGTCTCTATGTCTATGACTATGAACGACTTGCATTATTATATTGCTTTAACTTGTTAACAATTTTATTATTCACTAGGAGTACAGTCCCAATATTACAGTGGATCCTTTGTTGCATATTACAAACAAGAGGTGTAATTTGATGATATAGGGCTCATGATCTCATCTTGAGTTTCTGGGTTCGAATTCAGTAAGTATGTTTCTTATAATGATTTATCGATAAAATTTTCAACAATTTAAAAAAAAAAAAAAGATGACAAGATTTGGGGGCCTTGGCTTGAATATAGCCATTTGTAGGCATAAGTTTTAGGTGAGGTTTTGGGGATATAAGCTAGGGCTATAAAGAGCCAAATTTTGCTTGGTTTTGAATAAAACAATTAAAAAAAAAATCCTAATAAACAAGCTATGAGTTAGAATGGTCCCTTTCCAAAAAGATGAAGTTTAGGCAGTCAATGGTATGACCATTTTTTTCATAATTGGGCAGCCAATTAATTGTAGAAAGTGATGTGCAAAAGGGAAGAACATGGAAAATTAGGAGACCCCCCCATTAATGATTTTGTAAGTCTTTTTCATAATATGTGAGAGCCTATGCTTCAAATATTCATCCTATGACCTTGTTTTCCCTTAAATATTAGGAAACTTAGATTTTGCGCTAAGGGATATCTGGATTTGGATTCGGTATTGAGGTGAGTTTTATATTGATTTTTAAAAAATAAATTATTATTGATATAATCAAATCTTAATCATATATTACTATTAACATATTCGTGATAGAAAAATATGAAAATTTTTATACAATTCAATTTAACACGGGCACCAAATTCATAAATTTTGTCTAACTTTGAATTGCGTTTAGAATTGAATATTTTGTAGGATTTTTGTTTTATAAAAAGTCTTGAGGCCCAAACTTTGGGGGTGAACATTTGGTGGGTTGGTTCATTTTGTGGCCTAAGATCCTAAAAAACTCATCCTTTAGACTGACCTCGAACAAATTTAATTTTTCAATTGGGTGATATAATATTTCCCCAATAATTTCTCAAATATAGTTATACTTTTGAGCATAATATATTATTTTCTATTTATAAAAAAATGATTATTCGAAAATATCAATAATGAGAGGATTACATAGTTTGTATTCAAACTTCTAATACAAATTAATATGTAATATCACGTGAAATTATCATAAATTATTACGAATTAACTAGCACAAAATCCGCACTTTGTACGGATTAAACATATCTTTAACTATAATTTCATTTAATAAAGAAACATAATGTTATTTTAGGTATTGATATTATAAATATTGTAGATCTCATCGATTTTATCATGTAAATGAGGTAATTTGATTTATTTACATTTAATATATATATATATATATCATGTTTGTTTATCTCGCAATTGTTAAATAATATTTATTATTCACATTATAGTTTTTCTATCCTCTTTATCTCTCATTTGAATTTTTAAAATGCTTAATTTTCTTTTAAATGAATTTTAATAATTTATTCAATTTAAACTTAAATTTTCTTATATAATTTCAAATATTGATCAATCCAAATTCACTTTACAATAACTAATAGTCAGAGTCTGCATGGTGAAACATAACAAATAATAAAAAATTCATAAAAAACTTATATAAATAATTTCAAGTCCATACTAACTTTACAATAATTAATAGACAGAGTCTACATATAAAACACAACAAACAATAAGAAGATTGTGAAAAAATTATTTAAAGTAAAATAACAAACAACAATCAACAATATACCCGAAATAAACAAAAAATGGTTGGGTTATGTGAACGGTTGCTATTTATTTTTCTTATTTTAATAAGAAATTCTGTTTTATATTGTAATAGGCCTCTTATTTTAATAGTTTATTATTTTAATTTTATAATTTTATAATAAAAAAATAATTATGGATTAGGTGTCACATACATTTTTTTTAAAAATTTAATGGGAGATTATAATATCTCTTCTTATGATAATATGTTTTTTATTTTAATAGTTTATCACTTTAATTTTATAATTTAAAAATACTAAATTATAATATTAATTAATTAAATTAATAGGTTTCTTATTTTAAGAGAATATTATATTTTTATATTGTAATGAGTTTCTTATTTTAATTTTATAATTTAATAATAAAAATTATTTTAAAAGAAATTTTAATTTATAATTTAATAATAAATATGAGATTATATTTTTACATTATAATATGTTCTTTTTCTAATAATTTAGTATTTTAATTTTATAAATCAATAAAAAAAACTCATTAGAGAGATTATGTGCCACGTATAATTTTAATGAGAAATTATAATATGTTTTCTTATTTTAATAGTTTATCATTTTAATTTTAAAAAATAATAAATTATAATATTAATTAATTAAAGTAATAGGTTTCTTATTTTATTAGGAGATTATATTTTTATATTGTAATGAGTTTCTTATTTTAATTTTATAATTTAATAATAAAAATTATTTTAAAGGAAATTTTAATTTTATAATTTAATAATAAATATGAGATTATATTTTTACATTATAATATGTTCTTTTTCTAATAATTTAGTATTTTAATTTTATAAATCAATAAAAAAAACTCATTAGAGAGATTATGTGCCACGTATAATTTTAATGAGAAATTATAATATGTTTTCTTATTTTAATAGTTTATCATTTTAATTTTAAAAAATAATAAATTATAATATTAATTAATTAAAGTAATAGGTTTCTTATTTTATTAGGAGATTATATTTTTATATTGTAATCAATTTCTTATTTTAATAATTATTATTTTAATTTTATAATTTAATAATAAAAAATAATTTTAGGGATACTTCAATTTTATAATTTAATTAAAAATAATAACTGTAGAGATAAGATACTACATGACGCAGTGAGAAATTTTTAAAACGTTTAACATATATATAGACACACATATATTTCTATTTATATTTCCGGATCATGTGTGATATTATTCAAAAAATTATCGGTTAATATAATATATTTTCTTATTATAATACATTTTTATTCTTGAATTTAAACATTATATTAAAAAAAATTCAACTGCATCAACGCGTCACGTGGCACCACCTAAAAAATATATTATTCATTTTTTAAGAAGATAATAAATCTTAAAATAATAAACCTATTAAAATAAGATAAAAATTCTTAAAATAAGAAACATAATTTCTTTATTGTATATTGAAAAATATGTAGCACCACCTAAAAAATATTTTTTTTATTTAATTTAAATCTACTTTTTTTTTTTTAAAAAAAAAAAAAGAAAAAGATAAGATAAGAAGTCTTAAAATAATAAATCTATTAAAATAAGAAACATAATTAGATAATGAGTCTTAAAATAATAAACCTATTAAAATAAGAATTATTATTTTTATTTGTATATTGAATATTTTTAGATTCATTAATTTAGTTTTATAATTTAGTAGTATTTCTTATTTTAATAGGATAGGATAATATTTTTTTTATTTAATTTAAATCTACTTTAAAAAAAAAAAAAAAGATAAGAAGTCTTAAAATAATAAATCTATTAAAATAAGAAACATAATTAGATAATGAGTCTTAAAATAATAAACCTATTAAAATAAGAATTATTATTTTTATTTGTATATTGAATATTTTTAGATTCATTAATTTAGTTTTATAATTTAGTAGTATTTCTTATTTTAATAGGATAGGATAATATATTTTTTTATTATAATATAGTTCTTATAAAATTATAAGATTTTTTTTTATTTAATAGATTTATTAATTTATTTTTATAATATTTCTTATTTTAATACGATAGTATAATATGTTTTCTTATTATAATAAGGTTAATATTTTTAGATTTATTAATTTAATTTTATAATTTCATACTATTTCTTATTTTAATAGGATAATATAATATGTTTTCTTATTATAATAAGTTTTTTATAAAATTATACTATGTATTTTTATTGTAATAGGTTCATTAATTTAATTTTATAATTTAATAATGAGTAGTCATGTGACGCGATTATGAGACTTAAAAATATTTAACTTATATATATAGATTAATGATTACTTATTTTTAGGGGTGGCAAAATGAATTGACGAATCGAATTTATATCGAATTATAAAGGAATCGAATCAAAATGTGATTGATTCATATTCGATTCGTTTACTAAACGAATCATAATATCAGGATTTGTATTCAATTCGTTTATGAAATGAATCTAATATAAATATTCGTTTAGTCATAATATTATTCAATGACATAAATTATCATAATTTACTTACACTAATTCTTTATAAATATATACATATAAAACACGTAATTAATATATTTACTAAAAATGACTCACCAAATATCGACAATATTAATTTTCTACATAGTCTTTGGACTCATGACTCGGGTGATTTTTAAGCAGTTTTCTTTGATCGGTCATTGTGATATCATTGAATAAACTAATTTTATTCATTTGTTGATTTCACAGGTATTTTTAAACCATTATTGACACATACACTATGACATGGGATCATTGTGGGTGTTATGTTGAATTTTACAATATTAAATTCTTTTATTTTGTTGGTGGTAATTAATTTATATTTATTGTAAAAAGCAAAATATAATAGGGTCTCTTGCGTAATCAACAATTAATAATATGTGCTAAAACGATTGAGATTTTTTGGTTAATAAAAAAAGAAATTTATTAATTTTCATAACCTTTTTAACTCGAACAATTAAATTGTTAGGGTTGTTTTAACACTTAATAATGTCATAAGATTTACTGACATGTGAATCATTGGTAAAACATATCTTCTTATAAATTTACAATGTTTTATTAAGAATTTTATAACCTTTTCTTTTAAAATCTTTATTCTCAATGTTTTTTTTCCCATAAAAAATGGAAAAAAAAAACAATAAGGACAATAATATTATTATTATTAAATTTTTTTTTTTATAACTGGATGTGTTTTATTAAGTAACGACTCTCATATTTTATCAGAAAAATAAGTAATTAAAGAGCTGGAATTTAGTCCGATATCTATATCTCTTAAAGAAAAAGATTGAAGTGTACCTGAACGATATGAGCGGATCTCACAAATTTGATTTAATTTAAAAAAATTATTGCGAGACCTATAAAGACTTACCTACTCTGTCAAATGACACTGAATTAACATGTTTCTCCTTCTTGAAAATATGAATTTAATTAGCTGTTAAAGAAGATATCTTCTTTGAATCATTATTTTTCTGTCACATTGAGTGCTAAAGTCAATAAAAGGCATCTAATTTTAGCATGATATGTCGTGTAACACATTTATTTGTTTTAAAATAAATTAATTTCATAGTGCAAACTTAAATTTGTCAAGAATTCATTTGTTGACTATTAAACGATTGAAAACTCCCAAACATTTTGAGCTTTTATATCTATATTATAAAGCACAATGGTGTGTGAGGAAAGAGAGTCTAACGGATGGTTAAGATTAAGAGAGATAATGAATCCAAATGCTATCTTTATGTGGCTTAATTGGCGGCTCAAATCATTTCATTATAATCTAATGGCTGAAAAAGAATCTTTTTATTATAGAATCTCTATAAAAATTTAAGAATAAAATCATTTATTAATGAAAAATGAAAACTACCAAATAAATTAAAAAATAAAATCATTGAATAAAAAAATAAAATCATTTCATTATAAACAAATTAAATAACAGAATCTTAATCTCTTTGTAAATTTTGTAACACCGTGCCGTAGGTACGGGCACACACACTATATATATATAGACACACTTGGTCATTTTGAATCTGTTTGGAGAGAGAGGAATCCAAGGTTCGTAGTGTAAAATATAATATATTTTCATCTGACAATAATTGTTTCATTTCAAATCTTTACTATAAAAATAATTTATTTTTTGGAGAATCTCGAACAGCGATACAACGTCACAACGACACACGTTGATAAGCTTTTGATCCTTAGAATTAAGGAAGAATCCACTCCCTCAAGATGACGCCATCACAACCACAACCACATTTGTTTTGTTAAAAAGGTTCTTAATAATGATCAATTACAATAAATAATACACATTTAAATAGGTGGTTAACCCTAATTTTATACAAACACAATAAATTTTTAGTAAAATAAACACAATAACACATAGAAGCCTTCAAATTTTCGTGCATGAGCTTTATAATTTAATTAAAGTTCATCATAATACTTGAACATAACATAATCTTAAGGACATAAAACATATATAAAAGTTGTATAGATAATTAACGTCTGCATTTTGACTAAGAAGGAGTCCGAATTTGATATGTCTCTGAGTTTTCTTTCCAACGTAATTTGAATCACCAAAATGGAGTATCAGATGAGAGAGTTATAGTTAAAATATGAAGACTGCATAAATCCTGCCACTGCTAATGCACCATTCAAAAATTAAGACAAAATCAATCAAGGCAGCCCATGCACGTCCAAGACCCATCCATTTATGTCTTAGACATAATAAAGCCTTCATATAAAATCTCATACATGACTCAAACTCCAGAACCCAAAGAATCTTCTAAATCCACCAAAATGACTCAAATACACCAATCTGACCAAGCCATGTAATTAGCCACGACTTCAAGTTAATTTGACCCCTGATTTGCATGCTTCTTTTATGCCCAAGAGTCATAAAGTTTCATTCGATTCCGAGCTCGTTTTGGCAGAAATCGAGACTAGTCTACAAAACTACCAAAAAACCTATTATGGATCATATCATTACCCATCTCTTGAAATTGATTCGTCCTCGAATCTGCACCCGAATCATAGATATTAATGATAAAATCAATTAGACAACAATCTTGGAACAAAGAATAATCACATGGAAGAGAAGTGTTAATGTTAGGAAAATAAAGATTTTTCATTCTCTCATCTTTCTCATTCTCATTTTCATACTCTCTTTTAATTTTACTATCTACCCCATTAAGATTCTTATTTAAATTCACATTCTCAATCACATTAACAATAAATCTCACATGCTCAAGACTCACAAAACTCTCATAAATATTTACCCAAATATTTCCTAACTCACTACTCTCATTTTGATGCTCAAAACCCTAAATACATTCGACTACACATGTAGTTCATGTAACATCCCTCCAGAGACAGGATGATACCGGCAAGCGGCGGTGAACCCGTCACCTTTAGCTCAAAATACACACAATCCATTTCCAGACATTCACAACACACATATCATAATCATTCTTTCATATCAGACATATCGTATCACATTAACCTTTTAACATATATCGCACATAGATAAACACACCAAACTAGCCTCAAGGCCCGACACACAAACAAATACAAAAGCAAAAAAGGTTCAATTGCTAACACATGCGGATGTGGTGTTAACAACTGCCGCTAGGTTCTCGCATTCTCCAAAGTTTATCCTCGATAGCAGGAACTTGAAACCTGCAAGAAAAATACGAGAGAATGTGGGGTCATATATTTTAAAAGATTTGGTAGTGAACACAGAAAATAACGATAAGACGAAATATCATATACATATATGTATGCATAAAGCGGAAGATAACGTTAAACTTGAGTAGATGAGCAAGACATAACTGAGAAACAGAAATCATAGTCATATATATACACATACGATACAAAAGCTAGAATCCATAAACATATACATACTAAAATGTAAACTGGAATTCATATATATATATTGAATGAATACATAATTTGATAGTATGTGATATGACAGAAATATATGACATAATTAAGAGTCGGGACCTATGACAGAAACCAGAACGCTACACATAATAAAATACGGAGATCGAAATATGATCGAAGATCTGAAAACACGTCAATACTGAAAAGACGTCAATAAAAAACTGACAACATAAGATAGAATCAAAAGAACGTTAAGAACAAAAACTGACAACATAAGATAGAATCAAAAGAACGTCAAGAACAAAAAATGACATCATAACTAAAAAATATCAAGTGATCAGAAAACGTATAAAGAAAATCACATATCTTTTATCAATTCATATATCATGTGAATTAAAATCACATTCTGAAAACAGAACTGAAAATTGTAGCATATAGTAAAAAACTAAACATGACGTTCATTGTCGATCACGCACATAGATCAGACAATGTTTATAACAGGACCATGTCGACAGAGGGTAGTGAGCTGCTATTTTACAATGGTTAGGACCAAAGAACATGCACCCCGTAGAGCCAGGACGAAACATACCATTAAGCATCACAGAGGGTCAAAAATTAAAAACATCATCAGGTTCCGCGACGGAAATATTTTCAGGCGTCTCGATGAAAAATCGAGTACAAAAACATGAACCAAGTATCGAGACGAAATATTTATCACATCATGTAATAAAAATAAGTTTTCTGAAATCATTTTCTGTCAAAATGCTTTAAAACATATCAGAAACTGAAAACCATAATTTACGTCAGAATTCGGAAACACGTCAACGGAAATACTTAGGCATAAGACTTCTTATAAACTGGAAATACAAAGATATGAATCAGGAACTCATTTCACATAATCAGAAACTAAAAACATATACAGAAACCTAAAACGATAATATAAATGGAGACATAAACAAAAACTTGCACTAAAATATGTACAGAAACATAAACTGATAACGTTAATAGAAAGCATTAACGGGAGACATAAGCTAAATCATATACTAAAAAACCTTTAGAACGTATAAGAAATAGAAAAACTAATAACGGACTCCGAATACAAAAACAAGAACCGAAGACTTCAATAGAAATACGTGACAATCTCATTACATCGCTTATAAATCAACATAAAGCTCATCCACATTACAAATTACCACCACCATCGATCACACAATAACATCATGTCTCTCCAATATTAAAGCACCCATTTTGCCAAATTAAAGTCTAATCCATGATTTAATGCTACCCTAAGCAAATTAATCACTTTAATAAACTTAAACATGCCAAAAGAAAGCAACCCTAGCCTTGGATACCTAAGATGCGAATGAGTAAGTGAAGCTACGTACAGGCTAGGAAATTTTGAAATTAAATGAAAAATAAGGAGCTAAATACTTATTCAGCTTGAAGAGAGCCTGAAGAAATGCAAGAAATGTCGTGAGAAGCATGAGGAAGAAATGCGTACAAAGGGCTGTTTTAAATACAAAAGAGGCAGATTTTTTTTTGAATAAAATAATATTTTTCAATCAAATCTCATCATGAAATCTCTTAATAGTAAATGCAACTATAACTTGATACTTCATCTTAATCTTATCATAATTAGTTAAACCTTGCAATTTATAAAGCTTAGGATGGTGTAGTAATTGTAACTCTAATTTCCCCATAAGACTAGTATTAACTAAATTAGCCCCACGATCTCCATCAATTACACACATTATCTTTCACAAAGAATCTAGTACGAAAGATATCATCTCTTGGTTGCCCCATAATATCAGTATGTTACTGTTGAATAAAGAGAAAAATCTTTGTTGACGGCTGATTTTGGTCTCAGGGCAATATGTGAATATTACTCCCGAGACAATCCTCCATCAATAGTGAATTTGTTCGGTTAAGGGGGAACCAAAAGCAAATTTAGTAAAAGACAGATAAATACACCAATCAACAAGGAGATTTAACGTGGTTCGGTGGATCAGATCCCACCTACGTCCACGGGCACATAACGGGTGATACTTTTATTACTGAGATATGCTTCTCTGATATCTCTCGTGTTTACAAGTCTAATCGTAATGATCTTGATATTGATTCTGATTCTGATCTTGATCTTGATCTCCCCTCTCTTATACACACTCTACCCTCCTATTTATAATAGTGTAGAAATCATATTCCTTTTCCTACAAGAATTTCCTAGTTGAAACAATTTCCTCTTCCCATAAGGATTCCTAATTTAAAACTACATTCACTTCCTTTATCCTACTAGGACACTGATTTATTAGTTTACCCTATGAAAGTAGGATAACTTATTATCTTGTCCGAAAAAATAGGATGCCTTATCTTCTGGAGCACGTCTTGCCATGTGCTCGGTCTTCATGAGGTCGGTTACGATGATCTTTTGAACTGAGAATGCTGCTACCGATATGATAATGCTCGGTCATCCAAACTAAAGTGGTCGGTCACCTATCATCAAGTGTTCGGTCTCTACCTGTTGGCTTTATAACACTCATGTGCTCGGGTCGGCATTATGATTTCGACCGAGAAGTGAATTACCTTTTTTACCCCTGTCGTGCTGCTTAAATAACATAGTGCCTGAAAACACCATCAACAATCTTAATCAGACATCTCTAATTTTACTGGATATTGATTCGTGACTGTTGTCGTTGTTATATCATTACCTAATGTCTATTTTTCAAAACATGAATTGATAATAAAACTTTCATACATAATTTTAAATCATAAATTCTCATTGAGTATTAGAAATATTATGAATCATGAATATTAATATAGTTGTCATGTTATATGTTATTGTCTGAAATTTTAAAATTATTTGTAATAAATTATTTTCTTTTCGCGTTAGACTTAATCTTTCCTTTTATTACTGCATGTGATACTCCGACTTTAATTTTATTTATTTATAATATTAAACTCGCATTAGGAGTGCTTTGGGATAAAAACTTAGATGTCAACTTAGTTAGGATGTAAGATCTAGTTCTCGAATTCGTCATTCGTTGAGGTCATTTCATTTAAGAAATTGAACATCCCTAATTGAATAAAATTTCTAACTGCATCCCTGATTAGATATAAGATGATTATAATTGTCTATAAAATTTAATTTGTATATACGGTAGATATTTTTTTGAATAATTTTTAAAAATATATAGATTAATAAGAAAATTCACTTAAACAGTAAAAGCTTATAAATTTACCTTTTATTTACCCAACTTTGCCAGTGGTTCCGGATTTGAGGTTACATGTTGCAAATTCAGAAAATTTGTGGCCTTGTAAAGATGCAGCCCACATTTTTCACATTCAGATTTTATTTTAGTTTTGTACTTGCTAGTTCACTTTGATATTTTTTTGTCGCTGTTTTGTTTTGGGCTTGAGTCGCATTCATTTATTTGAATGATAATTGAATTTGCACTGAAACTGCCTATTCCCCTCCTCGTGTTTCACGAAATTTACGTAGCTAGCAACTTCAGCTGCTTATTGAACAAGAATTATACAAGATTAACTCCATACTATCCTGATATATAAGATGAGTGTCGAGGAAAATATCTCACGAAGATCACCATAAAACTCACGATGCTTCTATAAGTAGATAGCGAGTGAGGTGATGAAGTTATTTTTGCCATGGCTGGTTGTTGAGAGAAAGTGAGAGAGGGAGATGAACAATAAGTAATGAGATTGATGGGTGTGTTAATGCCTTGTGACATACAAGGTTTCATTGCCTTGGCTCCAAAGTCATCTCTGTCGCCAAAAGATGCCAATTGGAGGATAAGTCTTGGATTTGGAGTTATATTATCCAGAAATGATAGATATACTTACACTTCTACGTAAAATAATTACACTCCTCTCACTGTAGCTACAGTGATCGCTAGTGATAATTGGAGCTATAGTGAGAGAAGTGTAGTTATTTTATGTAGAAGTATAAGTATGTCTATAACTTCTCTATATTATCTTAACACACACACTTTCGGTAGAAAAATAATTAGATGTGATTCTTCTTAAAGAAATTGGAGGCCTAAAAATATGTTTGAGGTCTTAAAATCTTCACATGTTTGACAAATTCACGCATAAGAAAATGGATTTGGACTCTATGCATAAAGATGATATTTGACAAAAGGAAAATGACACTTCGCGATAGAGGAAAAATGGTGTGAGATCCATACATTAAGGTATTAAAGAAAGGAAAATCATTAAGTCCTAATAGATAATCAATTTATGTGATCAAGATTGTATCTTTTGACAGGAGCCTGTATGAATGAAATATGAAAATTCACATATCTTGATATTTTAATAATATTGATCATTATGTATTTCAAAAAAAAAAAAAAAAAAGCCAATCACTTTGCTAAAGATAAGTTTTGAGCACGAGATATATTTAGAGTTGACATGACAAAAATATGATAGAGATATTCCCTATATATCAAGGATTTACACAATTTCTAAATAAATTGGAGAGTTCAAAAAGAAAAACAATCTCGGGGATGATAAGCATCACATTAGGATCCTTAAAATATAATCTAAATTCTTCTTAATCAACTCAATTATAAGCTAAAATCATTGTCATTATGATACTCATATATGACAAATATTATTGTCATTATGTAATGTAAATATGAAAAGATCTTGATCATTATGTAAAGAAAATATGAAAAATCCCTCACTCATTGTATTTGAATATTTTCTTTTTAGGTTATTAATATTCTTATATAATAAGAGATTATTAAAATTAAGTTTTTGTGCCATATTAAATAATAAGAATTGAACTTATATTTTCATATAATTCTTCAGATTCTTCAGCATGATACTCTAAACCTAGATTATTAATATGCATTTCACTCCTTTGAGTTCTAACCCTAATCCACCCCATAAATAAAACTTCAATTCAAGTACAAGAATATGGTAACAGATTATTGAAATTAAGTTGAAAAACGGCCGTTTGAAAAATCTTGCAAGAGACAACGGAAGAAGCCGTATTTACAATAACTAAATCAATCTATATGACTGGGGGAAAAACCAAAGGATAATAATTATTTATTTTCCCTCTAAGAAAAGGGAAAATTTTGTTGTGTGAAACTAAAGGGGAGGATCCTCCGAGGCATGATGTTGCTGTTCCTTTTGTTTCCCTTATTTAAGTAGGAATCGCGAAATTATATTGGGATGAATAGAAAATTATTTTCAGAATATAATTGAGATTATTGAATCATAGAGCACTCTTTAAGTTAAGTAATGACATTTAAAAAGAAAAGACAAGTTTAAGAAGAAGAATAATTTATCTTCTATGATTCAATAACCAATGGGGTTATATATAGAAGGGTTATTTATAGAAGTGTGGGGTTGCCATTGAAGGTACATGATTCAAATAATGGATGCTCAAAAATCACATCATTTGATCATAAAATGTGCCTTTTTCATTTTGATTTTTTTTTTTTTTTTTTTTTAAAAGAAGCAAATCTCGACTAAGCAAGGGGAATATATTAAAAATGAAAAATAAAAATCAAACAAGAGGAGGGACATAAACTTTACTCCTAGAGAAACTAGAAAAATAAAACCCTAGAGAATAGTATAGACGAAATTCGATAAAATCTCCCCTAAAATGACAGAACCAAACTGTAAATCTTTAAAAATCACTCACAGAAAATTACAACTGATGCATCTTAAAAAAAAAAAGCAAAACCATAACTTAGGAACTAGATTGTAATCTCTTTAAGTGAAATTGCACCATGAAATGATGTCTCCAATCATTAGGTACGCTTCATAAAAGGAATCATTTCCTTTCAAATTTCAATTCATGCAATAAAGGTTTGGACTATCCCAAAGAAGAACTCTCTAGAATTTGCAGATTGTCCAACATTAAAGATTTGGACGTCGGAATTAAGGTTGAAATTATTATAATTAAATTGTGGATGTTCGAACCTCTTATAATTCCAAAACTTATATAAATCCCATTTTTGTATATCTTTCATTCGAATTTCATATAGAAACAAAAAATTTCTCTTTAATAAACTTTAGTCTCTCAGTTTACCAAAATAAACAAACATTAACTTAAGCATCAAAGTTTCTTTTAATAGGTACGAGCAGGATTTTGGTTATCAAGATCTAGAGACTGGAGATTCATCAAAAAGAAGAATCCTACTCATGTAATTTGTATCAGTGAGAAATTTCAATCAGATCATTAGAGTTCTCTATTTCTAATCAATACAATATAATACGAAGAACTTGTAAATTCTTTTTTATTCTCCCTTTATTTGCCGCATTCTATTGCATGTTCTTTAATCACAGCAATTAATTTTTCTAGGTGTAGGAATAATATCATCTCACATCAATTGGGATTAATTATTTAAGACAACACTTGAGTTAGTTCTTAAGTACGAGGTAATCCCATGCAAGTTTGATCACAATATGTAAAATTATATTTGAAGGAAAATTTTTAGAGCCACAGAAATTAATTTTTTTGTGTGGAAGAAGTACAACAACAATAGAACATCATTTTATGATTCAATTATCTGTGAAAATTATCATCATCTTTGTTAGAATCAATTTTGAATTGGCTATGTATATGAAAATAATGGAGGTATGCATAAACAATGCGGAATAAAAATCTAACTATATTATTTAAGACAAGTCTTATAATAAACGAAATTCGCCAAGACACTAAACCAACAATAATATATTTATCACTAAAAATATTTTTCAACAATTTTTTATATATATATAAACTTCATCAATTGAACTATAATAAACTATAACCATTACAAGCCTTTGAATAATCTGCATGGCGAAAACCTAGTATTCTTATTATGCTCAGAAATTGTATCAAGCTTTGGTGACCAAACCTGGTCTCTTGATCCAACCAGTTGATCATAATGCTTCTTCAATTCTGGTGTGCTACAAAGCAAATCATTGTTACTTGCATTAAAATCAATTTCTTTATTACCTCGATTGATCAACCTTATTATGAACTCTGGCAAAACTCTGATCAAAACCCTACCATTTTCTCCCTTTATGTACTCAAACGGCTTAGTCTCACAAAAATTAATTGGACAATTAGTGATTGAACTTAGACTTGTCAGAGATGAAACAGATAAAACCTGACATGCAAACATGTCGATGGGAAGAACAAAATAGGTTTGGCCTGACATGAGCTGGTCGTCGATGGCAAGAGCCGGGATTGGGTGGCCGATGAAGAAAGAATCTGCATGGCAGACCATTTTGTCCGGCGACTCAAACATGATCTCTCCGGCGATGCGTTTACCTTTAAGGATCTTTGTGTTTCCTTCCCAAAAGATAAGCTTCACTGAAGAAGAAGAAGATGATGATCTTGACCTTGAGTTTTGTTGAAAACATGGTGAAAATGAATTTCCCATTTGAGAGATGATCAAAGAAATAAATATTGAGAAACTGAATTGCCCATTTGATTATATACAAATATGAGAAGAAAACTAAAATTAATTTTGACTTTTGAGAAAGTCTAAGGTTTGTTTTTTATGTGAGTAATGTAAAGCTAGCAGGTTTAATTATTGGGGACGGTGGTCAATTATGCTGGCTTTGAATCACTCTCCATGTCTCTCAATCAACTTGCTTGGTGCTTTCATTAAAAATGAAAAAGAAAAAGAAAAGAAGAAGTCATAATTAGACTTTTGCTAGCGAAGCTTATCTAAAAAAGTCACCTTAACTTGAACCTTAGTGTTCCCAAAGTTTTTGTCTAAGACAAGAACTAGCCTTTAATTTGTGTTGATTAAATATATGAGTAATACAGTCCAAGGTAAATACAAAGTTATATTTTTTCTTTCTAAATTTGATTAGCTTGACATTACGAGGAAAGGGATAACAAAAAATCGACATATGTACATGTGAAGGAAGTGTTAAGAAGATAATTAGTATATATAAGTTCGAGAAAATCTTCAAATTCTCTTGAGATGTTTTTTTTGTATGAGTTAAATCACGAAAGTTAGCTTATTTATTTTTTAGTGATTTATTTACTATTTGGAAACTAAGAAAATGCGAAAAAATAAAGGAAAACGAAAATACATAAGAGACAATATTTTCATTAATTGGAAAAATTACAAAAAAATATGAAATTATAGTTCTACATGATCCAAAATCAGCCCACTAGAATTGGTGCCTAAATCCTAATTCCAGATATTTGAATTTTGAACAGTGGCACTATTATTTGAATATTTGGACTTGAATAGTGGCATCAATATTTGAATATTTGGATTCAAACTTTGATCACACCAAATGTATGTCTTGATTATGGGTTCCGAACTGATGAGGTTTTGATTTTGAAGCTGATGGTAGGTTCTGATCTGATGAGGTGAGGTTATGATTTTACGACTGATGTAGAGTTTGATGTAGGTTTTGAAGTTGCGGTAGAGTTTGATGTAGATTCTGATTCTGAATATGGTGGGGTCCGACTCAGAATGTGGTAGGGTCTAATTATTGTGGTAGAGTATGATGTTATGGTAGAGTCTGATGAGATGGATGATATACTTTAACAATATGAACAAGGTACATACTTGACCAATTCATATTATGAGACAAAAACCTAACAGAAATATTGGTATGCACATAAAGGGTGTTAAAAGAAAAATAACTCATTGATTGAGAATGAATATATATAAGTTTAAAGTAATCATCAATTCTTGGGATTTACATTCAGTACTGGGTTGAACTTTGAAGAAACAATCAAATCAAACACCATATTGTTGTATTTAGAATTTTTCTAATAGTAGTTTAACTTGTATCTTGCACTCATAAGAGAAAATTACCCAATCTGAGAGTAATATTTGAAAATCGACAATATTAATCAACAAGAGCTTAAAAAAGATAATTACAATCATATTTATAATTGTTAACTTTTGAAATTGCCAGAAAAATCAAACATAAGATAATTTTATCTTCAAAGACTAGAAATAAACACCCCAAATCTAACACTTAGGGCAAAATTCTTAGAGTTGAGAAAGAAAAAAAAACCCACAAATTACTCATTGAACAAGTGATTGACATCTTTTTGCTTCACTAATAACGTTGAGAGGTCGAGTTTACCATATTTGGATTAGGCTTTAATTATGTTATATTAAGGTAATTATTGACATATTTCTTATGCATCCATTAATTAATTTGAATAAAGGATCAAACCAGCTGAACAAATATAATTTAATTCTCGTACTTATCATATACACTTGCAAAATTTGGCCATCAACAAAATGGTATCATGAGAAAGTTTCATATACACGCCACGCCACTCATTCATCCCAATTAATGAACCCAGAGCCACATGTATTTGTCAGTCAGTCGACCAAATATTATGGTATTCATTTATTGAAATATTGAATTCAATGAATCTGAGGTGACTGTTGATTTAATTTTAAGATTACAGGTTTTGCTAATTAAATTTGAAACTTTTATTATTAATTTTTAAATTGATATATTTTTCATATTTAATATTAAAAATTTTCAAGTATACAATATTCATTATTTCAATTTTAATATCTCGACATAGATATATATTGGGGTAATTTATTTATGACAATCACAATCATAATTATTTCAATACCAAGATTTTTGGATTCAGCCTCTAATCAGTGATTAAGAATTTCAAGAAACAATCACAATTATTTACAAACAAAAACTCAAATCAGAAATGATGGCTTATTTTCTCTTGAAGAACATAGCAATGACTATTGATTTGTAGAGATCAAATTAAGTACAATATTGACATACAAGTTATAAGCTCTCCAATTAATCTTCTTTCGCTCTCTGGCTTTTCACTATTCATCAACCTGCACCTAAGTTTTTTGAAACAATGCAATGGTGATATCACATAAGTGTGGCAAAACATCGGGTTGGATCCGGAAGGTCCGATAGTATTATGATATAAACAATCACAATAGAGGAGAAATGAGGATAAAATTCTTCTTTATTACTCAATAAAAGAATTACAAAATTATTTCAAAAGTTTTACAAAAAAAAACAAGAAATGAGAAGAAAAGTTTGTTTTATTACTCAACAAAAAAATTACAAAGTTATCTCAAAAATTTTACAAAAAATATCTCAAACACTCTTTACTCTCTATATTAACTCACGTGGGATTTCTGCGATGATTTACAAATGACTCCGGGACTCCCTTTTATAGGGTCAAAAACGTGTGCTATAATGTCACACGTTTTTGCAGTTGGCAAAACGCGTAAGTCGTTTTGCCAACTTCTGTCAAGCAGGAGACTTCAAGCATGCTGCATGCTGGAGTCCAACAGATAGAAAATATTTTTTTAAAATTTAGAAAATTTTAATACCTTAAAAATACAAAAAAAAAAAGTATTTCTATATTTTTAGTGTTTTTTTTTTTATATTAATCTTAAAAAATTTAGTTATAAATATATATATTTAGAATTAAAAATTAATTTATAAAATTAAAAACTTATTTTTTATTAATAAAAATCAGACCCGAGCCGGGATTAAAAGGCAATAGGGCCGGGCGGGCTTTTTTCATCCCTATGTAATAATCTAATAATATTTTATCACGTGTGTTAAAATTTTTTTAAAAAAATATTAAACAAATACTAGTTCTATTTAATATAATTATACATATCATATGCTTAAGATTACGAGTTTGTTAATGTGTCATTATACAATCATAAAATTTTAAATTAATACATGTTTCGTGTTTAATGTTTAAAATTTCAACTTCAGTATTGATTGTTTTAAGTTTTTGATATTATTCAATTTTAATACCCAACGTAGATATACATGGTAATGGGCCAGGTTCGGACCGGGATTTGATAAGCCGAGGTAAATTTAGGATAGAGCTGTCACCGGGCCGGCCCCCAATTTTTTAAATAAAAATATTATAAATATAAAAATTTATTATATAAATATTATTTTTTATAAATATAAAAATAAAATTATTATTTTAAGTCCGGACCGGGTCCGGATCCGGAATTTTTTGCTACCCTTAAACGTAGATATTGGGGTATTGTATTTATGCCTATCACAATAACAATTATTTACAACTTCGATACCAAGACTTGGCTTTAGAGTCTAATCAGTGATTAAGAATTTCAGGAAACAATCACAATTATTTACAAACAAAAACTCAAATCAGAAATGATGGCTTATATTCTCTTGTATATTGAAGTACAAGATACATGCTCTCGAATTAATCTCTTTTAACTCTCTGAACCTAAGTTTGTTAAAACAATGTGACGGTGATATCACGTTATCCATGTAATAATTTAATAATATTTTTTAAAACGTGTTAAATTATTAAAAAATTATTACAATGTGCCCACATATTTGTCTTCTGCTCATTTAAGTGAACAAAACTGTACTAATTATGGTTTAATTATTATTTTTAAAAATATGTATAAAATAATTAGTATTATTATTTTTTTGTTACTAAATTCTACATAAATTACATTCTAACGTTTTCACCGATTGTATGATGTTACACATATAACAATATAAAAATATATATATTTTCATATATTAGTGGGTGATATCACATTATTATATCAACAAATTACTCCAAATTATGTGTGTGAAAGTATTTTTGTTTAGTTAGTTTTGTTTAAAATTTAGAAAATATCAATGTGTTAATCATGTTGGCGAGGATATTTGCATTTATTCCATTCCCGTAAAATTCTTTTTATTTTAAGAATAAGTGTTTAATTTTTTAATTTTTAAAAAATGAATAATTTGATTTTATTACTTTTTTAAAGTTTAATCATGTTTTTTTTTTTTGTTATTTTATATTTTATATTTGTTGCATTATTAATTTGTTTGGTCTTTAGTGATGATTAATTTCATGACATATTTTAATTTTGGTTATGTTTTTTTTTATTTTCCTATTTTTTAATTTTTTAAATGATTAATGTATCTCATAAAATGTTGATATTGGTGTAGGTTTGATGATTATAAGAGTTATAGAGTATTTTTTCCTTATATTTTTAATTATCTTAATTGAAAATTCTCGATTAGCCTAAGGTTCTGACCCCAATTCGGAATTACAAACAATAAGCAGGACAAGTCCTGTTACTGTTACTATGGATAAATTAACAGGCAACCACAATAACAATCAAATAAAATTATGCTGCAAAATATTAAAACAATAACAGAAATTAAAGCAGCAAAATAAATCAAACCACATAAAATTCAACACAATGATTTTGGTGACGAAGTGGAAAACTCTTGTGAGTAAAAAATCACTCCGGGTATAGGCTACCACCCGAATCCACTATATAGAGAAAAACTTACAGCGATGGTCAAGACCTATGGTGGCAACTCCACCGACTCAAGTACCTCAATACTGTAAGAACTCAAGGCAACTCCCCCAAGCCCGCGACCCACGGTTTTCTTCAGAACCTCTGAAGTCTCTAAGTAGATTGTATCACCAATGACGCCGGAACTCCGACTACCAAACTTCCTCCTAAAAAACTCTAAGGATTAGGAATTTTGGGTTAAGTCGTGTTGAAGGTTTATCAAAGAAACATTCACACCATCAATGAATAAGACAAGGAGATAAGAAGTCTTCAATGGTGGAATCAAAGATAGTTGAAAGCTTTGAGAGATCTTGGCTAAAGGGAAATATGCTTCAACCATTGGGGAATGTGGCTAAATGTTGTTTATATAGGTAGGGCAAATGAAAAGAGTTTCCTAATGTTATTTTGGCTTAAAAACGTGTCTAAGAAAACCTGCTTACGCATAGGCGTTCGAACGCACTTCAAACGCAACTCAAACGCAAAGTTTCTGCCTCGAAAACGTTCGAACGCAACACGAACGCAGTCGCGGGCTGGTTTTCAGGTGCAACTTAAAACGCTTGTAACTTTCTCGTCTCTTGGCCAAATCATGAGTTCTTTATATGTACGCGATCATCTTCGAGTCTACTTTCCAATGCAACTGACCTCATGTCAATTTGATCTCTAAATCTTCTGAAATATTTAAAAGAGTAAATATCGCTCGGATAACACCATCAGATTTTGTCCAATTGCTCCGAGATCTTCAAGACTCATTACAAATCAATTGAACTTGTTTTGTTACGGACATTGCCAATAAAAATGAAACAAGCATTAATGATGAATGTATTTCATGAAATGTTTATATTGGTGTAGTTGTGATGATTATAAGAGTTATAAAGTATTTTTTTTCCGTATATTTTCAATTATTTAAATGATGAATATTCTCATGAAATGCTTATATTGGTGTAGTTGCGATGAAATTATGAGTTATAATATATAAATTTGAATAAATGTTAGATTCAATAAATGTTATAGAATTGAACCGAACCGAACCAATAATTAAAAATAATTATAATTTTTTTAAAAGAAAAAAACTCAAATAGTTACTTTTAAAAAACCCAAATAATTATAATTATATATTTATATTTATATATATACCGAATCGAACCAAACCGTGTCTGTCACGACCCCCTCCCTAGAGCGGGCCCAACCCTAGAAAATGGGTCCGCGAATCACTTCAGCTCGAGCACCTATATGTCATACAATTGAACCAAAAGTTCGCAAGAAATAGTAATAATCCATAAAATGCAATCCAATAAATTCCAAACAAGTGTTTACACCAAAAAGTGTATGGAAGCATGAAAGTTATTCTAGTTGTCATATCTCAAAAGCCAAAAGAAATATCTGGACCAACCCGACTGACGACTGTGGCAAACGAGTCAAATCCTGGTACTGATACTGCTACTGATGCGCTGGCCAACTACATGAGATGTTTGAGAAATGGGGGGTGAGCTTAAAGAGCTCAGTAAGTAAAACACTCATACTCTCAACATGACCTCACCAACAAAATATATATGATAGTGAATATATGAAAATAAGTAGTTAATATATATAACAGCTAACTCAGGCAAAACATACTCACAATAACAAAATCTCAATCAAACAAAGTTTGTTATCCGGATTTGGTATAATAATGGATTGAAAACATTGGGAGAGTCTCTCTCTTACCCCCAAGGTTTCCCACCATATAATATCGCATAAATGTGCAAGAGTGGGATTGAACCACACGCCTCTGCTAATCTCGCATAAACTCGTATAATCTCGCATATCCGACCATTATCATACTAAATCCGGAAGCACAACAACCATCTCATACAGCATCCAATATAACATATTTCTTCGCATTTCATCCATCAACTCATCTCAAAGTCACACAATACTCAAATGCTTTGATTCATAATACAATCATACAATTTATACTCAGAAGTTATATTCACAATTTACGTTCTCATGCTATCAATTACTCAGTCAATTTTCAAACATTTCATATATAAATATAAATATATATTATATTACATAACTCACATATCAAACATCAATCAACAAATATTTATGTTAAGAGAATCATCATGCTTTGTACTTACCTCAATCCACACAAAACCCTCTATATCTATATGTCCTTGCTAAAATTGCACTCGAACGACTTCTGAATTTCAGAACGAGGTGGTCCACGGACAGTACACGTCATGAGGATCACAACGGCAGTGGTGGTAATGGCGGATACTCGACGATCACTGACGAACAATCGGACAACATTAACTCTCGTTCTAGGCTCATTTCACGACAACCGAAGGTCTGAATTGGGCAAATGAGGTGTCTAACCCGCGTATCTCTACGAGGGGAAGATTCTGGTCCGGAAGGTGTCGGTCACGCAAGGCGGCGCGTAGGGCGGGTGAGGCGACGGTGTGGCGCCGCGTGGAGGCGTGTGCGGGCGCGTGAGTATGATTCCGGTGATCGGTCCGGCGGCGTTGGCTTCGTCTCGGCGAGGGGATTCTCCAGATGTGATCACTTGCCGAAAAGATGGCCGGAAGACGACGAACGACCATTTTCTCTCTCCTACCTAACTCTTTCTCTCTCTAAACTGGTTTCGTTTTCTCTCTCTACGGTTCTGATTCTCTCTCTAATCTGCACACAAAATCTCTGGAAATAACTTTGATATATTGTTTCCTCTCTAGTTGATTCACACCACAAAAAGAAGAGTTAGGGTTGTTTTCAATTTATATAGTAAATGAGTTTGTGTCATGTTAGGGATAGTTATCATGTTAGTGTGCTAGTGGGTAGCAAAAAGGTAGGGGGATAAGGTTAATAGGTAGTTAAATTTTGAATAAAAAATAGTAAGAGACTTGGTCTCACAGTGTCCACCCATATCCATCCTCCCTTCAAATTAGGACAAAATATATGTCTCAAATCTTGTTAAGAAAAATAACTTAATTATTGAAAATTGATGATAAATAAAAATAAAACTCTAAAAGTTCAAGGGGAAAAAAGCAATACCATCCACAAATACTTTGCAAAAACTTTCATACAAACAACCTTTAATCAAATCTTCGACTACTTTCATTCTTCACTTTCCAACATCCGTAGCCTCTAATCCTACTCTAACCCGGCCATGCTGAGGTTTTTTTTTTTTTTTTTTTTAAAAAAATACATTATTTATTGGTAGATTAATAAATTAAAATTTATATGTAATTAAATTTTAATCCTTCAGTATATGTAGGATAAAATATTATAAGAATTTAATATTTTTAAACTCAACGCAAATTCATTTCAGTGGACCTTAGTTTTTTTGTTTTTTTTTGGCAAATTCAACTAGAAACAATCAATCTTTAATAAAAAAATTTTAATATTTATTTAATAAGTGTTGCAAGATAAATATGCTTGCCACGTTTGTTTTATGGTTTCATTACACACACTTGTTCACACATAATTTTCACATATAAAATTAAAAATAATCAAGTCATATATTTTTATTCCTCATAACATCATATTATAACCATTATTATCTCTAAAAATAAATAAAAATATAAATAAAAGCATCCCATTAACTAAAGACCTGTCAGGCACCCAATCTTATAATGTACCGTTTAGTAGAATTTGATGAGTTTATAAGATGATTAATACTTTCACTACAATACTTATAAGTTAACTTATAATCTCAATCAATAAATTTTACTAAACGGTATCTTCATTGCCACTTCCACCATTAGCCATACTGTAAAATGTCAGTGAACATGTTACAATTATATCATATTATATAAGTTTGTCATGAAAAATAATTATTAAAAATTGAATTGAAATAATATCATTTTAATAGTAAGAGGATGTGATTGGTACTATGAAATAAAAGCAATAGTTACAAAAAAAAAAAAAAAAAAAAAAAAAAACTGATAGTGTTTTCTTTTTGTATATATGACTTTTAAATAAAAACATTTAAAAAAATATTAAAAGTTTATAATCAAACAAATCACGAATATAAGTATTTATCAAACACTTATAAGAGCCAAATGAAGCTTAATTAGTCTTTGCCATGCTGCTTGATATTGCTTTCAATGAAGTTGGTATACGTATTTTATGTTATGTACACCTATTTTATTTCATATATGTATGCTAATGAAGTAATTTTTTGATATAATCGAGATTTGTATTATATAGTATTATCACTAACTAATAATTATATGATTTTTAATATTTTAATGTGCGTAATAAAAATATATTGTATTGTTACATGAATAACATAATATCATATTATATTCTTGATTTTTGCCCCGTCAATGGGACGACAGACTCACCTTAAGCTTTTATGAAAAAAAAAATAATATCAATATTAATAAATAATAACAAACAATTAGATAAATGCCAAAAGTCTAATATTTAGTTACAAAAAGAATAATTTAATTTATTCAACATCCACACACAAGTCATTATCTATTTCTTTACTTATTATGGCAGCTAGCTAGTGCCACACGAAATAGTCGTAATAATATTGATAATTTATATATCCTTGATCTTGACCGATTAATATTTAATTTGCTCTCCATTTAATTGTTTTAGATGATTAATAAATTATTATGTATAACATTAAATAATTGAATGTCACCAAACCAAAAGTCAATTGCACTCACAATTGTTTAAGATGAAACAATTTTATTTATTTTTTATTTTTGTTTTGATAGAATAAGATGAAGCAATTTGTCTCTCACTAATTGCTAATATAAATCAATCCATTTCATTAATATATTTAATCAAACGTGAAAAATGTGCTCCATAGTTGATAAGACTTTTAGGGTTAAGGCATTCATTGTGTATAACGTTGGCAGCTGCCCAGCCATTTTCTTTCATTTTTTTTATGTTACCTTATATATATATATATATAAATAAATAACTTCATCCACTAAACACCGAATTTTATTTAAATTTAAATAACTATAAACATATAAATTGTATTCAAATATACTTTAAAATAAACTCTTATAATACCTTTTTGCTTTGAGAAATTTTAGAGTTTTTTTAGCCCTAAAATATCCAATTTCCTCCTTTCAAAAGCATTCATATTCTAAGAAACACAGAAACGTTTTCTCCTCTTCATTTCACATTTTCAAATCGAATCAAAAAACAGAAATGCTCCAAAAACGTTCAGAAACATTTTCAAAACGTTTTCAAACAATAAAATAAAAAAGAAAATATTAATAAATAAAAATAAACATTTTTATCCTGTTTCCATTTCTATGAATTAATCATATATTGTATCAAATTAACACCAAGAAGAATAATAAAATAAATATTAATTACTACATAAATTTTTTTCATTTTCTGTTTCCATTCCTAGCCTACGAATCTGAATGGCGTAAACCTAATATTCTTATTATGTTCAGAAATTGTCTCAAGCTTTGGTGACCAAACTTGCTCTCTTGATCCAACCAGCTGATCATAATGCTTCTTCAATTCTGGTGTACTGCAAAGCAAATCATTATTACTTGGATTATCGCCGCCGCTGCCACTTGATTCTTGACGATCAGTTTCTTTACCTCGATTGATCAACCTTATCATAAACTCTGGCACAACTTTTATCAAAACCCTTCCATTTTCACCCTTTATATATTCAAACGGACGACACTCACAGATATTAACCGGTGCTGCCGCCTTCGCCGCAGCCTCCGCTGCTGCCCTGGAGGTTAGTTTTGCCAGAGATGATGCTGTTAAGACATTGCAAGCGAACATATCGATGGGAAGAACGAAATAGGTTTGGCCTGACATGAGCTGGTCGTCGATGGAAAGAGCCGGAATTGGGTGGCCGATGAAGAAAGAATCTGCATGGCAGACCATTTTGTCCGGCGACTCAAACATGATCTCTCCGGCGATGTGTTTTCCGTTTAGGATCTTTGTGTCTCCTTCCCAAAAGATTAGCTTCACTGAAGAAGATCTCGATGTGTTTTGATGACAACATACACAAACTGAATTGCCCATTTGAGAAAGAGGAGTTTTGAATTTACAGTTAATGATTTTGGTTAGAAGAAGAAAGATTGATTATATATATATATATATACAAAAAAAATAAAATGAAGAGGAAAGATTGACTTAAAGTTTAGATTTGTTTTATGTAGGTTTAAGAGTCAACCATGTCGGCTTTCTGTCTCTTTCTGTGTCATTAAGTAGGTTTTTCCTTATGATAAATCATTAGACTTCGTAATCATTCAAAAGACACCATAAGGGGATTCATCTAATGGTTTTGAAATAACTTTCTTTAATTCGCTACGTATCTCGGAGGAGGTAAGAGATTAAAAAAAAAGAGATTTAGGTTTGTCGATAGAATTGATATAAAATTTCGAATTTTTATCAAAATTAGAGATCTTGTATTATTTAATATGAGTTATAATTGATATTCTGGATAGATTATCGTCCCAAATTCATAATCACGAATCCTTTAAAAAAAAATTAGTTGGGTTTCTATTGTTCACGGTCATATCTTTTTTTTTAAAGACACATTAACATTAATTGAAAATAATAACTAATAAATATATAGTAATTTCATTAATTTGAACATGTACAATAATAAAATAATAGATTTATAAAACACGGGAGATCAAGTTACATAGATACATAAACACTATTACATACAATAAATCAAACCATAATCTAACTTAAGACAGAGGGAGAAAAATTAGTACTAGCTAACGACAAGGATGCGTCCAGGAAGTAATCTGAAATTTTATTCAGGTGGAATACATTTTAAAATATTAGATAAAAATATGTAACACTAATTTCATTTATAATATTTCTATTCTTCAATTGATTTTTATGTTTTGAAAATGATGTACAATTGATTTATTATTGATATGTGATATGGATTTATCATTATGCTTATGATATCGGTGATTACTACACTATTGAGCTCGCACCTCGTATACAATATGAATTAGTCCATGAGGACTAACCAGAGAATAAATGAGTTACCACTCAATATCAGACACTGAGAATGATTTAAGATCACACTACATCTATCGCAAGATCCGACCTTAAACGCGTTTGGGTTCGAAATGGTCCATTACTGATGCCTATATAGTATCCACGCTTAAAAGAGAATCCACATGTCTTTATAATGCAATCACACACAAACAATTTATACAACATATAATCACATAAGGCATTTTATATTTCATGCAGTAGCCAAGCACTTATAAAAGCAATAATAAAGCAGAATAAATCATGAATAAAACATACTCGGTCAGATATATCTTGGATCCGACCGGATATGTATATTAACATTCTATGTCCGGCCAAAAATGATGGATGTCCGGCCGGATTTAGTGAGTAAACTAGAAAGTCCAGAAGCAGAAGTAAGCATGAGATCAAATAACAAGGATAGGTCATGGCATGCTTGAAACTAGTAACCATAAAGTACAGAATCATGCATAGCGGTAATAGCAAGACAATGATAAGATAAACAGAATGATCATATAACTGTAGCAATGATAAATCATTAAAGAATGACACACATAAGTGGTATGTGGAGTTGTATCCCGAGTGTATACCATATTAATGTCCATTCGAAATCGGCCATGAAATTTATATCTGGATTTCCATCATATATACCACAAGGAAGCAAGTGTACGCGGCCAGATGTAGCCCATTTGTACAACTAGATTTTTTATGTGACAAATGTATGTCCGGCGGGACATAGAGGATGTCTGACCAGATATACGACATCAGTTCAGTAAACTAAAACACGAAAGTAAAATGTTTTGGGGCCCCGAGAATACCTCTAGAGTTCGGTTGAACTGCTCTGTCTTGCTGGAGATTGGGAATTTGTGTAACTGTTTTTTATTTTCACATTTCAAATAAGAGTCCCCCTTATTACGTGTGTTTGTCATCTTTTATAGTGTTTTAGAGTTTGACTGATAAGGAAACGATCTATTTGTTAAGGAAAACGTCTTTGACTTTATGGAAATTAGCTAAAGAATAAAAGTGATAGAATCCTTTTGTAGAATTGGAAATGTGATACATATCCGGCATGATGCAGGGAATATTCAGCCAGACATCATTTTTTATACCCAGCAGACATACATGATGTCCGGCCAGAACTCTGGCTTTTGGGTTTTTGTGGGGTTGCTTTCACTTTCAGCATTAAATCTTACAACTTTCCCAAACTTTGGACATTCTCATAAAGGACTCATTATCGAGTTATACGTAAAAATGTGATATCATGAGAATAAATGAATCGAATCCAAGATCTAATATATGGAATATGAGTGTTTTGATTAAGTGAACTAGTACTTGTTGACAGAGAATCGGAAAAGAAAATAAGAAATCAATAATTTTTTGAAATTATGTTTTGAAATTTTTCAAAACCTAAGCATGTATTCCATTTGGCTTCGCCTATGGATATCTCCATTAACAGATAATGTGGAATGAATAACTTTAAAAATTTATCAAAACTCTTTTAAATCACTTTTTACTATGAGTGGAAATGAATTTTAACCCTAATTTTATCTCAATTTGAATTCGATTTTTCATCCAAATTATCCCATATACACAACTATCATTAGGATTAGTCCGTGGGGACTAACCAGAGAATAAAGGAGTCACCACTCAATATCAGACACTGAGAATGATTTAAGACCACACTACATCTCTCGCAAGATCCGACCTTAAACGCGTTTAGGTCCGAAATGGTCCATTACTGATGCCTATATAGTATCCACTCTTAAAAGAGGATCCACATGTCTTTATAATGCAATCACACACAAATAATTTATACAGCATATAATCACATAAGGCAGTTTATATTTCATGCAGTAGCCAAACACTCATGAAAGCAATAATAAAGTATAATAAATAGCGAATGAAACATACTCGGTCAAATATATCTTGGATCCGACCGGATAAGTATATTAGCATTCTATGTCCGGCCAAAAATGCTGGATGTCCGGCCGGATTTAGTGCGTAAACTAGAAAGCACAGAACGCAGAAGTATGCATGAGATCAAATAACAAGGATATGTCATGACATGCTTGAAACTAGTAACCATAAAGTGCATAATCATGCATAGCGGTAATAGCAAGACAATGATAAGATAAACATAATGATCATATAACTGTAGTAATGATAAAGCATTAAAGAATGACACACATAAGTGGTATGTGGAGTTGTATCCCGAGCGTATACCATATTAATGTCCATTCGGAATCAGCCATGAAATTTATATCCGGATTTCCATCATATATACCACAAGAAGCAAGTGTACGCGGCCATATGTAGCCTCGTTTGTACAACTAGATTTTCTGTGTGACAAATGTATGTCCGACTGGACATAGAGAATTTTTGCGACCAGATATACGACATCAGTTCAGTAAACTAAAACACGAAAGTAAAATAATTTTGGGGCCCTCAGGTCTTTACCTTTTGTATTGTTGGCTCCGAAAATACCTCTGAAAGAAATATTGGGAATTTGTGTAACTATTTTTGATTTTCACATTTCAAAGAAGAGTCCCTCTTATTACGTGTGTTTGTTCCTCTTTTATAGTGTTTTAGGGTTTGGCTAATAAGGAATGATCTATTTGTTAAGGAAAACGTCTTTGACTATATGGAAATTAGCTAAAGAAGAAAAGTGATAGAATCCTTTTGTAAAATTGGAAATGTGATACATATCCGGCATGATGCAGGGAATATTCTGCCAGACATCATTGTTTATACCCGGCGCGGGCCGGCGGACATACATGCATGATGTCCGGCCAGAACTCTGGCTTTTGGGTTTTTGTGGGGTTTCTTTCACTTTCAGCATTAAACCTTACAACTTTCCCAAACTTTACAGGGTGTTCCCATAAGGGACTTATTATCGGGTTATACGTAAAAATGTGATGTCGTGAGAATAAGGAATTGAATCCAAGATCTAATATATGGAATATGAGTGTTTTGATTAAGTGAACTAGTACACTGAGAATCTGAAAAGAAAATATGTAATCAATGATTTTTTGAAATTTTTCAAAACCTAAGCCTGTATTCCATTTGGCTTCGCCTATGGATATCTCCATTAACAGATAATGTGGAATGAATAACTTTAAAAATTTATCAAAACTCTTTTACATCACTTTTTGCTATGAGTGGAAATGAATTTTAACCCTAATTTTATCTCAATTAGGTTTCGATTATTCATCCAAATTATCCCATATACACAACTATCATAATCTTTACCTCCATATGTTTCTATTCAATTTCAAGTTAAAAAAGAAGTAATCAAAACTAAAAAGAAAACGAAATGAATCCCCTTTAGATACAAACTTTTTACCTTTAATTATCATATAAATAAATTGGTCATAAAAATACAATTCAACAAATATTACACCACTCATTCATTCCAATAAATTAACATTGACTAGATACACATATATAGTGGAATATTCAAAGCAGATCGGCTCTCGACAAAGTGCCCAAATTAATTATGTGTTAATTCAAATCAAATGTTAACTAAGGTTATAAACATGCTAAAAATAATAAATAAATAGAAGGTGACCATTTCAAGTAATTGTCAACTCTTCTCAAATTTGCTATAGCAAAATCAATGTTGAGCTCTTTCCTTGCTCGTAATCCTTAGTGTTTATTTCTTGTTGTCAAAAGAAATTGCCAAGTTTTCTTTATGAAATTTAAATATGATTTTTGGTTTATTAAACCATTTACCCTTTGGATTTAGTTTTAAGTAAAATGCATGCTAGATTGCAATAAATTTTACCAATTGAATTAACTAACACTCATAAATATCATATTATGATAATTTTTATTTTGAAGCTTGATATAAATTTTGGGTCATTGATCTCTTGCAATCTAATAATGGATAAATTAATATCATTAAATGTTACTTTAACGTTTAGTATTTATTATTAGATTATGTAAGATTAATAATTCAAAATTTATGTTAAAATGACCCCACCAATTTTATTAATTGCTCACCTAATTAAACCGTATGTCTTCTAAAATATGTACTAATATTTATATCTATATTTATATTTATATTTATATTTATTTACCATACACCTTACTTATTATACTTCTATTGGAACGAATCCATCTACAAAACTAGTGTAAGAAAATTCCCACACCTATTAAAACGGAACTCGCAACTCAATTTGGCTTGTAATTGTTTATACGTAAAGCTATAATAATAATAATAATAATAATAATAATAATAAAAAATACTAAATCAAATGCAGTTCATTTTGTACTTTTGGCATGTGACAAATTTAATAATATCCACTAAGCAACAGCAACCAAATAGACACAATTATGGTATTTTATGGATAGTTGATTTGACCCATTAAAAGCTGGCTGTCTTTTTAAGTATTTAGATTGTTGATACATTAATTTATTTGATCCAAAAGTCAAAAGCACACCCTCTTAATTAAGGGGAAAAAAAAATATATTTTGACAAGTGCTAAAGGGCATTATATAGTATACTATAAGAAAAGGAAAGTATATAATATAAATAAATCAATCCCGGTTGTGATTTCGCAAAATAGAACATGAAAAATGAGCTCAATAGTTGATAAGAACATAAATAATCTTTAAACTAAATTTTATGTATGAATCAAACAAGATGGCTTTTAATTAGTAAATTTGATATAATTTTAATTAGTAAATTTGATATAATCTCATTCATACAACTTTTCTTTATGTTATACAAGTACTTGTTGCACTACCCTAATGAATTAAAATTGGATTTCAGTATTGTTTCGAGATTTATATGGGCTCCATCAGGGGTGGTCTTTGAACAGTTGATAGAAGTGATCGAATAAAACGTTTAAATTTGAGTAAAATTAGGGATTATAAGAAACGCATTCTCTGAATTCGAACGCATAACTTGAAAGTCAGATCCTAAATCATATATTACCAAACCACGCCTCCTTGAGACATTTTTTTTTATACACGAATACGAAGGACAATCTCTAAAACTTAAGAGGTTGCTAGGTAGACCAACTTTGGAAGAAGTCCCATATTGTACTTTTACCTTTCTACCCCTTAGCTTATTTGAGTGATTGAGTCTGTTAAAAACACTTCGAATGAACACATGAACATTATCCCATTCCTTCTCGAAGGCGTTGCAGTAATATATTTATTGTATCCCCTCCAATAGGCCACGTGACAGAACACGGAAATCCAACGGCTCGCATAATAAATAGTAAAAAAAATTGAATTATTTTAATTTATATGACCCCATGTAAATCGCGACCGTTGAATCGTGACCCAACGATTACGATTGTATTACGTGACATTGGAAGCGCGGTTGTAAATTTATTATTGCAGCGCTCCCGAACCCGTTCGTTTTTGCCAAATTGCCGAGGAACAGTATGATGATGATTGATGACATTCACAAGAATAAGAAATAACAAGAGAAAATTGTTCAAAACGCTGTGTTTTTAGTTTTACGATTCCATTAAAAAAAAAAACAACTTAAAAAAAATGAATCAAAAGTAAGATCTTAATGATAGATAATTGTACAGCAGCAACAAGTTCTGTTTGAAATTATTTGCACACTGCATAGAGAAGAGACGGCCATAATTTATGAATACCAGCTAATTCAGTTGGTAAAATCTCATGAACGAAAATGAAATATATGGAACTCCACGTATATGGGAGGACAAGAATTGGATTACTACGAAACTATTATACTCTTAATATAATACATTTAAGTTAATTTATACTCAAAAAAGGGGCAAACACACAGAAAAATAGAGTTTGCAAGTATTAATAAGTTCACATAAATCTTCTGACACCTCAACAAAATCACTATACAAAATTTTTCCTCTATTTATTTTTCATCCATACCTTCACAGGTTTGAATTTCGTAAAATTCAGAGATTTTACAAATAAATTATGTTAAGTTAACAAATACAGCAAGAGCTCATGAAAACATGGAGATATAGGTACCTTTTTTTGTGTATCACAGCATTGTTGACACTTGAAGAGGTTCACGGGACAAAAACGGCTGCCATATATAGTAGATCTGTCTCAATCTTCAATAATGCAGAGTTCTCTCTTCAGCAGCCAAAAAAGTGCCTTGGAAACTTGTGCATATATTAAATGAGAAATGCTAACGAGTATCCTAAGACATTCGTTAAGGATCCATTTTAGGAAAATTTTCATGGTAAACAGGAAAATGTAATTAATGTTTTGATAATTTTTTACATTCCTCATAAAAGTGATGTGAAAATTTTCCTAAAATTGATTCTTAATGAGTGCTCTTAGGACACTCGTTAGCAATAGCATGACCTTACTATTAATTATACGATGCAAAGATGCCTCCTAGCCTCAGCTTCCTGTTCCTTGGCAACCTGAGGATGGCAACTGCAGCACAGTTCAACAATTTTAAGATCGATAAGGGACAAGTTTCAAGAGATTAAACTATAATGTAACCCTCAAATACTAAAATAATTAGAAGGGTAATCTGACATTATAATTTTGTGATTTATGAATAAATATAAAATGAGGGGTAAAAGTCGCTTCTTTTTTTCTTTTACACAGATCATGATGAGATTTTTATATCATCATATTAATGTACTTTTAATGATTGAGCTAATATGACATATTATTGAAATTGCCTACAAGCACTCAAATAATAAAAACTATACTTAAGAGGGGTAAGTTGGGTATATGCCCAAATAAAGCGGCATTAAAAATTCTTTACAATTTTAAACCATTTATTTAGTATATTTACCAATTACACTTAGTGTGAATTTTTCTCAATCACAATCGATTACCAAATGCAAGTTTCTAAAGTAATATGCAATCTTAAAAAAAAAACTTGCGATAATTAAAAGAGTTTATGGATAAGAAAAATAACACCGAGATTTATAGTGGTTCGGCCAACAATGCCCAAGTCCACTCCTTCAAGCTGCGCTTGAAGCTTTCCACTATGTAAATGTGAATCCACACATTACACCATGAGTTTTTTGTGGCTCACTCACAAACCAAGAGTTTTGTCTCTTGGCTCACTTCAAACCTTTACACAAGAGTTTTATACCTAGGCTCACTCCAAACATTTACACAAATTCATCATTTTGAGTATGCCCACTCAACTAGGGATTTCACAACCACAAATGTTTGAAAGATTAGATTGTTTTACAACATCACTTAGGTACTCACAAGAGATATAGAAGATTAAAGATGTGAGTTGCTAACCCAAGTAAATCCAAGCTCACTAAATGGGTGGACAAGAATTTGATTACTACGAAACTATTATACTCTTAATATAATACATTTAAGTTCACTTATACTCAAAAAAAGGCAAACACACAGGAAAATAGAGTTTGCAAGTATTAATAAGTTCACATAAATCTTCTGACACCTCAACAAATTCACTATACAAAACTGGCTATCATACTAACAAAGATTTTCCTCCATACCTTCACAGGTTTGAATTTCCTAAAATTCGGAGATTTTACAAATAAATTATGTTAAGTTAACAAACACTGGAACAAATAAGCAAGAGCTCATGAAAACATAGAGAGATACATACATTTTTTTTGTGTATCACAGCATTGTTGACACTTGAAGAAGTTCACTGGACAAAAGCGGCTGCCATATATCGTAGATCTTTCTCAATCTTCAATAATGCAGAGTTCTCTCTTCAGCAGCAAAAAAATGCTTTTGGAAACTTGTGCATATATTAAATGGGAAATGTTTACTAGTGTCGTAATTATATGATGCAAAGATGCCTCATAGCCCCAGCTTCCACACTGTTAAAGACTGTTCCTTGGCAACCTGAGGATGGCAACTGCAGCACAGTTCAACAATTTTAAGATCTATAAGGAACAAGTTTCAAGAGAATAAACTATAATGTAACCCTCAAATACTAAAATAATTAGAAGGGTAATCTGACATTATAATTTTGTGATTTATGAATAAATATAAAATGGGGGTAAAAGTCGCTTCTTTTTTTCTTTTACACAGATCATGATGAGATTTTTATATCATCATATTAATGTATTTTTAATGATTGAGCTAATATGATATTATTGAAATTGCCTACAAACACTCAAATAATAAAAACTATACCTAAGATGGGTGAGTTGGGTATAAGCCCAAATAACGCGGCATTAAAAATTCTTTACAATTTTAAACCACTTATTTAGTATCTTTACCAATTAAACTTAGTGTGAATTTTTCTCAATCACAATCGATTACCAAATGCAAGTTTCTAAAGTAATATGCAATCTTAAAATAAAACTGCGATAATTGAAGGAGTTTATGGATAAAGAAAATAACACCGAGATTTAGAGTGGTTCAGCCAACAATGCCTACGTCCACTCCTTCAAGCTGCGCTTGAAGCTTTCCACTATGTAAATGTGAATCCACACATTACACCATGAGTTTTCTATGGCTCACTCACGAACCAAGATTTGTGTCTCTGGCTCACTCCAAACCTTTACACAAGTGTTTTATACCTAGGCTCATTCCAAACCTTTACACAAATTCATCCTTTTGAGTATGCTCACTCAACTAGGGATATCACAACCACAAGTGTTTAGACCCGGCCAAGATTCCGGTTCCAACAGGTTCCAGTTCCGGTTCCACACTCGTGGAACCGGGAACTGTCCGGGTCTACAAGCTTTTGAAAGATTAGATTGTTTTACAACATCACTTGGGTACTTACAAGAGATAAAGAAGACTAAGGATGTGAGTTGCTAACCCAAGTAAATCAAAGCTCACGATATGTATATTAAGATGTATGTGTATGAGCTTTTATAATCAAGAGAATATATGAATAAGAAGATTGATGAAACTTCTTTGTTTTTGCCTTTTATAAATGTATGAAAGTGTTAGAACTTAGCAAAAGCGAAATGGGGACTCAATTTATAGAGAAAAAGAAAACGACCCCCAACTATATGTCTTGAGACCGGTATGCCGGTCTGCAAATTTAAACGGCTATAAAATTGTGATCGTTGAGCACTGGTAAGCGCAAGCCTGATCGGTATGGTGACCGATATGGTTCAGACCGGTTCCAGTAACAGGTTCAAGGTTCAGGTAGACTGGTATGATGAACGGTAGGGTCTGGCCTGGTTCCATTAACGGTATTTTCAGAACACGGAGACCAGTATGCCGATATCAGGGACCGGTAGACCGGTTCCAATGCATAAAACTCAGGGTTTGAATTTTAAAACCATATGCACATGACTCCAATACAATATATGAATATGTAGGAATCCTATGAACTTAGAAATACTTGAACTAACACTTAATTATATTGAAAGATCTAAACTATAAATTTTCGCAAAATTTCTTCGTTTGAGCTTCAGATTTCACATCCATTTTGCTTTCTATACAGGAGCTGAACAACACCAAGATGTTTGAAACAACTTCAATGAAAATTGTGAAGCACTAAAATCAGCATAAAATTCGCCAAGACAGGAATTGGCCAAATCTACAATTCTTTCTGAGCACCAAAAAGGACAATAGATTGTGTTATAAATTTTCTCTTTTATTGTTAGTTATTTATTCTACATAAATTATTACTCAACTTTTGGACCACTAGATTAATACAACTTCAAATGATGGTAGATTATGTTTGTCAAGTATTATTCTATAAGTGCATAAATTATAGTTGTAAGCGTCATTGTACTTGATGAAGGATTTTGAGGATGCAACACTCACGACTTCGACGCATTTACAAAGCATTACAAAAAGATTCGATTCTCCTTCACATTTAGCAACTGTGTTTTCAACCTCCATTGACATTCAAGTCCATGTCCCTAAACACATTGAATGCCCTAGGAAGAAACAATTTTCAAGGAGTGCTTTGTACAATTAACTATTTTTTTTCTTTTTATGTCCATTTCATGGTGTCAAATGTTGTGATCTTTCGCTTATGGAACTCAACAAATCAGAGCTATAACTTGTGAAGTCTTGTACTAATTTTTGGGTAATATTAGACTTCCAAACTAGTCTCTCAAACAACCATTTCAAGTGAGGTGGCATTCATCCATTGGATGGTCAAATGGAGTAATAAGTAATTTTACTAGCTATGAAATTGGTCATTCAATGGGTGAGTGCCTACCTTAGCACCTAGGATCGAAAGATAGTACTTGGGAAAGTGTAGAATTATTCCTAATTTTAGTAGGGACAGATAATCTTTGAGACTGGATAAAATATGTTTTGATCTATGAGAGACTTCCAAAAGATTGGGAGTTCACTTTGAATAGTTGAAGGGTGTTAATAACTCAAAAGCTCTAGTGAAGAAATATTGAACAATCATGCGAATCGAAAATGGAGACTTTCCTTGGGGAGTTCATAGCTTTACTGCCTTGTTCAAAAGACCTAGTTAACGAAAAGATAGAGCTCTTACCAGGCACTAAACCACTGGCAATGGCCTCATACCACATGGCTCAAATAGGCTACTGTTAGGTAGAGTGACAAGCGTTTTTCACATAAACTTGTCAAATTTATGCTTTCAATGTTGCTTGTTTAGGACCAAGAAATAAAAAGCGATTCATATCAAGTCTTTTGGTGTGAAAGTACATAAATACTCTGAGAAATGTAGTTAAAACATAGGACAAAACAAATACAATGAACTCTTTAAACAAGATAGATTTAGATATGGAACGTGCAATAAACAATGTCCTTACATAATCCGAAATTTAGTAACATCCCCTCATCTGTTTAACCCAATTGTTTGACATACAAAGTTGTTAATTCTCCTTTAGTTCATTTTGAAGAAGCTAAGCATTAATTAATGAGATTAAACTTCCCAGTCAAGTAATCAACTAATTATTCAAACAAGGCTACCTTTAGCATAGAATACATGTGCTCGCTGATTCAAACATTAATCTTCGTTAAAATCACAACATTATTTGTGGTAGAAGTGGTCTTATCATTACCATAATGATATCATGTACTAAGACTGGCTCCAGTATAATGATTTTAAATGCTTTCTAATATACTTCACGTGCTTCTAGCACCAAAACATAAACAGAGGGGTACGAACATCACAAGACTCCAACAGTTTATGCTCAAAGTATTACAGTGATTAAAAAAAACCATGTGAACAGTGAATATCTAACCTTTATATACATCTGGCATGCAGCAAAATGAACTCAGCACGTTCTAATGGCTGCAAGGTAAACCAATTAGAATGTATCATCCGGAACAAATCCCCTTTGTAACATTTCATCATGGAAACGAAATGCCTCCTTTAAGTTGTTTTGGCTGACATGTCCATTGATCAATGTCGTGTATGTGGACTTATCAAGATTTAAACCTTTCTCACGCATTCTCCGAAGTATCAGCTCAGCCTCATGCATTCTTCCTTGACTACAAAACCCATTCAAAATGACATTATATGTAATAACATCAGGAACTAGCCTTTGATTTTCCATTGTGTTAACCAAAACAAACGCTTTGTCCATATTCTCTTCTTTAACAAAGCCATTAATAAGTGTGTTATATGTTATGCTATCAGGAACAACCCCTTTCAAAACCATCTTACTCAAGAATTCATCTGCTTTTGATGCATCACCAGAACGGCAATATCCCTTTATAATGATATTACAAGTAACAAGAGAGGGCTTAATACCTTCACTAACCATCTCATGCCACAACCTGAAGGCCTCAGTAACATGACCCATACTGCAAAATCCATTTATTAGAATTCCATATGATATGTAATTGGGGAAAATTTTTAGAGATATCATATCAGCCCATAACTCATTAGCTTTATCCATTTCACCAACCTTGCAAAACCCATCAATCAATGTGTTGTATGTCACAATATCTGGCTTGATACTCTTTTGGGTCATTATATCAAAAAGGTTTAGTGCTTTATTCATATTCCCGTCCTTACAATGTCCATGAATAAGTGTGGTGAAAGTATAAAAATCAGGAAACACACCCCGTTCCACCATCTCATTAAACAGCTCCTCTGCATCAGTGAGCATTTTTGCCCTGCAGAGCCCATACAAAATAGTATTGTATGTAACCACATCCATAACACAACCCTGAGCTATCATCTCATCACGCATCTTCAGTGCCTCCGACATGATACCATTTCTACAATACCCATTAATAAGAATAGTGTAAAGCACATTATCCGGAACCAATCCTGCGCTCTTCATTTCACTGAAGTACACTATTGCTCTATCAAGCTGTCCATTCCTCGAGAATATTCCGATCAGTGAACTAAAGCTAACTATATCTGGAATAACACCACGTCGAGACATTTCACAGAAAATCTCTTCAGCTTCGGAGATATTTTCTTTTCTACAGCTCGCGACAAGCAGAGTGTTATAAGTAGCAGTGTCAGGGCTTAAACCCATTCGCAACATCTCATCCAAAATTTCTTTCGCTCTATCATATCTTCTCTTCTTGCATAAACCATTTATAAGGGAATTATACGTGAAAACACCAGGTTTCAACCCCTTACTCGACATTGAGTTCATCAACTGAAAAGCTTCTTCCAAAAGCCCTTCACGACAATATGCATTGATCAGCGTATTATACGTCACAGTATCTGGATAAACCCCTTTCTCTTCCATTTCATATAAGTAAGACTTAGCATCATCAATTTTATGATCTTTACATAATGCATTAACCATTATATTCAATGTATAAATATTCAATTCAATCCCACTTCTAACAACCTCTGCATATACTTCCCGTGCCAAGTCAACCCAACCAATCTTCACTAAACCACCAAGAAGACTATTGCAAGCATTAATAGAGAAACAAATTCCTTTATTTCTCAGCAAACGAAACGCCTCTGATGCTTCTCTCAACTTTCTAGCTTGCACATAGGTCCTAATCAACAAATCAAAAACCAAACTACTGGACTCGCAAAGACTATATGTAGAGATCAAGGCCTCAACAATTTCTAAACGTGAAACACCACTTTTTCTAACCATTCTAAGAATCAAAGCTTGTGCATCGGATATTCTCCTACCACGCACCAAAATGTGGATCATAGCACTTAAAGACATGGACGAATGTTTAAAATTTGGACAATTCAAGGAAATAAAGTCAATAAATCTCTGAGCGAGTTGCAAATTATCACGCAAACGATATAAAACCTCAACGGCAATTAATGGGTTTAACCGAAACTGATAGCTACGTAAAGAATTTACATTACCTTGTTTTAAATTCAACAAGATTTTCTCAACTATGAAAGATTCTGACACTGACCCAGTTGATGAAACCTGTTCTTGATTTGAATTCAGAGAGGTTTTGCTAGAAGCAGGGGTACGGATGGGGTTAGGATTAGGGTTTATTAGAGTGTGAAGAGACGTTGCTTCGCGGGTTGTAATGATTCTGAGAGTGAAATTTTTAAAAGGCAGCCTATGAGTTTTTGGCATTATTGGAAATTGTTTCGTGATGCGGTGTTTTTGAGAGGATTAATAGTTTTGGTTTAGAAATGAAACAGAGTTTTTTGAGTTTACGAACACTGACACTAATTTCAAAAAAAAAAAAAAAAAAAAAAGGGGACACTGACACTGTAATGAGGAAGGGACACAGGAAGGGAAGAAGCTCCGACACTCTCCGAGTCGGGAAACAAATGAAACCTTCTGAATTTTGCGCAAATATCGTGTTGGGTTATTAATTTTTATCATAATTACCTATTAAGTTTTGTGGTTCCAACGGTAGCCCCAAATCGGTGTGGCTAGGTGGAAAACGGCATAAAATTTGATTATTAGGTCATGAATTTAGGTTTAAGGATGTATTTTTTTATAAGACTCTAGATAGTCGGAGATTTTACATATTCCACTTAAATTGAGGTCAGATGATTTGGCAGCGTGATTTCTAACATTTTCAAAAAAAAATATTATAATGATATAGTATAAAATGTAATGATGTTTAATTATTAGAACAATATGGCCTAATACATAATCATAAAAAATTATAAACTTAATAAGTAATTATATAAAAAAAATGTATATAAAACATGTATTGCCGACATAACATCTCTGAATGGATCAAATAAGCGTAGGTCTCAGGCAACTTGGGAAATAAAAAAACTACTCGAATAAAGGGTATAAATAGGACACATGCATTAAACTAAAGATATTAAGCATAACACATTGGAAAATCATAGAGTTACCTAGTAGCGAATGTATTAAGGGGTCAGTTGGGACAACTATTATATTTTATTAATTTATTATATAAATATAGATTAGAAAATATCAATAATTAAATAACACTCATAAATACATTAATTTTTTAATTTTTTAAGTCTTACTATTTTAACATAATATATAGGCTAAAGTCCAAATTAATTAAAAAATTTCTAATAAACACTTTTGCATCAATCTAATTATTAAACATGTCTAAATTAAAACAGATAATAAAAAATAATAATCACTATTTCTATAATTCCCTAATCCCTATCGATTTCTTCATTTCTCTTCAACTTTGACTTTTTTTCCCACTACAAGCAATCAACGGTTCAGTATTTGACTACATTTCTTTTTAAATCCACTCATTTATGTGTTTTTCCATTTGCAAATGAATAGAGATTTCAGTACATTTAAAAAAAAAAAAACATGTTTATGCTTAAGTTTGATTATTGAACTTCTAATTTATGAATATATATTTGTAGTGATTTTTTCACTAAATTACGTCGTGTACAATTATAATGTATAAAAACATATCAATATAAATATAAATATTTTATATGTTTTTTAGTTAACTTTGCCCCAATGACTTAATTTTCTGATTACGCCACTAAGTTATCTTACGGGGAGCTAATCACACCTACGAATGATATACATATAATTGTTACTTTAGGTTCGCTCATTTCAGTGATATACTTCTATGCGGATTGTTCCAAAAAGGGATTATGTTATTTCAATAAATACATTAAACCGAATTCAATTAGATTACCCATTCACATTTTAAAAGATTTCACAAAACCCTCCTCATTTAATTTTTAACTTTTCCAATATCGTCTTGCTATTTCTCCACCATTTCCTCTTGCAATATAAAAAAGAGAGACGAGACGTCCTAAAATATAAATATATTCAGATGAACCTTCTCTTATATCCTAGATTGACCTTTGATACACGATCCATACTTATAAATATTGGTCATGTAATTTAGGTATTCTCAAAAACTTTAGAATAATCGAAATAGTAATCATGTAATTGCAATGTGAATCACATTGTTCCCAGGAGATGAGTCTTAGTGGTATAAGACTTTCAATTTACGAGAAATGCTAACGAGTGCCATAAAGACACTCATTAAGAATCCATTTTAGAAAAGTTTTAATATGAAAAAGAAAAAATAATTAATATTTTGACAATTTTTTACAGCGAAAAATTTCTTAAAATGAATCATTAATGAGTGCCCTTATGACACTCGTTAGCATGACTCTTAATTCATTTACTTAAGTCTTGGTTTCGAATCCAATGAATGTATTTATTGTAAGAGTATGAGGCAGTCGAAGGTTTAAGTTTGGTTCAGATAATTTGACGGTGAGATTTCCAATGTTTCAAAAAAAAAATTATGGATGAAGTGTAATTAGTAATTTATGAAATACATTCGAGTATTTAATTTAAATATATTATTCTTAGATTTTTTATAAAGGCAAAAGCCCAGCCCATATGAGAATTATAACATGGACTTTGACCCAATCTCCTCCAATACAGTGGGTCGGGTTGATCGTAAGAAAACCACCGTAATATATATTTATTTAAAGATAATGTTCGAGGACTGAGGAAAGTCACATCTTCAACGAGGATAATAAAAGTCATCTTAGCACAATAATAAGAAGAACTAATCGTATACTTTACTAAGACGTAAAATCATATATAAATATTGATGAAGTTTTTTTTTTTTTTTTTTTATTTAGCCGGGGTGTCCGAGTCAGTTTACGCACACCTGAATTAAAATTATGATGAAATTATACTTATTGTAAACACAAAGAAGAATGTGACATTAATTATAGCAGTGATTTATACAACGTTGTCGTTTCACGATAAACGTGTTAAAGATGTGTAAAATGGGTGAAGGTTTAGTTTTTTCAAGGAGAAATGAGTTGTTACGTGAATAGATTATTCATGCATAATTTTAGGGATATATTTTTATTTATTTCATAATTATCTTTGATTATTATTAGTTTGTTATATATAAACACAAACATGTAATACTAGTATTAAGTTATTGTTCTAAGCTTGTAAATTATATTTATTGTTCTAAGCTTGTAAATTATATTTACAATATTCACACTTTATTGCATCCAATAGGCCACAAATTTTATAAGTTTTTGATGTTAGAATATTTTATTATAATTATGGGCTTATATTAATTGTGATACGGGTTTTAATATAAAGCGCTAAGATAATTGGTTTTTTTGTAATAGAAACTGTGAAGCCCAATTATTTGATCTAATAAAGTGGGCTGCAACTCTATATTATTTGATGTGTGGATATTAGAGCGGGCTCTAGATTTGTTATGGGCTTTTGATGGATGAGCTCATTACACTTTATAAATTAATGAGTTAAGGTATCACTCTCACTCCCCTACATAGCTTACTCTATAAGCTGCCTTAATTGATTAATCTCCTCTCTCTCTATTATTTATGAAAATGACTTATGCATTATTAAGATAATGAAGTGATGTGAAGCTTATTTGATAAGCTTCACACCTCATCACTCTCATCACCTTTGTTGTTATAAAGGAAGCATATGTGTGAGTACATTTGCTGTGTGTGAGAGATATTGCCGTGAGCAATATAAAGGGAAAACAAGAGAGGAGTGCGAAATGAAAACATAGGCTTTCATAAGGAAATAAAAGGCTTAAGGCATCAGAAGCTTAATAAGGACGAGTAAGTTTCTCACCATCAAGAAGTGAGGAGCAGAAGGTGATCTCCTCAGTGCAACTTATCAACAGATCTACAGAAATTTCTGTTGCAGATATGGATTCTAAATCAGGTACGCTCCCTGGATCATCCGAACAATTCATTAAATTGTATTCTAAGCTCTTGTGTTAAATGTCATGTTGCAAATAAATTCTAACATTTGGTATCAGAGCTTCAGGAACACAATCTTAGAATCTATGGATTTTTCATAAAATTAAAGAAAAATCTGATGAATTTTTCTGATGGATTTTTTGTTAGATCCATATTATTTTGATCTGTTGATGGTTGTTAATAATTGATTCAATTTTTAAGCACATAAGGTTATTGGATTAATTATTAATTCAGATCTGTAAGTTTTGGATTTATAAAAACTGAAATATGGTGATAGAAGTTCAGATCTGGGATTAAGGGATGAGGCAAATATTGAATCTGGATGAGAAAATCATGAGAGAAAAGTAAAATTACTTTTCGCATATATGAATTTACCTTTAAAGCAAATTATTGCTTTTATTTCTGAAAGTTGAAAAGTCAAAAGGCATGTATTGATTTTGAATTCAGCAGCAATATAAAATGAAAGATGATAATTTCATCAAAAATGATATACTTACACACACTTATCCCTAAAGTTTTCACAACTCTCTCATTGTAGCTACAGTTATTTACTGTAGTTCACTGTAGCTACAGTGAGAGAGTTGGGAAAAATTTAGGGATAAATGTGTCTAAGTATATCATTGCTCTAATTTCATTTTGCTGGGTAAGGCTGTGCTGACAGCTTCTTGATGAAGTTGTCTGTGCGTGAGTTGCACGCGTGCATGTACCACACGTGTAAGCCCATTTTCGCTAATATCCATCAGGCCCTTGGATAATGGCATATAGATTCCCTGGATAATAGCATACAGGTCTCAGCTATTATATTTGATTTATGGACTTCATTTTAATTTCAGTTTTATCCCAAAAATTAAAAATAAAGTCATATTTAATTTTGTGTGACAATTTAAGAGATAAATTGTTATCTCATAAAATTTCATTTATACATGGGTATAAAAATTGTCATTTTTAGAGAGAATTAATTGTCTCTCATAAAGAAAAATTTCAATGCAATTAATTTATTTGTGATAGAGATAAATATAAGAATTAATTTATGGACAATTTGGCCCATTGTCTATAAAGAATAAAATTACATTATAAAGGTTATTTTACAAAATAATATAAAGTGTATTCCGGTGTGAGAATTGCTTATGAGTTTAGTGGAACTGCAGCCACCAAAGTGACATTTTTCACTGAATCTTTTAAGTGATGACGGTCTTGTATGTTTTAGGAATGTTTCCATTTTTTGATGTACATTCTTCTGTCCAAAGATGTGGATTGTATGTTAAATTTTAGAAATGTTACATATGAGACATATGATTGGGAATGAACTGGTCTGAGTGGTTTATTCACCCAAAGGTGGTAAACTTACGAGGATGGATAAGTTTCTGAATCGTCTTAAATGAAGAATTTTTAATTACATATTGTATATTATGCCCAAAGGTGTTTATACAATGATGTGCTAAAATTCTTAGTATAATACTCTTTTATGACTTGGAGTATTTATTATCTTGTGTTGTGCTTAAACTAAAGAATTGCATTGTTATTTATTTTTCAGTCACCTTTTCAATAACAACAACAATGTGACTATAGAGATGTTTACTGCTCCAATTTTAAAGTGTGGAATAGAGATGTACAGTGGCTATGGAATCAGCAGATATAGATCTTGCTATGAATACTCCTAAGCCAGCTGATATTAATAGTTATAGTATTGATACGGATAAGCAGCTGCATACAGTATGGCATAAGTCAAATCGCATGTGCGATTTGACTATAAAGAGATCAATTCCTGAGCATTTGCTAAGTGGTCTTCAAGAAACCTCTATAGCAAAAGATTTCTGACAGCAGTATCTGAAAGATATAAAGTCTCAATCAATGCAGAAATTGGTACCATTCTGAAGCAATTATACTCAATGAAGTATAATGGTAACGGAGGTGTTAGGGAGTACATTTTGATGATGATCCATATTCAAAACAAGTTGAAAAATCTTAACATTGTTATTCCTGATGCTTGCATTGTCCATCAAGCATTGAATACTCTGCCTACAGAGTTTGGTACAATTGTAACTACTTACAATTCGAGGGAAGAACCATGAAATGTTAATGATTTAATTGCCATATGTGTTGCTGAGGAAGAGAAACTTAAGGCAAGACATACATATACAACTCTAATTATTTCTAAGTCTCGCAAGAAAGGTAAGAAATCTAATTTTTCAGCTTCTCGTAATGTTCAGAATTACAATAAAACTGGTCAGGCAAGTGTTGTGTGTGGTACTAAAGGTGTCTTCAAGAAAGAACTTAAATGCTTATTTTGTAAAAAGAAATGACATAAGAAGTCAAAGTGTTATAGGTATAAAGTTTGGTTAGAGAAACATGTGCATACAGGTAACTCATTGGTTTTTATTGTATGTGAATCCAATTATGTTAATGCCACATCCAGTTCTTGGTGGCTTGACAGTGGAGCAACTAATCACGTTGCTTTCACATTGCATTGATTCATAAACAAGAGGAAACCAAATAAGGATGAGTCCAAGCTCGTAGTTGACAATAATGAATTGGTGGAAGTACATTATGTTGGAGATGTTTGTTTAAAACTAGACTCCAATTATGAACTTGTTTTGACAAGTGTTTTGTATGTACCATCTTTTAGACGAAACTTGATATCAGTATCTGTACTCGACAAACAAGGTTATGGTTTTGAGTTTAATACATGTTTTGTATATGTATATTTCAACTCAAATAAAGTTGGCCATTGTGTTTTGTCATACTGTTTGTACAGTCTATGTTTAGCATCAAGTGAGTTCTATTCCAATTCATATAATGTTGAACAAATTGCCAAAAGACCCTTAATAAATGAAAAGTCATCCATGTTGTGGCATAAAAGACTTGGCCACATTTATAGGGAAAGAGTAAAAAAAGTTAATAAGGTATGATATCCTCCATACTCTTGACTTCAGTGACCTATAAACATGTGTTGATTTTTGTAAGGGTAAACTAACCAAAATAAAGAAAAAAGAATCCACTTGTAGCTCTGATCTTTTACAAGTTATTCATACAGACATAAGTGGACCTTATTCACCCACAATTTGCAATAATAAATATTATATAACATTCATTGATGATTTTTCCCGATATGGATATTGTACTTGATTAAGGAAAAGTCTGAAGCTCTTGATAAATTCAAGATCTTCAAGACTGAAGTTGAGAAATAGCTGGGAAAAATTATCAAGATTGTTAGGTCTGACCGGGGGTGGTGAGTATTATGGTAAACACGGGGTCGATGGAAAAATAAAGGGACCGTTTGCCAGATACTTAGAAGATTGTGGAATAGTAAGTCAATTTACTATGCCAGGTAGTCCTGAACGGAATGGTGTGGCCGAAAGGCGGAATCACACCCTTCAAGAGATGGTAAGGAGTATGATGTCTAGAACTAATCTCCCAGACTTCCTTTGGGGTGAGGAGGCAATTAAAACGGCCTTATATATCCTCAATAGAGTTCCAAGTAAGTCTGTTTCTAGAACTTCTTTCGAAATATGGAATGGTAGGAAACCTAGCATGAGTCACCTTCGTGTTTGGGGATGTCCTTCAGAAGTACGCCTTTATAATCCCACTGAAGGTAAGTTGCAATCCAGATCTAGTAGTTGCTATTTTATAGGATACCCTGATCATTCTAAATGCTACAAATTCTACTGTAGAGAATGGAGTTATAGGATTGTAGAATCACAAACAGCTAAGTTCTTGGAATTTGATGTGGCTGATAATGATAATCATACAAAATCTCAAATCAAGGACAACAGACCAATATTGTTCATATACCTATACCCATACAGTCTGAGACCTTAGAACCTACACCTGCGACTAATCCAGTTATGGAGGAGGAACCCATACAGGTAAACGTGGTTCCGCCATTACAAGATATAGCTGCAGAGGTTCCATTGAGAATGTCAACCAGGGTAAGGCGGTCTGTTGTTCCCTCTGATTATGAAGTTATCTAAATGAGATTGATTATGACATAAGTCACTGTGTTGATCCAACAACTTTTAAATAAGCTGTTTCTAGTTCTCAATCCGATCTATGGTGGAATGCAAAGAGAGATGAAATGCAGTCTATGGGATATAATGGTGTGTGAGAGCTTGTTAAATTACCTGAAGGTTGTAGACCTATTGGCTGTAAATGGGTCTATAAGACCAAGAAAGACTCCAAAGGGAATATTGAGAGGTTTAAGGCCAGATTAGTTGCCAATGGATTTACTCAGAGAGAAGGAATTGATTATACTGAAACTATTTCTCATGTATCTTCTAAAGATACATTTAGAGTAATCATGGCACTAGTAGCTCATTATGATTTAGAGCTACATCAGATGTATGTTAAAACTGCATTCCTAAATGGAGATTTAAGCGAAGAGGTCTATATGGTACAACCTGAAGGATTTCAGAAATATGGTGAAGATCATCTTGTTTGTAGACTTAAAAAGTCTATTTATGGTTTGAAACAAGTCTCACGGCAGTGATACCTAAAGTTTGACAATGTAATCTCCTCTTTAGGCTTTGTGGAAAGTAACGTTGATAGATGCATATATATCAAGATCAGTGAGAGCAAATATATCTTTCTCATTCTCTATGTAGATGATATTTTGCTTGCATGTAACGATCTAGGAATGCTGCATGATGTAAAGCAGTCATTGTCTAGGCATTTTGATATGAAATATCTTGGAGAAGCATTTTTTGTTTTGGGTATTGAAATCCACAGAGATAGAACTCGAAAGGTATTATGTCTCTCTCAGAAGACATACATTGAGCGGATACTGAAGAGATTCAGTATGCATGATTGTAAATCTTGGGATGTGCCAATTGCTAAAGGTGATAAATTGAGCCTGACACAGTCACATGAGAATGAGGTTGAGAGAGAGTCCATGAAGGTAGTGTCATATGATAGTGCAGTAGGAAGCCTGATGTATGCACATGTATGTACTAGACCTGACATTGCATTTACAGTTGGTGTACTGGGAAGATTTTTATCTAATCCCGGAAAGGAACATTGGACTGCTACCAATAGAGTTTTTCGGTATCTTAAGGGGACTACAGATTACATGTTAACATACAGAAAGGTTGAGAATCTTGAACTAGTAGGGTATACAGAATCTGACTTTGCTGGTTGTTCAGATGATAGGAAATCTACCTCAGGATATGTGTTTATGCTAGCAGATGGAACTATATCTTGGAAGAGTGTCAAGCAGACACTTGTAACTTCTTCCATAATGCAGGCTGAGTTTGTAGCATGTTTTGGTGCATCGTCACAGGCTGTTTGGCTACGAAATCTCATTAAAGAATTGTCAGTTGTTGACTTCATTTCTAGACCTATAAGGTTATATTGTGATAATATTTCAGCTGTATTATTTGCGAAAAATAATAAGAATATCACTAGGTCAAAACATATGGAGGTCAAATACTTGACAATTAAGGAGTTAGTTAAGAAAGGTGACATTCTTGTAGAGCATATCAGTACATATGATATGATTGCTGATCATTTGACCAAATGCCTTCGACCCATTATTTTTGTAAAGCATGTTGCTTGTATGTGTTTGGTAAAGTCTTTTGATACCCTAGGTTAGTGGGAGGCATCATTGCTATATGTTATTTTGTTTGTACATTCGTACATGTATTTTGTATTTTGCAATGATTATCTATAAAGTGCATCTTCATTGGAAGATATTAATGTTTATTGTTTGATATATCATTGTGTAAAGTCTTATGATGTGGGTGTCAATCATAAGCATTGGCTTGGGGCATAAAGTTATAAAGCTTTGTTGGTATGTCTTGTGACACATAAAGTTTATCTTGGGATAATAAAGACATACATGTTTATTATTTAAGCCTTGATTTCTCATGTGGCCTGGGCTGCATAAGGTAGAGAAATTGGTGACCGATAAGAGAAAATAACACATGTATTTTAGATCATAAAGTGGGTGCTATTGTATTTGACTGCTCTATCACATCTTGTTTATGTCGATAAGGTTGTTTGATATACATGACCATGAAATGAACTATATTGCATTATAATGTAGGTACCGCCATGATTCTATATCTACGATCTTATTGGACGGAATGGTATACTAGAGTCGTTTCTGAACCAATTTTGGATCCATAAAATTTTCTTAGCATTAAAACATCCACAATTGATATCGCCCAAGTGAGAGAATGTTAGAATATTTTATTCTAATTATGGGCTTATATTAATTGTGATACATGTTTTAATGTAAAGCGCTAAGATAATTGGTTTTTTGTAATAGAAACGGTGAAACCCAATTGTTTGATCTAATAAAGTGGGCTGCAACTCTATATTATTTGATGTGTGGATATTAGAGCGGGCTCTGGATTTGTTATGAGCTTTTGATGAGTGAACCCATTACACTCCATAAATTAGTGAGCTAAGGTCCCACTCTCACTCCCCTACATAACTTACTCTATAAGCCGCCTTGATTGATTAATCTCATCTCTCTCTATTATTTATGAAAATGACTTATGCATTATTAATGCATTATTAAGATAATGAAGTGATGTGGAGCTTATTTGATAAGCTTCACACCTCATCACTATCATCACCTTTGTTGTTATAAAGGAAGCATATGTGTGAGTACATTTGCTGTGTGTGAGAGATATTGCCGTGAGCAATATAAAGGGAAAACAAGAGAGGAGTGCGAAAGGAAAACATAGGCTTTCATAAGGAAATAAAAGGCTTAAGGCATCAGAAGCTTAATAAAGACGAGTAAGTTTCTCACCATCAAGAAGTGAGGAGCAGAAGGTGATCTCCTCAGTGCAACTTATCAACAGATCTACAGAAATTTCCGCTGCAGATATGAATTCTAAATCAGGTATGCTCCCTTAATCATCTGAACAATTCATTAAATTGTATTTTAAACTCTTGTGTTAAATGTCTTGTTGCAAATAAATTCTAACATTTGAATCATCTTCTAATACATCTTTTTTAACTTAAGTATCGAAATATTTTTGTTGGTAACAATCTCAACGACCCATAAATGTGTTTTGTTTTATGGTTTGAAAGAATATAATCGAAGAATAGCTTAGAAACATATGTATTTCCCTCAATGATATAAATTTATTTGTTGGACAACAAAATCGAACTCAAAAAATTCGAATTATTTTTTTATTGATTTATTTACGGCGTAATTAATTTTATATCGTGTTAGTTTTTATTCTATATTGCCAACCAATATTGGATTGCTGTGTATTATAACTAGGAAAAAAAAAATATTCGAACCCAACTTGGATCTTCAAAGATTCGAGAAATTCGGATTGGCAAAATAAAAAATCAATTAAGATTGGGGTGGAAGATTTGTCCGACCCAAATATAAATGGTTTTGAATTTTTAATAAAATAAAAAAATCTATAAATATAATTCGAATGAGGATCTAGATTTTTAAAAAAAAAAAAACATATAAGACAAAAAAATCAAGACCAAATATTCTCACATTCCGATTATTATTTTCAGATGTAAATTCGGATCCATAAAATCAAATATGCATATAAATATATAGTAAGATCCGAGTATATATATATATATATATTTTTGAATATAAGAGAAATCACACGTAATTCACCCCTAATTGGCTTGCAACAAATTTTGTGCCATAATAGAAGACATATATTTTTGGATGCTGACATGTCAGAAAATAATTGGACATAAGACCTCACAAGTACGTGGTTTTAGTTAAAAACTTTAAAAAACTAAAAAAGGTAACGATCCAATATGTCATCAATTTTATTACTGGATGCGGTACATTTTCATTTGAGATACACTCTGTCAAAACAAGAACTCCTAAAGACTCCATGACAGCCTCGCACATATTAACTCCTATAAAACTGAATCATATTCCGCCACGTGTAAAATCAACGATGCCAATACTTATCACATTGACCAGCATACTGCCCAATCCCTAATTTTCATTGGCTGTGATTGCTATTAAGTGACAGACACGTAAGGATGTAAATATCTTTTAAATGAGCAAAATTAATCTTGTAAACGTTACAAAGTAAAATAAAAACCCTATCAGTTTTTTTTTTTCCTTCTTCTTTGTCTCCGATTCCGTTAGAGAGAGAAAAAGAGACAATAGATCCAGGTACTAACCCTAAATCTCTTTCATCTTCGATTTTTCTTCTCGTCGCTTATCCAGGTACTCTATCGTCAACACAGCTTATTCTCTGTCATTTTCTTCTTACTTTTTATATCTTTAAATTTTTCTCTGGATTTGGTCAACGTGAATGAAGACTGTTTCTGGATTTATATCTTTAAATTAATTTTCAAAATTGAATTAATTTTGTTTGTTGTATTGATGTTTTTGTTTTGATTTGTTCAGTTGAAGGCGTTTTCTTTCTGTGATTTTGTTAATTCGACCGCATAACAATGAAGAACTGTGAACGGATTGCGAATTTGGCTTTAGCAGGTTTGCGATTTTAACTCCTTAGTTGTTCATGAGCTTGATTGACTCTATTGTCTATTGTGATTGATTGAAATTCTTATCTTGTTTGTATGTCTTGTCACTTGTGTTTATAATCATCGACTCAAGACTATATGTAGTTGAAAAGCAATGAATTTTTTTTTTGTTGTAGGTAATGTACATACAATATGAATAATTTGAAACAGAAATGGGTTTGTATCAACTTCAGATGCCTGTTAATGCTATATATGTGCAAAATAAATTTCTTTGATATTGGGGTCAAGTATCATTATATTATAGAGTTTTTTGTTTTGTTATAGTCTTATAGATGATGAGTTTTTTTACTGAAGCTATTACATTTTTTGGTTTTGAATTTTACTTGTGGAGAACCACAATGCTCGTGTGTTAACAAATTGGTGTGCTGATCTTTGTCCTGCAGACAAAAGTCATGTGTATCTCTTGGTTAATCATATGTTACAAGGTTAAAAATTGTAAAGTTTGTTGTAATATGATAATATCAATGCTAACTTTGTAAGAGTTAGTAAAATCAGAGATTGAAGATTTAGGATGGGATGGGAGTGATAAGATTTTGAGAATTGTCATTTGGTTAACTGGAAGTGAGTTTGTCGGGAATGATGAGATTTTGAGGATTGTCATTTGGGTAACTGGAAGTAAGTTTGTCGTGTTGTTTTCTGAGAATTTTCTTCAATTGGGCAAGTTCATAACATGCTATTACTGTATGTTAAGTATAGTTGAGGAAGCCTTTTGTAGATATTTATTAGTGAAAACTGAAAACCTTATTTTAGCGATGCTTTAGTTTAGTGTGAATATAACAATCCTGTGGTTTTCTGCCATGTCTTTAAAACCAGTGATTTTTTTTTTGTACTGTACCCTTCCTCTTAAGCAACTCTCTTTCTATTCTGTTTACAGTTATTCGTGTTCCCTTCTTTTAGACATTTTATTCATTCTTTTTTATTAGAACACACTATTTGAAATTTATTACAACTGATTCTAGCATAAGAGGGTGTCAATATGATAAATCTGGCTTATGTCTTGAATGTGATATACACATTAGATAATTAGAACACTTTTACTTTTGCCTGTTGGGGAGCTTGACCATTTTCTTTTCATTAACATGATTCATGGTTGCAGGTTTAACGTTGGCACCTCTTCTCGTGAAGGTAGATCCAAACATTAATGTTATACTGACAGCATGTCTCACAGTTTATGTGGGCTGCTATCGCTCTGTCAAGTCAACTCCACCATCAGTAAGTACATCAGATTGATGCTACACAGCCTTGTCTACTTCTTGATCCTTTTTACTTATTACATGGCTTCCTAATAATCTTTTCTGTATCTTATTTTGAACACAGGAGACAATGTCTAATGAACACGCTATGCGCTTTCCTTTTGTTGGGAGTGCTATGTTGTTATCACTGTTCTTACTTTTCAAGTTTCTATCAAAAGACCTGGTTAACGCTGTATTGACATGCTACTTCTTCGTTCTTGGAATAATCGCTCTTTCGTATGTTCTATTTTATGAATTTACAACTAATAGAAGTTGAGTTAATTGTGTTCTTTTTACGTCATGATCACGTGTATCATCTTCTCCATTTTGATAGGGCGACAATCTTACCAGCTATGAAACGCTTCTTGCCAAACCATTGGAATGAGGACCTTATTGTGTGGCATTTTCCATATTTTCGTTGTATGTAACCTCCTTGTAGCTCTTTCTATGTAAATTCTTGTTTTCATATATATCCATTGATTTTACTGACATGTTCCATCAAATGCAGAATCATGGTTTTAGATTCCTAATTTTCTGTTACTTTTTCAGGGTTGATTTTGGGAAAGCTCTTTTCTCAAATCAATTTGCTACTTATATACTGTTTTCAAGTATTAGTTTTGGAAGAGAGAATGAAATAGATGTGATAAATGAAGGAATTGCAAAAAAAAAAAAAAAAAGAACATGCCATGTTAGCTAGTTCCGCCTCTTCTTTTTGGTTGATAGTATTCGTGCATTCAACATTGAACTGTTTTCTTGTCCCACATTCCATTTTTATTAGGAGGAGGGATGGATGCCATTGGTCCAATATATGTCATTGGCTTTTGTCACCACTGTTCTCGTATTTTCTTGTGTAACAATTCGATTCAGGTTGGGAGATGGATTAGATAATTTGGTACTTTTGCATCACTAGTAGTAGCACTCATAGTTATTAGACGCGCACCTAGGGGCTCCTCTCGTAGAGAAGCAGTGCATTGATGGAGGCGTGCACCTCTGTGGAAGTTTAATTTTTAATTTTAAAAATTATTAAACCCTTAAAGTAACTTGAAAAAATAAACTAAACAGAGGCTATGTGACACCAGTGTTAAAAATACGTTTCGAGGCGGCCGCCTCGCACCGCCTCACGGCGTCGGCCCTCGAGCCCGCCTTATACGCCAACAACCGAGGCGGCCGCCTTTCACCGATGAGGCGGCCGCCTCACGCAGACTCGGCGCGAGGCGGCCGCCTCGCGTTCTTGTGCCATTTTTTTATTTTTTTTTATTTTTACCATTGAAACGACGTCGTTTTGGGGGTGCCAAAACGTCGTCGTTTTGACTTCTTTATAAAAAAAAAATAATAAGCGTAAAATCATTTTACAAATTCATTCCATCTTCATCTAGAGTTTCTTCTCAGCATCGGCGCATCTTCTCAATTTCGTCTAGGGTTTCTCGTCTCAGCATCGACGCATCAGCTTCTCGACGTGTCTTCTTCAGCTTCTCGGCGTTCATCTTCAGCTTCTCGGCGTTAAAAAATAATGCAACTTATATAATCAAATTAAAAAATAATACAACTTATATAATCAAATTAAAAAATAATACAACTTATATAATCAAATTAAAAATAATACGACTTTATGTTATTTGTTAGGGAAAGAGAAAGGGAAAGCTCCACAATTAGTGGATGAAGACAATACAAGTGAAGGAGGTTCTTTGGATGATGACCCATCTGATGACGACAGAGATTTTGACCCAAGCTTCATGCCGCTAGACACTAATGATAGTTTATTTAAGGATTAGTTATCAATAATTTTTGAACATACTATGAATTATGAAGAAAGTAATGTATTTTGGATTACTTATCAATTGTTTTTTGAACATATTATGAATTATGAAGAAATGAATGTATTTTGAATTATTTTTCGATTTCCGGATCGAGGCGCCCGCCTCACCGCCTCGAGGAGGTCCGCCTCGCGCCTCAATGGCCGGCCGCCTCGAGGCGCCGCCCCGTATTTTTAAACATTGTGTGACACTTTCAAAAATGCCCATGTAAGAACCCTATCATGATTTCACTTTGACCAAATTGTGTTTCATGAAATGATCAAATAATTCTTCTTACTGTTTGAATTCTCAGGGGTGTCTTTGTCCTTTTAAATGGGAGTCTAACACTGGACCCATGGTCCCTAGGTGGGGCTTTGAAAAAATGTGCAGGTGGTTCCTAAGAAGTACCATCAAACAGTGTAAAGTGAATGTCATGATGTCACGTAGGCACTACCTTAGTGTTTTGATCTTTGTGCACCCACCTGGATGTTTTAAAGTCTCAGTTGGTTGTCTTTTGAGTTTGGTGTTATGTGGGGCCCCTGAACTAGACTTCTAATTGGAACTAAAATTTTCTATTTATGTAATTAATGGTTCAATAACATTCTGCCATTATATATATGTGTGTGTGTGTGTTTGTATTATTTCTAGTTTTGTTTATTAAATTGAAATTTAAAGGATAAATTAGTTTGAGTACAAATCATATGAATTATTCCCAATGGAAAACTCATATAAAAGCTAAAAGAAGTGCAGGTGATCCTCACTTCAATGAGGGGTGCGCTTAGGCCCCAGGAGGACCTTGGCGCCTCGGTGCGCCTTAAACAACTATGGTAGCACTGTCAATTTTACAAAACCATCAAAAACATAATGGATGAGGTTTCTCAAGTTCTTTTTATATGTTTTGGCTTGTGTTATTTTATTATTTGGGCAATCTACTAGTAATTTGGTTTTTGCAAAAGTGATATATCTATTCTCTAGCATAAGTCTACATACACTCTTCATTGGACACTTTCGGCTGTGCACATAGTGGGTTTTCATCTTTTAGATGAATCCCTCTACGTCCTAAAGCATTTATGTTAAGCTTTTTGTTTCTTAAAATTTTCATTTGATGCGGTTGACATTATCTTGCTTGCATTATGCAGAATGATGTTTTTTCTTTGAACCTTTCTTACACAGCTTTGGAGATTGAGTTCACAAGATCTCAGATCATTGCTGCAATCCCTGGGGCCTTTTTTTGTGCATGGTATGCTTCACAGAAACATTGGCTGGCTAACAACATCTTGGGCCTTGCCTTCTGCATTCAGGTTTGTCTGCATTCATTTGGAAGACGTGTTGTTAGGGCCTCTTGCTAACTCATTTACTAAAATCTTGTTTTGAATCTTTAGTTGTTTAATATCATAATAAATAGATATTCCTTTTTTAAGTTCTCAACTTTCAAATGCTGCAAGTCGCAAATTTTATTTAGCTTGGAGAGTGTTTTTGGAATCATTCTCAGGAAACATGTTTAGTTTTATATACTTCGTATGTTGTTACGGCATTATTTTCCATCTTTTTTCTACAATTTGTAACGACTACTATCTTTCTAATTTTACCTAAATTAACAAACCTGCTAGTTTGGTTATTTATTTTTGACAGCTTCAGTAGATTTTCTTCTATAAATCAACTTGTATTTCCTCCATTTGTTACCTTTGCTGTTATTTTAATGGCTTGAACTTGGAAACTATGTTTTTCAAAAGTTCTGCTTGATTTTTACCCCTTAATTTTTATGCCGTGAGTTCAAAAATGATGATATGCATTTAGGTAAAATTGTCTCTCTGTGCAAGCATGGGCATTGTTTTTTTATTAGATTATATTTATGTTTTTACATATATTTATTTATGTTTTAGATATATTTAAAGAAAGAAATAGAGATGTTAATAATATTCATCCATGGCTTTTTTGTTTTGAAGTATTTATTTCTCTATATGTAGTTTGCCTTTTTTTAATTATGCTTTTTGGTCTGATTTTTATATATATAAAAATTTGTAATTTGCAGGGAATTGAAATGCTTTCTCTTGGATCTTTCAAGACTGGTGCCATTCTTTTGGTAAGAACATGATTGTGGTTTCAATTATGTTTTCCTCTGAGAAGCATAGATAGATATGTTAACATTTAAATCTCTGATTTGTTACAAATTTTATATTAATTAAACAACCATTTCTTAAGGATTTGATTCTTACAATTGGTTGCCCTCAACCTCCAGTTTTGTGCCACCTCAATTGGTAGTGCTTTTACAGTAACCGTGAGTTAAAATAGGGCCATAAAAGTTTTTGCTTTCTTACTCTTCTTATTAGCTTAATACAGCTTGTTTATTGTCTGAAAACCTCCTATATATACGTTGTTCTAATATTTGCTAGGCGTTAGTTGGACAGTGTGGGAGCAGCTAACGCCTAGGCCTTCTAGGAGGCTCTAGGTGTTTTTCTTTAATATATTTGTCTGTATGTATATATGAAAAATAATTAAATGAAATTTTAGTGTTAAAATGCATGTTAATGAAATGTGACCAAAAAGAGTTCTAGGTGTTTTTCTTTAATATATTCGTCTGTATGTATATATGAAAAATAATAAAATGAAACTTTAGTCTTAAAATGCATGTTAATGAAATGTGACCAAAACATGTCTCATAATTCAAATAAAAAGGCATAATATCATCCAAACAAAACATGTTTCATAATTGACACACAAAAGGATGGAAATATCAATCATTCCATTATTTCTAGAGCTCTTCCTTTCCATGTCTCTCTAACATGATCTCTTCTTCGGATTCAAACTCGTAGTCATGTTCTCTTTCATCCTCAGTGTTCTCATCTGATATGAAATCCTCTTCATGGAGCTCTCTAACTTCAACATTTCTAGCACCTAGATTTTTCCTCTAGGAATTTAAAACATGCGATTATAGATGTTTGTATTTCGATTAACGGTGCTGGGCTTCTTGCAATTCTCTGTTAATACCTGTCTTGCCTATACTCCTAGCATTTATTTTTAAAGTGATTGATATCCTAATGCACTGCAGGGTGGACTTTTTGTATATGATATTTTCTGGGTTTTCTTCACTCCAGTAATGGTTAGTGTTGCAAAATCTTTCGACGCTCCTATCAAGGTCAGTGTTTAAGCTTAATTGAGATTTTTTTTTTTCTGGCCTATAGATTTTCATATATGTTATGTATTGTGTGATATGATTACATGTTTTGTGTTGGACTCTTTTTTGGGTTGTAATGATTATTCATTTTTGTCTCAGCTTTTGTTCCCAACGGCTGTTACGGCACGGCCATTTTCTATGCTTGGACTTGGCGACATCGTAGTCCCTGGTATGTTCTTGAAAAATAAAATGAAGGGAACTTCTGCATGATGTTATTTTGAAAATTATGGAAATCATAAATTTTGGTAGGGTTTGTTATCAGGGAACTTGAGGGCTGGTGCATTTAAAGATGAAACTAACTAGAATGATAAGCTTTACAAAGTAGGAAACAACCTGTTTGGTATCATGAAGTCTGCTGCTCCTTTACTTGACAATCGACTTCTTTGTGTGTGCTTTGTGCTTGGCAACTTAACTTTGAATGCAAAATTTTAAGTGGTAGCCAAACCTTCTAGTAGCTTGTGCTTGGGAAGCACGGCTTAATGACCAGAATACCAAACAGAGCCTGTGTTGTGCAGTGGCTTGCAATTTTCGATTTTTGTTAAGTTGGTTTCTACGGATTTTTGGATTATATTTTCCTGCAATATTAGATTAAAACAGTTGGGCTTTTGTGATGGTTTATTTGTTCAAAAAAACACCTAACTAGGTACATGTTTTGTACAATAAAAATTACAAACCCACTATTTCACAATTTAAGGGAAGAAGTGTAACAGATTACTGTACGATCAATTTCTGTGATACTTGTTTGTGAAAATCCATTTTTTGGCATTCAGGTATCTTCGTGGCTCTAGCATTGCGATTTGATGTGTCCAGAGGGAAGGGGAGCCAGTACTTTAAGAGTGCTTTTCTGGGATATACAGTCGGTCTAGTCCTTACAATCATTGTCATGAACTGGTTTCAGGCTGCACAGGTAACTATTGCACATTTCTCTGTTGGTTTTCCCGTTACTCGTGTGTGCCTAGGAATAGTCCCATCTTTTGATAATTATTTTCTTTTGGATATCTCAGTTGGATCGGTTGAAGTTGAGTAGGCTCTAAATTATATCTTGATCTCTTATATTTCTCTGATTATGAGTTTTGTATTGGTAATCAGCCTGCTCTTTTGTATATTGTGCCTTCTGTAATTGGATTCTTGGCTGCTCACTGCATATGGAATGGCGAAGTCAAACAGGTTTGTTCGGCACATGTTTGTTCTTACTTTTACCCTTCCAGCATATTGTATAAAAATAAAAAGAACGAAAGTCAAGAAATTCTCTCTTTATGTCTCGTAAAAACTGGTTCGTCGAATTTAAAACAGATTAACTAAAAGGATCGCGTCAAGTCCTAAATTTCTCTATCCTTGTTCTGAATTGTAATGGCTAGTATAATGATTTCTTTTTTACATTGTGTGCAGTTGTTGGAGTTTGATGAGTCAAAGACTGCAGCTGCATCAGAAGAAGGTAGTGATGCCAAATCTAGCAAGAAAGTCGAATAATTTGGAACGCCGCGGAAAACGAACCATTTTAGCGATAATCAAAAACCGTCCAAGCTCAATCCAAGCTATAACTTATGCAACTGCACACAATTGTAACGGATTTATTTTTTTGGAATTTATCAAGAAATAATATTTTATCATCATAAAATGAGAACTTTTATTTCAGATTTATTCGTGATTTTTTTTTATATATATATAATTATTTTCTATGCCTTGGTACATGTTTTAGGACATGCAACGTTATGCCTTCTTTAGGAGAAAATTCTTTCGGGTTACCTATTCTTGCATTCTAAATTTGGCCTTATTTGGTCAGTTTGACAGGAGACCGTAGGTGTTAGTTGAATAAAAAGAGTTGCATGGATTGAATCATTCCCCAGATGTTGAAAAACCAATTTTGATAGAATATTTTTTTGGGGTGAAATTCTAGGTCTGCCAAATATGAGACCGGAAATCTACGAATTGTCGGCCTTAATCTTTATCTTTATTTATGAATTGAGGATGTGTTTTGCTGTAGTGGTAAGGTTACTTGATTGTGATATAGAGATTATTGGTTGAGTCACGAAAACACTCTTTTTGTAAGGAAAAAAGAAATTCTGATAGAGAGATTGCGTACATATTAAATCTTCTTCAGAGTCTGTAGTGTAGAAACTCTCGTGTGTTAGGTTTATCTAATCACCCGCTCACCTTCTTTTGTTTATTTTTTTGGAAAGTTAATGACTGTTTATCAGTGGTCTGAATTTTGGCTTTTTCATCCCAAAGGAAAAATATTTTCGGGATCCTTAATTTTTTTCATAATTATTTACAACTCTAATTTTTTTCATAATTACTTATTATGTCTCTGATTACAGTAATATTGTGTTCTTTATAAGAAATATCGGCCTTAATCCTTATTAGTTGAGAGGGCTTCCCCTCTCCCCCTCACCCCATTTTGTTTGCCATCAAGAAAGGTAGAGACTAAGAAGGACAGAGACCTCTATCCGAATGTTTCAAGAGTGTAATAATTTTGGGACTGTGTCGATTGCTTTAGTAATTTTATCCATTTTCCTAAATGTTAAGGTCTCATTTTGCCTTGAATTTTAGAAAATTGGAAAATGAACCTCTTGTGGATGGGGGCGAGTATCATTATACTTTAGACTTGTATCTGGCAACTTTCACATAGGTTTGTCATTTTAAGACTTTGGAGAGAAGGTTGAAAAATATAATATTTGAGTTCGTTTATTTAACATTTATGGGAGTGGACAATTTTTATTTTTATTTAAAAAAAAAAACTTATTTAGAAATCAAAATCACTTACCTAATTAAAAAAAAAATTATGAATTATTTAACAAATGAGTACGGAAATATTGATGTGTAATATTGTTGTGCACTTTACAAGATAGTTCTTTTCTTTTTGTGAGATCCTTTTGACAACCAACTAACTCAAACTTACAAATGTATTTCCCCTCCATTTTTATATTAGTGAGTGGGTAGCATTGTTCCCAAACCTAGGTGATGTCACCAATGTGGATTCCTGAATGATTGACGGGCTCCCTTCCCCAAGGCTACTTGGCCGAAAGCAAACCTACTCTCTTTGTCATCATGTCCCATCACATTTTCTTGTACTCTGCCCCATGTGAGAATTATGTCACAAACCTTGAAAGGATCAAGCGGTGGAAAGTGGTATAGGGAAGAGTCCGAAATACTCTACCAACAGATCAGTCTCCAAAAGGTCAGTCAAAATGGTTCTCTAAACTAAGAATGATGCTGCTGATCTGATAATGTTCGAGCCACCTTGCTGAAGTGGTCGGTCTTGGGTCATCAAGTGGTCGGCAGTTATCATTAGCACATGTCACGTCATCTGGTCGGCAATACCCTGAAGGTCGGGCCGACATTAAGGGTCTGGTTAAGAGAGAGTCAACCCTTAAGGAAGCTGGTCTCCCATATGAGGAAAATACATTTTCTACCATTGCCGCACTGTTCAAATGCCTTGGCGCTAGAAATTACCATCAACAATTTTATTATTATATCTTAATAAAATTTTCATTTTACTTGCATTTTATTTTCATTTTATTATTTTCATTTTATTATATTACCTTTTTTTTGGGGTGCACTCGTTATTTATTGATAATAACCTCGAAGAAATTGACGGTAATGGACCAGACTAGCCAGCCCAGCCCAAGAGAAGGCTTAGGCCTGGATCTGCACGTGTGATTGTATTGTACCTTGCTTTGCTTTCTTCTCTTATCGTTCTTTCTGACAAACTTTAATTACTTATCATCAGGTCGTCGACGTAATAAACATCTAGTAATAAATTAAAGAGCCCAATTTAGGATTTAAAATAAATAAATAAATAAACAACAAATATTAAACAATTAAATCAAATGAAATCAAAAATTGCAATAAGAAATTCCTCATTTCCACCTTATTATACCAATCTCTCTGCAAATTCATGAATTGAAAGCAGAGAGACAGAAAGAGAGAGAGAGAAGTTTATGCAACCCTTTTGGCATTTGGGTTTTAATGGGTTTCACTTCTTGAACAAATCGAAGGCAATTTTGTGACGAGAGAGAGAGAGATAGAGGATTTCTCAGTGAAATTTATCAGCCATGGAAGGTTTCATAATATTTTCTTACTTTTCAATCATGTTTTATATTTGGGTATTTGTATTTACTTTTTATTTTTATTATCACGCTATGAATTTGTGATTTTTTGTCTTGGATTTCTCTCATTGAAAGGTTTAGTTTCAGTTTTTGTGGGTCATTGGGGTTAGTTTTCGATTTTAGAAAACCGGGTTGTTTACATGCATTGCAGAATTTTTGATCTGTGATGCCACGTTTGTCGATTACAATGAAATCTGAAAAACTTGTTATTATGGGATTAGAAAGAGCCCATTTGCTTGGTCTGTTCATGTAGTTTCCGCACGATTCGCGAGTCATTTTGTAGAGGTTTTACAAAATGATGTGTTCTTCACAAATGCTTGGTTTGTGAAGTGTGAAATGGCGCTCAACAATGGTATAATTAGTTGTCCTATACAAAAGGATTTTCATTTTTGCGATGCGAGTTCTGTTTGGCATGCATTATACTTTTTTACCATTATAAGAGTTTGATTAATTTCTTGAAATGTTTCATTTGAGAATGGGTTTAGAAGTGTCTTTTATTGGTATGGCTGTGTTTTATGAAATGAACAATGAGCATTAAATAAAGGTGCCTTGTTCGTTACTATTAGGATTGGGAGCTAATCAACTCTCCTGAAAGCTTAAGCTGTCGGGAAAGGATCAATCTAATCTTTTAAGGGTAGCATAGAGCCAAAACTAACTGGCAGATGAACGTGAAGTAGATTTGCTGTGCTTATGCATATAGCACCGACGGATGCAGGCAGTTACTCCTCCCTGCTTTGGGTGCACTAACAAGAGGTGTCTTGAGCATCAGGGTGAATGGCCCCTGTAAGCCAATGATACCTATCAGTTGAATCGTTTATTTTACAGGTATAACCTTTTTGGTTGTTAAATGGAGTCTGGATCGAGGATTTGCATTAGCTGGTTCAAATGGTGGGTACTTGGATATTTGTGGATTAAGTACCATGGATGTAACAGCTCTACATTTGTTTTTGTTGGAGGAAATATGAAGGAAAGTGTGTCGGGTTTACCATTTATGTAATAGTTGTCGTGCTCTACATTTTTGTTGGAGGGAATATGAAGGAAAAGAGCGGGGGCAACCTTTTCCATATTTGAGCAGCAATAAATGATGAGTTGGAGCTTAGAAGGAAGGGGGGAGTATGTTTGACTTGGTTTAGTGTGTATTACATAGTTGGGTTTTTGTTTGTTATGCCTAGCAAGTGACAGGTGATAAATGTATGCTCATTTATATGTATTTCGAAGCATATCATTTTTATATTTTTGTTATTGGTATATTATTCTTAACTTTTGCATTAAATTTTAGATTCAAGTGAAATGCATTCTGAAGAAAATAAAGTATCTTTGGAGAAAAATATTAAAAGGCGGTATAAGACTCCAGCTCAGGTTATGGCTTTGGAGAAGTTCTATAATGGTATTGTTGCCTTTCCCTGATATATTATTTTTAATATGTTGTCTAAGCTTAGTGAGCTATGTTTTGAAAGGATTTTTTGAATTTGTTGTTTTATTGTTTTCCTTTTGCAGATCATAAATATCCCACCGAAGAAATGAAATTGCAGGTTGCAGAGCAGATAGGATTGACAGAAAAGCAAGTATCAGGATGGTTTTGCCACAGGCGGTTAAAAGAAAAAAGGTTGTCAAGTGATGAAGCAATTGCTGGTGGACGACAAGATCGGTCAAGTGGTGTTATTCAGGACCGCGGCAGTGGGCTCAGGCAAGATTCTTGTGGAAGCACTAAACAAGCAGATTATAGGAGTATTGATCCAAGGGAGGTTCAAAGTCGAATGCTCTATGGTCATGGTTTTCCTGCAGCTGATCTGGCCTATGATAGGAGTCAGTATACTGTACATGCCAGTGGAAGGGACGATACATCTTCAGGAAGCAGCTCATTCTTGCAAGATAGGCTTTATTCTCAAAGTGACGATCCTTATGCAATGGACACTTCTAGAATCCAAGGACAAAATGGAAACATAACGACTGTACATCACAATAGTGCCAAAAGTACAGAATATAAGCCATCGGGATACTTGAAAGTGAAGGGTGAGACTGAAAATGCTGCTATTAGTGCTGTTAAGAGGCAACTAGGAAGACATTATCAGGAGGATGGTCCACCACTTGGTGTTGAATTTGATCCACTTCCACCTGGTGCATTTGAGTCTCCGAGTGGTGATCCGGTCAATGGTAAGTCATTGTACTTATACCTGTGATACAGATTGTTTTCCTTTGCTGCTGCAAGAATGGGATGACTAACCTTTTTTCGGTCAATTTTTTTGGCTCAAGCAATTGCATGTCTCGTGGTCGATTTTTTTCTAAAATTTCATCTTCTTTTCTTTCTAGAAGGTCATTTTTTTCATTGAGAGGAAAGCAATGTTGTTAAAGGCGCAACAAGGCTCTAAGGGTCCTAGGGCTTAGGCGCTCCTTAAGGCGCAAAGTGCACGCCTGATGAAGGTGAGGCGCAAATTGCAAAAGAAAATAAATAAATATCCAGTCAATTAAAACAAAGAAAAATAATTGAAAATATATCAAAAACAATCATAATAATACAAATTTTGATAATAAAAATTAATGTGTTTGTCGAAAGCCCACTCCAAAATCTATTTTAATTTATCAAAGAAATGTTATACAACTTGATTTCGGGTTAGGTGGGTCAATTCAGGTAGGGTTTTCTCACACATTTTTATGAGACGTGCCTAGACGCATCTCAAAATCGGTGCTCACCTGATAAATGTCGCCTGGTCTGGCCCTTCATGAGGCGCAGTGACCTGAGCTTGAGCCTGAGGGGTGCCTGAGTGTGCCTAAGGCGCGCCTTTGACAACTATGGAGCAAAGGAGTTGTATTATACAATTTATTTCCTGTTCTTTATCATTTGATAACCAAGTTTAAGTGTGTAACCCACAAGTCGAGTGAACAAAGTGTGAGATGAATGAGATCAATAAATTAATAATATCTAGGAAGTTTTGGGGTGGAAGTCAGGTAGTGTGTGGTTCCTCGTAAGGAATGCATTTCCCTTAATATTCTTTAGAAATTGAATAATACATGTAAAAATAAAAACCTAACATGCTTTTAATAGAATCTCTCTACAAAGGCTGTTGTCAAAGTTTTAGGATAAGCATGGATTTTTTATTTTTTATTTCCAGAGGATTCATGTAATCATATTATGGTTAACTAATGCAGCTGAAATTCCCTTTACTTTTAGTCACAATTATTAAGTTTTACCATATAAATTTGATTGGAATTAGTTATTTACAATCTTAGGCAATACTCAGTGATACCATAAAGACAAGTGTCTGCATGTGGGTGAATGGAAACAAATTGGAGTTGAAAGTATGCGAGCTTCAGTTTGAACTCATATGTAATATGAGTTTATCTTTTTAATTATTGGTTTTATGGCTGCCAATAGTTGATGTTGTTCCTCTGGTTTTGCTGAATGCTTCAGCGCTTACTTGATATGTTCAATCCAAAACATCCTAGAGTCAGAAGCTGATGCCTGTAACTCTAAAACAACTCTAAAGATTTAAAAGAGAATTAATGTAAATCTGACTCTAAATCTGTTTCTGCTATTTCCAGCAATTAAGGCTTGAATCCACGAACTACTTAGGGAGTATTAAGGTGGAAAACCTACTTGAAAACAAGTGATAAAAGGAAGGAAAAAAAACATTTAACTGCCATCTTGTTTCACTAAAATTTACCATCAACTTCTCTAGTGGAGCAGCTATATAACTTCTACGACAGTTTATGGACCAGTTTTCTCAGATCCCTAATATACTGAGGTCCTAAAGGCAATATAAGTTACTCTAATATTTGAAAAGATTTGTAACACAAAGTATGAATAAGTGAATAATTTTGAACCAGATCAATGCTCCATAAATATTATTTATCAGCAATTTTTCCAGTTAAAAGTGGTCACTTAATTTTTAACATGCTTATTCCTGGTAATTTTAACTCAATTTTTTTTTTTTAAAAGAATATTTATGTCTCTATTGTTTTACACAATGGCAGAGCCATTCTATGTTGGGAATTCCAGATGGTCCAATTGTCCGGATGTACCAGAAATTGAAAAGCCACACGCACTTGGCACTGTAAGTGAACTGATGCATTCTTATTTGTTGGCATCTGATGCTGTTTGTATCCTGCCTAAAACTCTGCCAAGAAAGCGTTGCTTATGTTTGATTATTGTTTTACACATGTACGATCCTGTTTCGGAAATAGAAAGAGTGAATTTGTGTGAACTTGATTTTGCATGAGTCAACTGACAAAAGATAGTTTTTGAAGCAAGCAGACTAGTGCAAATGAGAGCCCAAAAAAGGGGAAAATGACTGCATCACCTGTACATTTCTATTGCACACATAGAATAGTTGATTTCAATGTGAGATTCAATTCTTAATGGAGCTGTAGACAGTGTAAAGCTTTTAGGATGTCGTTCCTTCCTCATATGGATTTGTGGTCAAGTTGAAAGAAAACCAAATACAACTGTGGTTGTGAAATAAACATTTTCTTGAAAGATATGTCTATGACAAGTTCTTATTGTTACAACTGTGGTTGTGAAATAAACTTTTCTTTGAAAGCTTTATGTCTATAAGACAGTTTCTTATTGTTGTGTTTTGTTTCATGCCCTTACAGAGATATGAAGTGGATGATTCAAAGATGGACCTTCAGGATTCGTATGTTGATGAAAACCTTAATAGCAAGCGTGGATCTGTTTATCCAGGCACCAAATCTCACAATCAATTGAAACAAAAGTCTCCTCTTCTCCATTATTCTAATCGCTCTCCTCACCAGAATTCTAACTTGAATATGTATGAAGATTCTGCTGGAGAAACTCCTGTTTATGATGGCAACCGGTGTTATAGGTTGAGTTCCAAGCATGATGCTGAATGGATGGGATTAGATTCTGTTTTGAATCATGATGAGTCTTATGGTAGTAAAATTAATAGTGAAGAAAAAAAGCCTCTGTTGCATGACAGTCATTTTGTTAACACTACTTACTTGTCTAAGCCTTCAAACTTTACTTTTGGGATGAGTAAGTCGCTTGATGCAAAAGAGAGAGGACCATCTAAAAGGATGGAAAAGGTCTTTTTGTTACTTCATATCTTTTTTACTCTTATTCTCTGTTATTGAACCATTATTCTTGATAGTATTTGCTTGAAATTTTAATCATGCAAGGGATATATGCAGGTTAAGAAACTTCACAGAGAGAAGGCAATAAAAGGGCATCATGATCCTGTAAGAGTTAAGGCACATCCGACAAATGAAATGTCGGTAAGTTCAGGCTATTATTGACATTTTTGCCACATAAATTTGTATCAATGAAAGTAGTTTTTCTGTTCTACTTTTGATACCTCACCATGTTTAAACTTGACATTGAAGGTTGCAAAAAGATTGAAACGTGAGCTTCCTCAGCGAGATTTTATGGCCAAAGCATCATATGCTGAAATCCCGAGATGGACAAATCAAACTAAAGGGTTGGTTTAGCATTTAATTTTATTCTTTATTATTATTTAACCTTTTTCATTGCAAGTGCCTGCGTTTTTGCATTTGTGTGCACCCCACATTATGCTGTCTGCATGCATTGTGCAAGTGTTTCCTTTATATGGTTGAAGGACAGATCATTCTCCTGTTCTCTCTTTCTTTCTTTTTTTTTTCCTCCTGTTTAGAAATTTTATAGGCCTTTGTTCTGGTGAATTTTTTCTAAGATGAAGCCTCTGTAAATTCCACGCGTGCCCTTAGATAGCATATGAACTTTGCATGATATATTGGGTAATACTGTTAAAGGCGCTGCACAGTTAAGTATTTTAAGTTATAACTGTGTATATATTAGATAAAATTCTGCGTGTTTGACTAGTGAATCTGCCCTTTGACTGGTCAAAGCCCAAAGGTGGCTCTTGGGCGGCATTTAGGCGGCGCTTGGACAAGTTGAACTACCAAAACGCTTTGTCCCGCCTATCCCCTTTGACAGTATAGATCTTGGGCTATCAGTTTTCTAGCTTTTCTATTCAAAATTCGAAATGGCATGCCATCAACTTTTGTAATATTGACACTCAAAGTGGTTCTAGATTTGAATATCAACTTTGTAGTTTCTAATTGCATTGTTGACTCGCCAAATTATTAGTTCTTTTGCATGATGAGTATGAATTCGAGTTATTAGCATTAAATTTTATGAAAAGCGCCCCCCAAATTAAAAATAATCAGTTCTTTCGATTTTATGTTTCTATTTTTCTCTGAAGTTTCAAATAAAGAATCTAGTGAACATGGCTTTCAACCTTCTTACTCCATCGTGTTTTATTTAGATCTGCTATCGAAATGCCACCCAGCTTTAGTGAGGATGAAACAGCCGAAACTAGTTCTTCTATGGACTGAGGAATAGCCAGTCAATATATGGTCCTGTTAGACGGGTTTATCACCTCTTGATTGCTCATACGGCAGATCCGTATGCAATGGGGTTGTACAGTTTGAAGAATGTGTTCCATATGCTAACATTCTAACATGGAAATCTCTGCCATTTTAACTTTTTAATCAGGAGCAAACTGATTTTTTTTTTTTTTTGTGGCATCCATTTTGGTTTTGCCTATGTAATACCTAGCTGTTTATTATATATGTATAAAGCTGTTTCTTTTTCTTTTGAATTAATAGAGAGAATTTTCGAATAAATTCTGATTGAAAATCTCATCAACGATCTACTAGTTGTACATGCATTGAAATCTTTATGCTATGAACTTTATTAGACAATAATACATGATAGATTACAATAGCGTCAAAAGATTCATGTAGTGGATCTTGTAGAAAAATGTTTTAGCCCTAGCTTAGCTAATACTAGAAATCTTGAAAGTGCAGTTTCTTGGGTTTGCAAGTGAATCTGCACAAAGGAGAAGTATTGTTTATCTTGAGCCTCAGCCACTCTAAGATACAAGAATCATGAAACATATGCATGGCTCTTGCTTCATCTCCTTTCTGCATATATCCTCTTGACACACTCTACACACCATGCCATCTTCTTCAACCCTTAAAAGTAATTGTTCTTGCCTTGGTGGATCAACTGTGGGTTCCAATAACTTTGCGAGATGAATCGGAATCCACAACTCCACCTCCACTAACGCAGTCTTGAAATCCTCTCTGTTAGCTGAGAGTGCGCGATGCGGCTAACTTGACTGTCATTCCTTCAAGTGTTGCTAACTGAGTCATGGGATCATATGGTCAATCGAAAGCTGAGTGAGGATGCCATTTTTTTTCCAGTTACTGAATGTGTCCAATATCTCAGCCTTTGAAACTGCAATTTCCATCTCATTCATGATGAGCTCTGTTTCTGTTGATGACATTCTTTAAATATTCACACTAAGTTTGAGACAAAGAAGATGATTAACAAGAAGGTTATAATAGTATTAGATTTTCTATAGAGAGAGCAGTATTATTTCTTAAGCAGAATAGGAATGTAGGTTTATTATTTCTGATTAGAATGTGATTAGGAAAATGATTAGTTTTTTTTTTTTTTTAAAAAAATTCATTCGGTTTCCTATTTTTTTATTTTTTAGTTTATTATTTCTTTCAGAATGTGATGAGGACAAATATTGGTTTAAACGATGAGACGGCTGCAAGGATTAAATAAATATTTTAATTTTTCAAATAAATATTTGGTTTTACAAATTGGAACTCTTATTAATATAATCTAAATTATAAAATGGAAATTATCCAAAGTAATAAAAAAAAAAAAAAGGCATATTATATAAGCCGTTATGTTATGTTTCTATATCAATATTAGTCAACCAAATTAAACTCGGACTAAAATACGGTAAACACCCTCTAAATTTAACCCTATCTCATAAAGCCAATTGATCTGGATTTACTCCTTCCTCTATTCTCAAAAACTGCTGTCTTCCTCGTTCACTTTACACATTTTTTTTTCTGGAAATTTTACCGTCAAACCATTCGATTCGTGCTTAAACAGAGCAGATAAAACTCCGATTATCTCGGTTTTTAAAAAAATACACCATTTGAAATCGAATCACAATTAAATACTAGGTCATTTGTTATCAAGTCCCACCTCCGGATATCACTTTTGCACGCCCACTCCTAAGCTTTCAACAAAACTCTCCAGATGCACTTAACTAATTAATCTTGAAAGTTTGAATGAGCATGGAAGTATCCACTCTGGGCTTTCACTGTGATAAAGACATTTAATTTGACAACCGATTATTATTTAAAGGGAAAACAATAAATTGATGCTCCCATGTTTCTCCACATGGTCAAAAGTGTGCGACGCCGTGGGAATTAAAGCCGTCGCACGAAATGATTTATATTGAAATTCTTATTATAATTTTGATGCTCTTCAGATACCATTAATAATTAAGCAATTTATTCACATTATTACTATGTTTGGAGAACCAATCAGGATTCAATGAAGATAAAACCCACATTATTACTAATGGCACCCATCACGGCACCCATTTCATGCCCTTCCACAGTTTGCAAATCAAATTTTGTTCTAATGACACCCATCACGTGATCTTATCGTGCGACAGGTGTGTGACCTTTGCATAGTTTTAAATTTTATTCTAGTAGACATTTTATCAAATACGTAATTTCGGGGGGAGAGAGAGAGAGAGAGAGCATCTGAGATGAAATGGTTTTTTAAAGTTTGGAGGGCATTTCAATAAAAAAAAAAAAAATGATTGATTTAGCAATGTGGGATACAATTTTTTTTTAAAGGAAATCCCGCCGTTAAATCACCCGATCCGAATTGAAGCGGGACATTTTTTTTTTGAAATCGTTGGAAACCCCACCGTCAAATCATTCTTTACGGACTTAAACAGAGCATGTAAAATCTCTGACTGTCCCAGACTCTTACAAGAAATACACTTCTTAAAGTGGAACACGTAAAACCCTAATTGTCCTTAACTCGAATACATGACCTGATAATCAACGCTTAAATCATTTAGCACCCAGCCACCCATTGGGTCAGAAAAACTTGACAATATTGGTAAAAGTAGCATCCTTTTTTTTAAATAAAAAAAATTCCATTATAAAAAGCAGAGTGATGATTACCCGACAAATTGTAGCAAGCTGCTTTATAAGGTCCCTTAGCAATTTCAGTACATCACATACTTTGCCAATTGACAAATAAGCTACAAAAAACCTTTAAGAACACACAGATGCAACATAAGTCAGTACTTCCTCAGCAGAAAATAAATGATTAATCGACAAATATTGCGAGTAATTTGTTTGTGGAGGAGTTCTAGTGTGTGAACTAGAGATGCACCGTTTGGTATATTATTAAGAGCATAAATTCAAGAAGGCTCAGGAAAACGATAAAATGGATACGCATTGAATTTTATTTATGTTTAAAAGAAAATTTTATTACATGCATGTTAAAATTAATATAGATTAATTTAATAGTATATTTGTTTACATCAACAACGACATAACCACGATCCTTAAAGTGGTTTTGAAATAAAATTTTAAATTTTAATCACATGAATGCTTTAGTGCTAACCTCAAAACCTTTCAGAATTAATGGAAATAGATATAGTTTTTCTTAATTCATTCGTTTTTTTTTTAATATTATATTATTTCTGTTTTCTACTAGACAAATGTTGTTTCTAGTAAATATTTACTTTAGGAATCTAAGATCATTTATTTCCTAAATATTATAAGTTACTAGACGTGCACTTTAGGAAACTAATGTCATTTATTTCCTAAAAATGATAGAAACAACATTTGTCTAGTAGAAAAGAGAAATAATAACAAAAATATAAAAAAATAGGAAACCTAATGAACTAAGAGAAACCATATCTATTGTCATTAATTCTGAAAAGTTTCAGGATTAGAACGAAAACATCAATGTGATTGAAATCTAATTTTTTTTTATCACTTTAAAAATCACGGTCATGTCCAGTGGCGGAGCCACAGTGTGACCAGTGGGGGCAGTTGCCCCCACTGGAGCCACAGTGTGACCAGTGGGGGCAGTTGCCCCCACTGGACCCACTGGTTTTTTTATTTTATAAATTATATATATATATATATATTAGAAAATATAAATAATTAAACAATACTCATAAATACATTAATTATTAATTTTTTGTGTTGTATTTTTTTAATATAATATGTAGGCCCAAACCCAAGTTAGTTAAAAAAAATTCCAATACACTTTTGCATCAATCTTATTTCTTAAACATATCTAAAATAATTATATTTAATTTATGTGTATAGATAATTGACTATTTTTCATTTTAAATCAACTCATTTATTTGTTTTTCCATTTGCAAAAGAATTGAGATTTCATTACATTTAAATAAAAATAAAAATAACTATGTTTATACTTAGGTTTGGTTTTAGTATATAATATACTACACAAACTTAATATACATAATTTTGAAAATAAATTTTTACTTAAATTTTTAGGGTAAATTGGTATTTTTAGAAATTATGGATAAAAATATAATTTTGAAAATTTTAAGTTAATTTATAAGTTTAGAAATTAGAGGCTATTTCATAATTTTCAAAAGTATAGGGATCATCTTGTAATTTCAAAAAATATCTATGAATTCATTGTATATTATTTTGGTAAGAAAAAAATTTAGCCCCCGCTGACAAAAATTTCTCGATACGCCACTGGTCATGTCATGATTGATGTAAACAAATATACTATTAAATTAATTTCTATTAATTTTAACATGCATGCAATAATTTTTACTTATAAACATAAATAAAAATCAATGATAAAATAACCATACATGTATGTGTTTACCGTTTTCCTAAATGACCTTAGATTACTAAAGTAGATATTGTTTAAAAACTGGGTAAATTATTCTTAAATCCCTACGGTTTGGATTAATTATCGAGTTAGTCTTCATATTTTTATAAAATATCTAAAAAAATCCATTTGATGCTTCCATGTTTGGAAATAATTTATCAATGATATTTTTGTATAATATAACCTAAAATTCAAACAAGTTAGACGTGCACTTAAAATTGAGAATAATAAGGTAGATTTTAACAAAAACATATACACAAAAAGAACCTTAGTAGATTTTAACAAAAATCTATACACAAAATAAAAAAAAAACCTTTTGGATCACTTTTAACCAAATAGGTAATTGACTCAAAATCTAAGAGTTAAAGAAGCATTTACCCATAAAGTCAATTTTGTCACCAAAGCCTATTAGTATTATATAGAGTTGACAAAATATAACACCATTCATTAACTCGACATCAATCCCACACGAATAAATGGATATATATGATCAAATTTTATATTTTTATTAAATAGTCTAGGCCGTATCAACCCGATTAATAATTATATCGGGATTAGATTTCAAAGTCCTTAAATATTATCAGAATTATCACAATAGAAAATAGGCTGATTTATTGGCCTTTTCATATGTGTTTGTGATAGAGAATGATGGGCTTGTATTAATTGATAGCACATCACCTGCTCTAGCTTGGACCATTTGGCTTTTGAACCATAAAATTTTATTTTTTTATTTTTTTAAAATGACTTTATTTTATCATAAAAAGTGCAATCCTCAATGGTGTTGCTTGGTCTTAATCAATAGGGCTTGGAAAAAGAAGTGTGCTATTTGCTTTTGGCCATTAACAATATGGAGAAAAATATTCAACCCACTTTGCACATGCACCTTTTTCTTCTTTGTTTGTTCTTCTACCAAATTTTTCTTTTTCTTTTGTGCCATGACTCAAAAAAGTCTTCCTTTGCCAAATTATCTCTTGAATTCTCATGTAGGTTTTTATTTTCCAATGTGACTTTTCCTCACATGACATGTTCTTTCATTAATTTTTTTTCATTAGAACTAAGGATAATTAAAGATATGATTTTCAATGTCAAAACTTTCAATATAGTCATATGTTATTGAATTTGTACAACTTAGACAAATATAAAACCAATCTTTAATCAAAGAAACAGAATCATAAATAACCCAAGTGGATTGATATAGTTATTTTCACACCCATTTTTTTACTGGTCAATCGAATTCGAATCCTAAAAAATGAGGCTAAAATATTAATTTAAATTTTGTCCACCTCAACTTCTATTTAAAAAAAAAAGATCCTAAATTTTTCTTTGAATGTGAAATTTGAATTTCATTTAAGTATGTGATAAATCTTAGAGCATCTCCAAAAAATCAAAAAATTAATATCATGCCTTAGATTGTGGGAGTGAAATCAGATTTTAATTTTTAGCAACACGTTTTTTTTAATCATATTTAAACTTATAGTGACCAAACTACTTATATTTATGAGGAAAAATAATATAGTGCATTTTTATTTATAAGGTTATCATAATGAGTGAGGTTTCAATATAGTTGATCGGACGAATATTTTATTCCGGTCGCACGTCAAGTATTACGAATTAAAAAAAAAATTACACAATAAAATATTAGTATTTTACATCAAATGGAAGAAAATATTCATCCGGTCGACTGTTTTGGAAAATCATTATATATTATATTTATATATATTTTTCCCAATTGTTAGAGCTTGATTGGAAAAAATTAAATAAAAAAAAAAAAGAGGGAGAAAATTCAAGTATGCCAATTTACCCACTTTATATCATGAATTATTTTATCAATGCCACGTGTCAACAAAGTTTCCGGTTTTCCCTCGCCCTCCAAACATCTGAAAAAAACAAGAATTAAAGAAGAAAATAAGAAAATTACAGCAGTGACAGCAAGAAACAAGTGTCAAAAAGACAAAATACAGATAAATATTTTAGATATTATCATAAAGCTCCCTAATGTTTCCAGTTTCTAACGTATAGATATAATTTATCTATATATATCAATTAAGCCCTAAACGCCTACGGCTATTTAATTGACTAATATATACTGTATATATATTATTATTTACAGATTTACTTGTTTTCTTTTTTGAAATATTACGTTACAAATACTCTTGATTTAGAAAGGCTTCAAAATATTATAAACTTGATTACATTTTATTTTTCTTAAATTTTAGACTTACATAAATTATAAAATATTTTTGTCTTAATTTTTATGATTTTATTTTATTTTATGTAATATATATATATATATATATATTAAGGATAAAACTCATTCTAAAAATTTGATTTTAATAAACTACTTCTTCCCTGTTTTTCAAAATCCACGATAGGCAATTAATTTAAGTTTTGTTTGATGTTATGTTTTGACTCGTGGTGATATAATAAAATTATATTTGTGTTTGATTACTAATAAAAAAATTACAATTATTAAATTAAATTTTACAAAAACAAAAGTTTTTAATCATACTACCAAATAGAAAACAGAGCCTTAAAAAACAAAAATTACCCAAATGCTAAAATTAACTTGTAACTTCTCAAAATCACTTTTAAGCTTCCTAAAAAAAATTCTAAATGAGCCCTAAAGAGGCATACGAAGGCAAATTCTATTCAATACATTTTTTAAAGAAAAATGAAAAAATTTATATCAAAAAAAGAGATAAAGCAAAAATATAGGAAGTAAAATGTAATCAGAGGCATTATCCTATTCCTTACTTTAAAGTCTAATCAGTCGTTAACTTCACACCACAGCAAATTTTTTTAATTGCTTTTTTATTCTCTCTCTCTCTCTATCTACTCTGCAACTAGTGATTAGATCGTATCATGTAATTTTCTCCCCGATTTTCTCGGCTCGATTTTCTTGCTAACCAAACACCACAACCACGCTGCGCTTTCAGTCCTTTCTCGATCGATTCTCTGCCTAAACGTACTCTGCTCACTCTTCCTGCAAACTGAACGCTTTGCTTATTACAGATTTGAGCTCATTAAAAATAGGAATTGACTGAAGGAATTGGAGCTTGGAGTAAGTGATCGTGATGATTGAGCTAAGTATTTTGAGAGATTTGGGGGGATTTAATGATGGAGTCAATTTAGGGTTTAGTTTGAGCGATGAATGTGAGGAGTTGTTTTTGAGAATGGATGAGTCAAAGTTTAAAGTCAAAGATTGTTAGTGCAGTTGGTATTTTTGAGTTTCAGACAAGTCCTTTTTTTTTTTTTTTTTTATGTCAAGGACTGATAGAATGGCTTCGGATCTTAGCCGAACGGGACCCGTCGAAAGGGACATTGAACAGGTACTATTTAATCATGTTCTTATAGTATCTTTGATTGTTGATTAATTTACATGTTGTAATTATGAATTCAGATAGTTTATGATAAATTTTGTTGATCATTATGTGCAATAACTTGAAATATAGGAGATTAGGAGTGTTACTAATAGAATGTTTAGAATGGGATTGAAACTGATTTTATGTCTTTATTGTGCGGATGGTAATCTGAGCTGTGAGATGATGTTATTGGCTATGCACTGCTTTTGTGGCAATTAGGAAGATGAAATGGCCAGAGAAAAATTGCCCATGTTAGTTTAGGTGGAGAGAACAAACTAAGGTCTAGTATCTGAATCAGAAATTGGGCTGCCAGAAACTTACTTCATTGAGAAGTGAAAGGAGATAGTTTCTGGCTCTTAGTTGTCAGTTCCAAAAGATGAATGAGGTAACAGAAAGAAGAAGAATGGAGCTAATGACATAATTCTTAAGGTTTTCTGCTAAATGACGTGAGTTATATGGATTACCAAAGTGGGTCTTTGCATTGCCGCCCATCCTAGATGCCTCCAAGCTCGGATTATGAAGACAATCAAAACTAAAGAAGCCGATATCAAAGTAAATCCGTTTTCTAGCTCCGACCTCGTCTCTCCTGTCCTGTATCTTATCCTATCTCATTTGCTAAATACAATCGTGGTTAGAACAAATAAAATATGGATCTATTCACTTGTTGGGCTGATGATGTTGTTGTATTCATATTCCTCAAATTATTATCTTCTTAATAGAGCAGCCTAGGCCATACCACTGATTCACTGTTGGATGCTGCAGTTTGAGCAGATCTTATTACCTTAAGCTTCCGGAACTGATTTCTCCTCATGATTAGTCATGGAGCATGTTTATTATCAATGGACAATACTCTTGATGGATCTGTTCTAGAAAAGTACTTTATTGTTGTTTTTGTTTTCCAAGTCAGAGAGGGTGCATTTGAAAGAATTTCCGGTTTTAGGACATTACTTGATGCAGTGCTAGAGTGTACTATGAAAGGCATTATTCTAATGCATCCTTTTCTCCTGGGGCCCAAACACCCATTCTGTTGATATGGCAATCCAGTAGATTCACAACTCATCCAAATCACAACTCATTTACTCATGGAAGAGTAGTTTAGATATTCACGTGGCAAATGCTGGAATTGATATTATGGGGATGCTCTGTGTGAATAGGCTGCTTGTGATTTCATTTTAATTAAGAATGGAAATAAAACTGGATGAACCTCTTTCCTCTGTTGGAAGCTTCTGCAGGCATTTTGTTTCGAGATCTCAAGTGGGTCACACTTCAGATACAGTGTGTTGCTTTAGTGTTATGTGTATCCAACATTGCAGAATTGTCAGATTTTCAGTTACTGAAATCTCGACACCTTATTTTATGTTATTTAATTGAATATGCTCTTAAGATTATATCTTTTTTACTTCCACTGCTGTTGTCTCTACCTCTTAGTTATAATTTTATTCTTCACCCCCATATGTGCATACGCTTAAATTTTATATTGGATGATCTTTTCAACAGGCTATTACTGCTCTTAAGAAAGGGGCTTACCTGCTCAAGTATGGAAGAAGGGGGAAGCCCAAGTTTTGTCCTTTCCGACTTTCCAATGTAAGTTTGGTCCAAAATTTGCAGGAATCATGCTATTTCATTTTGTATTTAACTGTGTCAGCCATTTCAGCACTAAAAGTGCATTATGCATTCTTTATCTTTCGCTCTGTGCTGTGTGATTATTCTAAGTGTTAGCTACTGAAAAATCATCATTATAGTTGTGTCTAATGGTTTTTAGAATTAGGGAGATTATGCAACTATATAATTCTATTCCTGAGTCTAACATTTTTTCCTCTGTATTTATATTTGTCTGTAATTCAGTAGAGTATTTTCCATTTTTAGTGCTGCTGACTTTGATTAAATTCTGACGCTGATTGTGTCATTCCATTCAGGATGGGTCTGTTTTGATATGGTTCTCAGGGAAAGAGGAGAAGCACCTTAAACTAAGCCATGTGTCTCGAATCATCTCCGGTCAACGCACAGTAAGTGTCTCTTTGCATAGAGTCTGTTATGTTGCTACTCTGCCATTAGTTTTAAAGTGCTTCATGGAGTTTGGTCTCTTGTCAGCAGCATTTGTTAGAAACATAATTGAAAGGTCTGTTCAAAATTTCAACGATGGTTGTAACTCTTTTTTATATCTTTATGTAGCTATTTTACAATAATTAAAAACAAAAACTGTTAGCATGATCTAGGAAACTTCTCGTACAAATAACATGTCATATATTACCTGTAATGCATCTTTCTAACTGCCTTAAAAACTAGTGAGTCATCATTGTTATTTAAACTTGAGCTATTTGATATGGATATACTCAGGTGACCGTAGTGGTTATCCATTGTTGTCATCTTAAATTAATATCCAACAGAAGTGTTAGAAATAGGAAAGTATCTTTAAGATTGCTAGGGATATGGTAATTGATTGTATGTAATTATGGGTAGATTTATTTTCCTTTTATAGAGAAGACTGAAGGCTATATAAAGCCTATTCTTGTATTGTTTAAAACAAGAAAGTAAAAAAGAGAGGGTTTCCTCCATTTCTTCAAGAAGCACTTCTATATCTGTAACTATTTCAAGACGCCGTCTGGATTTATTGACTATTGTTTGGCCATGGCCAATTACCAGTCTCACTGAAGTTGCATCTTGGGATCTGTAATCTAACAGCATAGCTAAAAGTTTACTTCAAGTGAGGGTGGGGCTAGTACATGAGAGAAGTTTGGAATGATTAAATATCAAAAGATAGGACCTTCTAATTGTTTAAATACTAATGATATGTTTTAGGAGTCCTGTTAAATAAAGAGAATAGGACAAGCAGAAAGAAAAAGACAATGATAACCATGAAAAAATTGGGATTAAAAAAACTAATGGAAAGGGTGAAAATGCTGTTCTGTGAGGAAAAGTTTAAAAATCAAGGGACTATTTGGCCTGTACCCATGGCTCTCCCTCTATTCACCACAGTACTCTTAAGTGCACTCCTTGCCTTCACAAGTCATAGGGTTTGTACCTACTCTCATTACATTGCAACTTGATTGATTCATATTCACATCTTTGGATTAACTTTCAAGTTTAAGTGACAATCATCATGATGCATTTGTGGTTGACTACTGTAGCATATTTCATAATGTAGTGTTTTGCTTCTTCTTTATCTTCCCCTCCTTTTTCTTTTCGTATACTTCAAGCTGATTAAATATCCATTATTTCTTCCAGTCTATTTTTCAAAGGTATCCACGACCTGAGAAGGAATACCAGTCATTTTCTCTCATATATAATGACAGGTCACTGGATTTGGTAAGAACACTCTTCAGTGTACCCATTGGCTTCCATTATTTGCTTGTTGACAAGATCCTCGTCCTCTAACCTATTGTCATTGTGTTTATACTTTATATTGATGATTTAAAGATTATTTGATTGTTGAAGTTTTATTGTAATTTGGTGATCTGATTTCATTGCTAGATTTGCAAAGATAAAGATGAAGCTGAGGTATGGTTTAGTGGATTAAAAGCATTAATTTCACGTAGCCATCATCGGAAGTGGAGAACAGAATCAAGCGACGGAATTCCATCTGAAGCAAATAGTCCTAGAACATACACCCGGAGAAGCTCTCCTTTGAATTCTCCATTTGGTAGCAATGATAGCTTGCAGAAGGTACATTGATTTACATTATCTATCTTTTTCCTTCAGTAAGACTTTATTATTGATGGTCTTCTTTTACCTCTTCAACTCAGGACGGGGGAGATCCCCTCCGCCTTCATAGTCCATATGGCAGTCCCCCTAAAAATGGTCTGCATAAAGCATTTTCGGATGTGATGTTATATGCTGTTCCTCCCAAAGGTTTCTTCCCCTCGGATTCAGCTAGTGCTTCAGTTCATTCTCTTTCTTCAGGAGGCTCAGATAGTGTACATGGTCACATGAAGGCAATGGCAATGGATGCTTTTAGGGTTAGTCTATCAAGTGCTGTTAGTTCATCAAGCCAAGGATCTGGTCATGATGATGGTGATGCTTTGGGGGATGTTTTTATTTGGGGGGAAGGGACAGGGGATGGTGTTTTGGGTAGTGGACCTAATAGAGTTGGAAGTTGTTCTGGCGGCAAAATGGATTCTTTATTGCCGAAGGCTTTGGAATCAGCAGTGGTACTTGATGTCCAGAACATTGCCTGTGGTGGACGACATGCTGCCTTAGTAACCAAGCAAGGAGAGATTTTTTCCTGGGGAGAGGAGTCAGGAGGCAGGCTTGGGCATGGTGTTGACTCTGATGTTTTACATCCAAAGCTTATTGATGCCCTCAGTAATATGAACATTGAGCTCGTTGCTTGTGGTGAGTATCATACATGTGCAGTAACACTGTCTGGTGATTTGTACACATGGGGTGATGGAACTTACAATTTTGGTCTTCTTGGCCATGGAAATGAAGTAAGTCATTGGGTTCCAAAAAGAGTAAATGGACCCTTGGAGGGCATACATGTCTCCTCTATCTCTTGTGGACCATGGCACACAGCTGTTGTAACCTCGGCTGGGCAATTGTTTACCTTTGGGGATGGTACATTTGGAATTTTGGGCCATGGAGATCGGAAAAGCGTCTCTATTCCAAGGGAAGTGGAATCTCTCAAGGGGCTTAGAACCGTTCGAGCAGCTTGTGGTGTTTGGCATACTGCTGCTGTTGTTGAAGTCATGGTAGGGAATTCAAGTTCGAGCAACTGCTCTTCAGGGAAGCTATTTACATGGGGAGATGGAGATAAGGGTCGACTTGGGCACGGTGACAAGGAAGCGAAACTTGTGCCTACTTGTGTTGCTGCTCTTGTTGAACCAAACTTTTGTCAAGTTGCCTGTGGACATAGTCTGACAGTTGCACTTACAACATCAGGTCATGTTTACACTATGGGCAGTCCAGTATATGGTCAGCTAGGAAACCCACAAGCTGACGGAAAGCTCCCAGCCCGTGTTGAAGGAAAGCTCTCTAAGAGTTTTGTTGAGGAGATTGCTTGTGGTGCTTATCATGTTGCAGTTTTAACCTCAAAAACTGAAGTGTATAATTGGGGAAAGGGAGCCAATGGTCGACTAGGTCATGGGGATACTGATGACAGAAATTCCCCTTCACTGGTGGAAGCTCTGAAAGACAAGCAAGTCAAAAGTATTGCTTGCGGTACTAATTTTACTGCAGCTATCTGCCTTCATAAGTGGGTCTCTGGTATTGATCAGTCCATGTGCTCTGGTTGCCGCCTGCCATTTAATTTCAAAAGAAAACGTCATAATTGTTATAACTGTGGGCTGGTTTTTTGTCATTCATGCAGCAGTAAGAAGTCTCTAAAGGCTTCAATGGCACCAAATCCCAACAAACCTTATCGCGTCTGTGATAATTGTTTTAGTAAACTAAGAAAAGCCATTGAAACTGATGGTTCCTCACATTCCTCTGTCAGTAGAAGAGGAAGCATCAATCAAGGGCCTACTGATTTTGTTGATAAAGATGAGAAGTTGGATTCTAGATCTCGTGCTCAACTTGCAAGATTTTCTTCCATGGATTCGTTTAAGCAATCAGAAGGCCGTTCCAAGAGAAACAAGAAACTAGAATTCAATAGCAGTCGTGTTTCACCTATTCCAAATGGAAGCTCTCAATGGGGTGCACGCAATATTTCTAAATCTTTCAACCCCGTGTTTGGATCATCCAAGAAGTTCTTCTCAGCTTCTGTTCCTGGGTCGAGAATTGTATCTCGAGCAACATCGCCGATATCAAGACGGCCCAGCCCACCTCGTTCAACAACACCGACCCCAACTCTTGGAGGACTTACATCCCCTAAAATCGTTGTGGATGATGAAAAAAGGACCAATGATAGCCTTAGCCAAGAGGTTATTAAATTAAGAACACAGGTATTTGCTTTTCTCTAATTTTCGTTGACTACTTAAATGAATTTTCTAAAATACTTGCATTATTTCCAGTGACTACTCAATTAAATTTTTTATATGCATTAATAATAGATTGAGAAAATAGATGCTTTGCTTTACTTAATTATCTGCTTGATTATTTAAACTCAGATTTAATAATAGTTTTGCAGCCAAATTTCCTAGCTTCAAATATGTAGCATGCTGCTTAGCATCCAAAATTCAAGAATCATCGCCATATTAATGCAATATAACTCAAGACAAAGTTATAGATGTCTGAAATCCTCACGATAACTGATGAAAGTAGAGGACTATAATGCAGCTATTCCTTTACATTCATTACCTATAGTGTCGCGAATTTAAAATTAGTTTTAGAACACAACCTGTTTGATCTTCATGAAAATTAGAGGGCTAGAAGTTTGTATAGAGTTCTTCTTTTCCCCTTCCATTTTCTTTCGTTCAATTTCATGAATTTTTTATGTGACTCCAAATCCTTTTAGGTATCCTTTTCCCCCTGGTTTTGGACAGCTGTAAGCTCTAGAATATTATGAATGGATGGAATCCAGATCTCAAGATCCTAAAAGGTTGCTATATAATACCTTAGATATTATTATTTGCATTTTGGAGCTAATTATTGAGCTGTATCTCTAGAAAAGCTTAAAAATGTTTTTCCATAAGCCATATTAAACTTTTCCTGTTATCTGCTTTGGCAGCATGCCTGATCAATCTCTCTCTTGCAGGTGGAGAATCTTACTCGGAAAGCTCAGCTTCAAGAAGTTGAGCTGGAAAGGACAACTAAACAGCTGAAGGAGGCAATAGCAATTGCAGGGGAAGAGACTGCAAAATGCAAAGCAGCAAAGGAAGTAATCAAGTCGTTGACTGCCCAAGTAAGCAGATGTCTATCATTAGTATTTTGACATATGGTGTGGTTTTCAAGGGCATAAAATAAGGATCTGATTAGTTCCATTTTTCTGTTCAAAATCCTTTTGCAAAAATATTTTCAGCAGTCTGTGATGTTTGATTCTAGATGGTCATTAGTTTTATTTGTTTTACTTACCATGCTTAGACTTTAATCACACTTTGTATTGATGATGCCTTTGTTTTTTTTGTTAAATAGTTGAAGGATATGGCTGAGAGACTGCCTGTAGGAACAGCAAGGAGCATTCAATCAACAGCGTTTACTTCTTTTGGCTTCAGTCCTGCTTCCATCGATGTGTCTAATGCTTCAATTGACCGGCTAGGTGGTCAAACAGCTGGTCTAGAACCGGACACAAATGGGTCCAACAACCTGTTGTTTTCTAATGGCTCCAGCACTGCCAGTAATCGTAGTTCAGGTCATAACAAACAAGGACAGCTGGAAGCAACAACTAGAAATGGGAGCAGAACGAAAGAAGGTGAATCACGTAATGATAATGAATGGGTTGAGCAAGATGAGCCTGGTGTATATATAACACTTACCTCACTTCCAGGAGGTCTCAAGGATCTTAAACGAGTTCGCTTCAGGTATGATGTCTAATGCTCATTTGTGTTATTATTCGTTTATAAGCCTCTGTATATCTAGATCGGACTGAATGGCTTAGGTCACATTTAGTAGTATTTCACTTTTTTAAGTTTTTTTTTTTTTTTTGATAGGAAACAATAAGCTTTTATAGAATATAAAAAGGTGTAAATGATTACACTTTTAAGTTTAAACCTTACCATAATGGGCTATAAATTACGAAAACCAGCACACAACATTGATGCCTGAATAACAACTTAATTTGTTTGGGGAGTTTAAAATAAATTGTGTAGGACTCCTTATACAGATAGACAAGCGCAAAATCCTTATGTAGACAAGTGTTTAGGGGCTAGTTGACATTAATGTAAAAGTTTGTTGGACCGTCTTAATTTAGTTTGAGGGATGGATACACTTGCGATGCTTGGAGAATTCAAATTTGTCTTGCATCTTTTCTATGCAGTCGGAAGAGGTTTAGTGAGAAACAAGCAGAGCAGTGGTGGGCAGAGAACAGAGCTAGAGTATATGAACAATACAACGTGCGCATGATTGACAAGTCAAGTGTTGGTGTTGGGAGTGAGGACTTGGGTCATTAACTCAAATGAAAAATAATAATCTGTATATGTAACGATAAGTCTAGATTTCAGCTCCATTTATAGGGAGTTCACATTGATCAATTAGATTTAGTTTCCATCTTTTATTAAAAAAAAAAATGTTGATGGAAACGAGAATTGGTTGGTATAAGAGAAGGATAAGAGATTTTAGAGGGGTTTGATTGTGCTTTTTCTTTTTTTTACCCTCTTGATTTTTTGTTTTTCCTAATTTTTTTCCCTGTTTGTATTGTAACTTGTGTGGAGAGGTGGAGGGTGAGAAATGTAAATTCTTAGTAGGGGTTGCTGGCAGCCATAGCCATGTAAATCGATAAGCAAATGATTCTGCAGATTTTTCTGTTGGTTCTAATTCAGTTCAGGCTTGTTCATCAAAGGATGCATTTTTCATATTTGCTTAAAATAATATGATTTGACCAAATGTCAGTGGATTAATACATGTATGTTTATTTTAGTCATATTGTTTTCCGAGTTGCGAGTGTAATGCAAGCAATGTGGTATAGATATAGAAAATACGGAGCTATTTTCCTGAATTATATATATATATGATTTGAGAATAAAATAGAACACATTTCCAGTTGGTTAATTTTTTTTTAGACAATAAGAGAGTTGGTATAGGTGAAGTAAATAGTTCGTCGGTAATGAGAAAAATACTTATTTAAGCTTTAAACACTCTCGTTCATAGTCTAAGAGAGAGAGTTTACTTCTCAACTACTATACTAGTAAGAGTAAGAGAAGGGCTCTCACTCTTTAACTAAACGAACGATCAGTAGGATTATTATTTATATCCATCCGTCGAAATGAAAAGACAGTCAAGATTCGGCAGGAGGAAAGAGGCAAGGCTTTCGAGTCGGGGCCTAGGCAAAAAAGGCCAAGCCCGATTTGTATAGATAAATTAATAATTTTTCAATTATTTAAATTAATTTTTAATTATATATATATATATATATATATATATATATATATAAAATTAAAATTTTAAGATACAATCCAAAAAAACCTAAAAATATTGATTTTTTTTTTTCATTTTTAAGTATTAAAAAAAATAAAAAATGATTATTTTATTTTAAGAAAATAAAAATATTATTTAAAAAAAACTCGGCCCGACCTAACATAATTTGGGGCGGGGTCCGGCCCGTTGCCATGATTTGACAAATCTATTCAATAAGGTTATAATTAGTGTTATTAAAACTGAACCAGACTGATCGGTTCAACTGGTCAAACCGGTAACTGATCGTGAGTCTAGTTCGGTCAAAAATAAAAAATCGATCAAAATCGGTGAACATGTTCATTTTTTTTTATAATTTTTAATTAAATAAAACAATATATTACGTAAGTTGATTTTACCGATTTTTTTTGACACAGTTCAATCGGTCAAACCATTGATTCATTGAACCTTTATATCACTGGTTCGATCACCGGTTCAGTTCTGAAAATACTGGGTAGAACTAGTCTGAAACTTGTCAAAAGGCTTTTGACGGTTTGGAGTTAAATAACAATGGTGATTAACCCTAATAGGCCTGACTGCGGTTCAAAATCGAACTGGGTTAGGATCAAAATCGAACTGGTCAACGGTTCAGTGGTTCCGAGCCGAACTGGAACCGCTGAGGAACCGGTTCGATTCCAGTTCTTCAAAATTGACCAACCGAACCTCGAATCGAATCGAAATTGACGGTTGAATCGAACCGAATTGCAAGAACCGAACCAAAGAATCGAACCGCAGAACTAAAACATTCCAATTTTTCTCTATTATTCTATAACTATAAATACTTCATATCTCAATTTATTTTTTCACATTCCAAGTTTCCAACAATTTATTCTATTTTATCTTTCCATATTCTCCTACAAACTAGTTCTGAATTTCAATTTCAATTCCAATTTTAATATCTTTGTTATTTTGGATGAGACTCGGTCAAACATGAGCCCAAAATCATTGAAGGCCCAAGTATGTATTGATGATTGGTCCAAAGTTAAGCGCAAGATACAAGAAAATATCAGAGAGAGTAGTGATTATTGATTCGACTTAATCGAGGGAATTTAAGTAACGTCAACTAAAACGGCCGATCACAAGTAGCCGATTAATAATTAAATTAAATTTCAATTGTAATTGTTATATAATGTTATAATTATGTATCGGGGAATCGATTCTGGTAGGAAGAACCAGAATCGAACCGAACCGAACCATAATACATTTTGATTCCAATTTCTCATTCTGCAAGAATCGGAACCGGTGGTTCGGTTCCGAAACCGAACCGCGGTGAGAGTTAGAGCCTTAGCTGAAATAGCTCGAGTATGAGAAGCCGTTTTTAACTTTAGCTTAAGCGATTACAAGTCATACATATAATGAAAAAAATGGTTGTTAATAATAAAAAATATAGTATCCTTACTTCTAACACCCTTAGTCTTGGTGTGGTAGCTAAAATATTGATTCAAGTATGGTGTTAAAATCTAATTTTCATAAAAAATGATATATGTTTTTAATTTTAAGAGGGACAAATCAAAATTACTTAATTAATAAATTAGATTTTTTTTATTAATTTTGTTGATGGTGATTTTTATGACTAAGGTATTTGAATAGTTCGGCAAGGGCAAAAATGAGATTTCCTTTTGATTGAAGGGTCAGATGTTCAGAGGGCTTGGTTTATTCCTCGTCCAGGGAGAGAATCCGGACCCAGTTCCCCGATCTGGCCGACCAGAGGACACAGTTTGATGCGAATCTCGGAGACCGACAACATCATAGCCGGATCGACCACAATAGCCCGATAGATCGGTTCAGTTCTGTTTCACCTCATATACCGTAATGGATGGCTCGAATATTCCGGGTCAGGTCGTTAGTATTTTTTACTGTTCGGAAGATCATCTGGCCGATCTCTTGAAGACCGACATGTGACTGGGGTAGTTTGGACTTTTTCCTCTGACATACACCACTATTTGAAAGCTCTTTTACAGGCTGGCTTCATTACATTGCGTGTGGCAGTGTAGAAAACAGATTGATGTGACAAGCCGTCAGGTGACATATTTGCTTTCGGCGAAGACAGTCTCGGGATAGAGATCCCATCAATCAGCCCGAGATTCTCGTGGGTGACGTTATGGAAGCATGAGATAGTGTTGTAATTCTCCTAGTATATAAAGAGAAGTTAGTTTCATTGGTAGGGGATAGCGAAATTTGTAACAAAAGAAGGAGCACTATTTGTAAAAACTAAAGAAACAACAACTCGGTTCCTTTAGACCTTTCCTGAAAACTGGTCGGCCGAGCTCGGTTTAGCAATAAAAACAACACCCCACTTTGTGCCCGTGGACGTAGGCTGGATTTACTCCGCCGAACCACGTTAAACTCTCTTTGTCGATTTTGTGTTCTTTTTGCCTTTTGCTACATTTGTTTTTGGTCTCCCATAATCAAACAAATTCAAGGTTGAAGAAGGATTGTCTCGGAGAGTTATCTCCAAACTGTCCCTGGGACGAAAAAAAGCCCGTCAACAAATTTATTAGAGAGATTTAACATTTGTGGATTACCCTTCTCAATTCCTTAATGAATCTGCCACTGCTTAACCTAGTACGGTTAATGAGTTTATTATTATGAAAATATATACATTTCATGTATAATTTTTTAATTGCATAACTGCCTTATAACCTTGTTTATGACAATGTCGGAATTATTTATTTATTTTTTGTGAACTGTCATAAATTATTCGGTTTACTTTCTAAATTGTGTATTTAGAAGATTGTTGAGCTCACATTTATTTTTAATAGTAATTTAAAGGGTGACTAAGTGTCATTTCTTATTTAAAATATTGAAAATAACATCAAAGCTTAGGATTCAATCCAGCTGATTATTTTTTATAACAGAAGTGGATTATTTTATGACCAATATTAGCAAAATCCCAAACTAAGCCCTAAATCTTGCTGGAAATAAGTCCTTGAATATTCATTCTCTTGAGCTCTTCTTCAAACCTCTCCATAGCCAACTGACCAGGCAAGCATATTGGCACAACAACTCCAGTCTCTCCTCCGTTTTTATAATTTTGACTTCATAAAGAAGCTAATAAATCCCGCAGCCCCTGCAGTCCCACCATATACTGGTGTCCCCCTCCCCATCAAATCAATCTCACTAAAACCCATATTCCTTAAATCAGACACCAAATATTGCTGTACTTTAGTCGGGTACCTGATTCTTCTCTCAGTAATCACCATCAGATCCGCCACTGACCTTATATACTCTTCATTCATTTTACCCTTCGCCATTTTCACCAACTCAACAGCAAACCCTAATGAATTTTCACTCAAAAGCTTAGCTTTTGAACACACGGCTGGGAATGCAAATGCATTCCTATAATACCCAGATGGTATATTCATGTTATCATAATGTTTCCCTCTTGCGTTGACTGTACAAGAAAATGTAACAATCTCTTCAGGGTCTAGCTGAAGTGCAAGTGTACGACATTTCCATGTACATGCAGCTACTAGATCAAACGTTGAACAGTTTTTTAGGTGACGTGGCAGCTGGTTTCTCAGTGCTTTGATCTCTGTGGGTCCGAAGAAGAAAGATTTGTGGGCCATGTTGTCACTTGGGTTCGAGGTAATTAAGGTACGTGGTTCATTTTCGGAGTAGCAGTACTCATGGTGGGTACACGTTACACGTGGCGGATTTCTGGCGTTCAGGATTTGTCGTTGCCAAATTGGAAATAAGGATGGTGATTAGGAACTGTGCCAGACCAGGTCCATCACATAGAGTGTGGTTGAACCGGAATGCAAATGTGAATCCTCCGCATAGCAAACGTGTCATCTATATATGTATTGCAACACCAAATAAAATCAGACTATAGTTAAAAGGATTTAGCATTTTTTATTTTTTTCGTTATTACTGTTTTAAACGTGTTTTTTTTTTTAAAATCTAACAATAAAAAGTTCTAAATGTGTCCCAAACAAATTAATATATATATATATATATATATATATATATATACTATATATATATATATATATATTTAGAGATATGTTAAAAGTATGTTATTTTTAGATTCTTTTTATAAATAAAAAAAATTAAAATTAAAATATATTTAGATTTTAGATGAAAAACAAAAGCCACATCATTATTACCATAATATTAACATGACAAAACAAAAAATATTATCAAATTTAAAAGTGATTGAAGGTCAGTTGAATGAATTTTTATGTACATTAATTATTATTGATAGGGGTAGTATTTCCTTGACATGAATTTCACATGAATCCAAAATCAATTATGGGTTTTAGTTGCGAGGAATTTGGATCCAATATTTTTTTGTCACGCATGTATTAATATTAAGAAATATTCAAAATTCAATGATATTTAATTTTTTATTTAATAACTATTAATTAGTCACAATTGATTAAAAAAAATTAATACAAAACTCAATTTATTAAAATTTAAAACCAAAATTGACAGGATTATTATATGGATCGAGTTTAGATTAGCTATTTAGTGTTTTTTTAACATAAAGGTTGTATGTGAATGACAAATATTTCTATCACATAACTCAATACCAAAATTATCTTCAACATACTTATATATATTATATATTATATATAATATATATATATTTTGTGCATATATATCCATCATTAAATTTGTCTTTTGTATATTTTTTATTTTTATCAAGTTTAATGTCTAAACCACAAAATAAAATTGAGAAAGCAGAAAGGATCGATACGAAAACAAAAGAAGAATTGAATTTTTGTATCTTTAAAAATTATAATTTTTTTCCTAAAAAAGTGAAATCATTAAATTAAAATTTCTAAATACACAAAAAAAACATAAAAAATATATTATCCCTTTATTCATCTATCATCCCTCCAAAAAATTACAAGGCAAGTAAAAGTGAAGAGACTCACTTGAAACGACAATAAAGGGCAACCAATAACACCTTCAGAGCCAGGAACCTGATACAGAAGTTGGTCCAAATATGGAGATGGTGGCTGTATATCATCTCCAAGCTGCTCAAGTGTGAAGTTGGCATCAGCCTCAATGAACAAGACTCCTTCACCATTGCAATCCACCATAAGCTTGCGGTTGTGTCCTTCTATTAGCCTCCCAGCTAATGGGTAGTAAAACACAAGTGCTTTACTTATTGCTTCTCTAATAACCCTAACTGGGTCTTTTCCTTTCATTGAATTATAATTTGGTGCAGAAGGATCATCGTTCTTGTAAAAAAATATCATACGAAGCTGAAACCTAAAGGTTTCTTGATCATCTATATCTGATAGATGCTTCACTTCTCGTAGGGTTGGAGTTGCTGGAACAATTAGTTCAGGGGCCTGCTGGGTGACTGAAAAGACTTGCTGACAAAATTTGGATGCCATTTTAGTGACTGATGATGAGTTTTTTGAAGTTGCTTATTGGTTGCTTCAAAAGGTGTACATATTTATAGTAACAATGAGTCAAGAAGAAAAGAGAGATTTAAATTGAATTGACATTTAATAAAAAATTGTGAAAAATGAATGTAGATTATGTGTTGGTTTTGAGGTGACTAATAGATTATGTGTTGATTTTGTGGTGACTAATCCTTTATATAAGTGATGGAAATATTAGATCTTGTATCATTTTAATAGTAAAATATTATTTTATTATAATTTTAGTAGTAAAATATAATATTTTAAAATTCATAATATCAAGTTATTATTTTGTTAATGTAAATAACCCATGAAAAAAATATTAACAAGATCTCCTAATCTTTTTTTAGCATTGTTCTTAAAATTGGATCGGACCGGTTGGTTGATTTTGTCAAATAGGGAATTGGGCAATGAGGATGGTCCGGTTAAATCTTAAAAATCGATAAGTAAAAAAATATCAAAACTGACAAAAATCGGTGCACCGTCCCAATCGGTTCTTAACCAAATTATTTTTAAACAAAAAGTAAAAATAAATATTTTTATAATTTATAATTAATTAAAATTATTCATGACATCAATCGATTATGTCGGTTCATCCGATATTCCGATCAAACCAATAACTTAACAAATCTTTTAGAACACCGATTTAATTACCGATCTAATTTTTAAATCACTAAATTTTAGTGAAGAATGAGGTGAAGAAGACTATATTTCATAAATTATTGAAATGTTGACATATGCCACATTAATGAAACGGAAACATATTATGTGTTGATTTACTATGCAGAGGACCACAAGTTAAATTTGTAAATTTTTTTTAATCATTTATTTATTTTTTTCACTTAACATTGTGTGTTGATTTGCTATGTGTCTATATGTGAAAAATGGATATACATTATGTGTTGATTTACGATGTGGAGTATAACACGTTAAATTTGGTTAAAAAAATTCTAATTTTAATCTCTTATTTCATTTTTATTTCACTTTACGTTATGTAGTGATTTGCTATGTGTTTACATATGAAAAATGGATATAGATTATGTGTTGATTTGTTATGTGAAGGACCACAAGTCAAATTTGTTAAAAAAAATTATATTTTTAATCTCTTATTTCATTTTTCCGTCACTACACATTATGTGTTGATTTGTTACGAGTGTGTTTGTGAAAAATAGATATAGACTATGTGTTGATTTACTATTAGGAGGATCAAACGTCAAATTTGTAAAAAAAAAAAATAATCTATTTTTAAATCTTATTTTATCTTTTATTTCACTTCACATTATGTGTTGATTTGCTATGTGTCTACACGTGAAAAATGGATATAGATTATGTGTTAATTTACTATGAAAATGATCACACTTCAAATTTATATAAAAATTAATTATATTTTTAATCTCTTATGTCATTTTTCTTTCACTTTACATTACTTGTTGATTTACTATGTGTCTACATGTGAAAAAAATCTATTTTAATCTCTTATTTCATTTTTCTTTCACTTCACATTATTTGTTGATTTGCTACGTGTCAACATGTGAAAAATGGATATAGATTATGTGTTAATTTGTTATGTGGAGGACCACAAGTTAAATTTGGAAAAAAATATATTTTCAATCCCTTATTTCATATTTCTTTCATTTCTATGTGTCTACATGTGAAAAAAGGTTATAGATTATGTGTTGATTTGTTATGCGAAGGATCTGATCATGATTTTCACACATTACGCAAGCACACGTATCACTCAAGTAGTATAAAGTTATCGATCTCATGAGGACTTATCACTTACGTTACTAATTATTGAAACTAATTACCTACGAGTATCTAATTGAAATTGAAATGTGATTGTTGGTTGAGTTTGACTAAAACTAAAACAATTAAATAAAACTACGTTGAATTCCAAAGGTAATCAATGAAGAGAAAACATATAGGGTTGTGAATCCACCTAATATTATTCTAAATATGAATTGGTTTTCCTATATTCGTATAATATATTGGCTAATTAAAATGAAACACTAAGATATCCACAAGCCTCTTTCGATGGTTATGTGAAAATATTCAAAGTAACTTAATTAACTATATTTCTATATTAACTAAGAAACCCCAAATTCATTAAGAGCAAGTTATAATTATGGCTACACCCGCCCTACATGTATATTTCTATCCGGGAGGGAAATCCGTAAGATGAGATCGTATGCTATTGAATTTACGGCTAAACCTAAAATTCATTTGTTAAGTTCATCTAAGTTTACCACATCAATCCTATTGGTGATCAAAAAACAAGAAGCATTAAGACTAAGATTCAATAAATAAGCCAAAATATCACACAAGATATAAGAAAACTCAATTTATAAACTCATAATTACTAGGTTTTATCACAACCCCAGATTTAAATCTAGTTACTGCACATGTTCAAAAACTCTTAATAAATATTCAACAATAAATAAAACATCAAAGAGATAAAAAGAAGAAGAAACTCTGTCGATATCGCCAATCTTTCACCCATTGTTGTTGAGATTTTGAGCTATGCTCATTGTACGGGCCAAATTTGGGCCCAAGGCATAACCGTCATTCCGCTTTTGGGTCAATCACGAAACCAAAGCCCCAACGACCACCATAAGATCTAGTATGAGAAATCAACTTTGGGCCGAGAGGCCAGACTAGCCCAGAGCCCGTCATCACGGATTTAACAGTTCAGGAAGCTAATGGATTCATGAGTAATTAGATTGGGAAAACGCCTACAGTAATTAACTCCATTAAATCGGCAGTTACAGTCATAAACCCTATCATTAACACATCCAACATGTAGAAGAGATTTAAATGACCCCTCATTAGGAGGGCCTATAAAAGAGAAAAGTCATGGCATGATGGGGATCATCCAACATCACACAGCACAACTCTCTGTCACCAGAGCTCTCATAATCGCCAACCTATAGCCCTCACGGCGGCTCACAGGTATCAAGGTAACCCTGGAATTTGCTCCTCCATTATTTACATCTCGTCTTCACTACTGACTTGAGCATCAGAGTTCCCCCGGCACTCACCATACCGGTGGGCAGTACTCCCGCGCACTCTATCTCTGTTTTGTAGGATCGCTGGTGCCCCATCCCTACAAATTCTCGATTGTGGACCTCAGGTGAAATCCAACGTCCACTTTCATTTGATGTGATTTATTCTCTCCAAAATCACATTGGGGGCTATAAAATTAGGGTATTAGGCTTTTTTTTTCTCATTTTGGGATGAGTTATGGTTTATATAAAAAGCCTTGGTTCATTCTTGAATATACTTCTTTAAAACCTGGAAAATGTGAGCGCGTCAGCGTCGCGACGCGCATGCTTATTGTTTGAGCATCGCGATTCTCACAAGGTTATGTCACAACGCATACTAGAATTTACGTTATGTTTGATTTTTCTACTGTAATGAGTCGCGACGTGCTACTCAGCATTGGGACGCCCATTTGTGACTTTGAATTTGCCCTAATTTGCTCCGTATTTTACCATTTTCATTCCTCGTTGATTCCGTTGAGTCTCGATATTATTTTTACCTGTAAAATGAACCCAAAACACATCAAAGCGTTTATAAAATTTGAAATAACTCAAAAAATATCAAGCTATTGGGGCGAAAAAATGTATGCATATTGGTCGCTCATCACATCCCCAAACTTAACATTTTGCTAGTTCTTGAGCAAAACAAAAAACTAAAATTAAATTAAGCTAAGTCACTTTCGTAGGGATCGCGATTGTATTTAGCATATGCAACAAGCCTTTAAATCCTATGCGGCCCTAGTGGACGAGTTATAGTCTCATGAGCGCTTACAATGACGACACCCACAAACGTCATTTACACACACATACAATCACACAACTGCAAAAATAAATAACTAAAAAATCGTCCTGGGAGTTACCCATAATATTGGCATCAGAGAATGCTTTAGTAACGAAAACTAACAACCTTGAAAGTACCCAACACATCTCAAATCCAAGTTCTTGAATAACCCATCTAAGTCAGACTCAGAGTGTGTGTAAAGGTCTAGTCATAGCTCGAATCTTAAGTAACTGAACTCAATGATTTCGTCTAAAAAATTACATCTGATGGGTCAAACCAACCTAGATATCTCAAAAGATGTTCTTTTTTACCCTTTTTTTACTCAGTATGGTATGCATTTTCTTTTTCTTTTTTAACACACCTACCCTTTAAGGTAGCATTTCTCTAAATGGTGGTCCTAACACTCCCACATGGGTAGCTTCACGCTTATCGGTTATAAATAGTTTAAATTTTTTTATTTTTATTTTTTTACCATACCATACATCATAATACTAGAAAACAGTGATAAACATATAGGCAAACAATCATTCATATTAAGTAATTTCTCCAAATAGTCACATTGCCAACAGCTGGGACGAATGTGAAACCCATAGGGTCGGATCAGTGTCATGTGCAGCGAAAGTGGGTCTAATCCGTGGATATATAGAGTCCTTAGAATAAAAATGAGGACAAAAATGGAGTCCAGAAACTTCGAAACAGAGAAAATGAAGTTTCAGTATGTATCAGCTTTGCACGTCGCGATGCGGAAGCATGAGAGTCGAGACGCTCCAAAGTACAAGAGCAACTGTGAAAGTTGAATGTATCGATGTCGTGACACGGAAGGGTGTGCGTCATGACGCTCCTAGGTCTAATGCTCGGTGTCGCGACGCTGAGGAGTCAGCATCACGACACTGCCCTAGGCAATGAGCATTTTTCTAATTTAAACCAATACTAAACACTTCCAACTTTCTCATAATACTTCAAATACACCTAAAATCCAATTTTAGCATCATAACCACCATCAACTCGTGTTATACTATAGCAACGACTTTCCTTAGCGCGACTGAGGTTGCTTGTGTGGGCACCGGCTCCGGTATGGATTCTTAAAATTTTATTTGCCTTTTTCCTTTGTTGTAGTAGCCGAAATCAATCATTTGATGTCCAACACTTGGATCAAGCATTCGATCTTCCGAACTATGACTCGAAACCAACAAACTAAAGTGTGGGCTTCACTGATAAAGATTAAACTCTAAACAATTTAGAGAATTAAGATGTCACAATGGCCCTTGGCTTTTGGAAATTCAAACACTCTCACAACACTTGTGAATGTTTGAAATTCTTCTTTCTTTTCTCTCTTTTGCAATTGTGTGAATGAATGCAAAAATGTTAACTTATGAAGTGAGAGAAATGATAGAGATTATATTCTCTTACACAAGCCAACTATCATTGTCATTAAGCATCTAATGCTTTCTTGCAATAGCCAACACAAAAATGTGAATGTCATACCAAAGTATAAGAAATGATAAGCTAAATACAAGGACTTTATCATTAAGCATCTAATGCTTTCTTTCAATGGAAAACACATAAATGTGGAGGCCATACCAAAGTAAAAATGGATTAGCTAATGACAAAACTATTAGGTGTATTGAAGCCACCTAATAGACATAATAAGTTGGAAAGCATGACAACCCATATGGCTTCGTCTCTAAGATAAATAAAAATCACAATCTTAATAATGATTAAATTACCTTCAATTATGTTGTAGTAGTTATCTCATAATTATTACTAACTTGATTATCTCATAATCGAGATTTGATTATCTCATAATCAAGATTTGATTATCTTATAATCAAAGAATTCTAGAAAACATTAAGTTAAACTAATTTAACATAGTCTTCATTTGTGACATTAAATATTATTAATCTCATTAGTAATATATAAATATAATGTGAGTATATTATTAGATAAACTAATTATATTAGGTTTGCTACAATTAATAGAGCTAGTACGGGGACCAAATGGACCTACGGTTCCGAGCTCCAATAATTTTGAAATATTAATAAACTCTTTAATCAAATGTTATGAATTATTAACTCCGTGTTATTACACTAAAAACATAAATTTGAACTCTTGTTACCATAGATGTACAAAATAAACCGAACAATTTCGGTGTCTATCGATATAGTCATTACATATGGATATAGCCCTTCACGAATATCTCATAAATATAGCTTGGTCAAAAGTCTGTTAAACCCTTCTAAATATTTTGTCTTTTAAGCACCATTGATTTTATAATGAACAATTAATTCATAATAATTATGAATATAAAACTTTCTATTCATAATAGAAAAGTTGAGCGCTCAAATTGTTCAAGTCCCGAATCAACTCTTAAAAGAGATATTCTTATGCTTCTCATAAGAATGAGTGAATTCCATATCTATGTAAAATGTTCCCAGCTACACACCAAACCATATCCCCAAAATATGTAGTTATTGGCTGGGAATGCAACACCAACCTCACCATAGTAAATCAAAGGACATATCCTTTCATGCAGGAGTTCGTAATACACTCAGGATTAAGATTGAATCCATATATGACCATCTATTAGATAAAATAAATTTCTTCGGTTAACAGATATTAAAAGAAATTCATATTTATCTGAGTCCAGTCCTATATGATCTCATCATACAATGTGCCTTCATTCCCATGTCACTACATGAACGATCCCGGATCAAGGTCTTCATACAAGTATAGAATGGACCGCAGCTATAGATAAACCACAAATAAAAGTACCCTTTTTGTTGCTCTCTATGGACTATTTAGATTACTAACTTCAGACTTAAATCCTCTTGTTCATCAAACATACATTAAGTCTGAAGGTACAAGAGTAATCAAGGTAAACAAGACAATTGGACAATATGTGATATAAATCAAACAACTTTGATAAAATGAATAATGCATTTATTATTATTATAATAATCAAATCCGTTTACAATACATGAAGCTCTAGGACATAAATCCCAACAATATCCCACTTGGACTAGAGCAAATGAGACATGTCATGTAATCCTAAACCCTTTAGGTGACATTTAAACACTTTAGCAGATAAGGTTTTGTAAACGGATTAGCCAGGTTTTCTGCGGATGGAATTTACGTGACAACGAAATCTCTTCTCTGCACTATCTCTCCGATAAGGTGATATTTCCTCTCAATATGCTTACCCCTCTCGTGGGTTTTGGTTCTTTGGAGTTCGTCACTGCACCACCATTATCGCAATAAAGTGTGAGTGGTTTATCCATATCTGGAACAAATTTCAGATCTGTCAAGAACTTACAGAGCCAGACTGCTTCCTTAGCTGCTTCACAAACTACTACATATTCAGCCTCCATAGTGGAGTCAGCAATACAAGATTACTTTATGCTCCTCCATACTATAGCCCCACCACCTAGGGTGAACACCGATCCAGATGTTGATTTCCTAAAATCAACATCCTTATGAAAATCAGAGTCAGTATATCCTCTCATAATCATATCCTGACTTGTATATACAAGCATATAATTTCTCGTTCTCTTAAGATACTTGAGAATATATTTTACTGCTACCCAATGATCTAATCCTGGGTTGTATTGAAACCTACTGACTACTCCTACTGTAAAACAAATGTCTGGTCTCGTGCATAACATAACATACATAAAAATTCAAAATTCTGAAGCATATGGTATATGTCTTATCTCCTCAACTGCTTGAGGTGTCTTATGAGACTGTTCCTTAGCCTGAAAGGTAAATTACCTTTCTTGAAGTTATGCATACAAAATCACACAAGAATCTTGTCGATATATGATACTTGAGATATTGTTAACAATCATTTCTTCCGATCTCGAATGATCTGGATCCCAAGTACATAACTTGCCTCTCCCAAATCTTTAATTTGAAATTGGTTAGCTAGCCAGATTTTCTCACCTGATAATATCTTTACATCATTCTCAATGAGTAAAATATCATCAACGTATAACACAAGGAAAACCATCTTACCATCAATGATGTGCTTGAAGACACAAGGCTCATCGATGTTCTGCTCAAAGTTATAAGACTTGATCGTAGTATCAAACCTTATGTTCCAAAATCTAGATGCTTGCTTAAGTACATAAATAGACATTTGCAACTTATAAACTTTTTTCTCTTGACCTTAGGTAATGAACCCCTCTGGTTGTACCATATAGATACTCTCATCAAAACTGCCATTCAAGAATGCAATCTTGACTTTCATTTGCCAAATCTCATAGTCATAATATGCGGCAATGGAAAGAAGAATCCTGATGGATTTTAGCATGGCTACTGGCGAGAAATTTTCTTCATAGTCAACTCCCTCCTTTTGGGTATAACCATTTGCCATTAGCTTAGCCTTGAAAGTCTGTACTTTCCCATCTATTCCTCTTTTTCTCTTGTAGATCCACTTACAACCTATAGGTTTTACTCCATCAGGTTGGTCTATAAGTTCCCAGACTGAGTTAGAGTATATAGACTCCATCTCGAGGTTCATGACTTTGAGCCATTCCTCTTTATCAGTATCTTCCATTGCAAACAGCAATGTATATCCTGAATGTAGAGCAATTGAGCCATTCCTCTTTAATTAAATTGACATTGGATGTTAATTGGGCCTTTGAGACCCATTAAGATTGGATTTAGAATCCAAGTCTAAAAGACACATTAATAAATTGTAATTATTTAATTTAGAATTAAATACGAATTAGTATTGAATATAAATTAAATCAGATTTAAAATTGTAGTTCAATATAATTGAAGAATATGCACTTTGAGTACTTATTCTTAAACGAGTTGACTCACTTAAATCAAATCGTTGTTTGAACATTGGATGATCACTTAATCAAAGATTAATTAATTGGATTAGATTGATTGAATAACATGCTTTGAGTGAATACATGGATGTATTGTATGAATAATGTATATCGGATGAATATTAGAAGGGTGATGGCAGTTTTGGAAATTGTTGTAATAAATTTAGAATTTATTAAATTGGACTTGCGTGTCCAGCCTTTATCTCTTGACTCTTTGTATTTCTCTTCTCACCAATTCCCCTCACTGTTAATGAGGTTTCTTTATTGTATTATGTAATTGGGTAGAAGTTAGAATAGTGCTAGCCGGGGAGAGGAAATAGAGAGATTTGGTCTAAGAACAATTTGTTGAATATCTATCTGCATATTATTATTATTTATTTTGCGCCTTATTATGATTTTAGAATGCATGCTTAAGGGTGTATGATGAAATCTAATCAAAGATAATAAATTGGTTGCCAATTTACGCGAAAAACCCTCAAACAAATATTAAATGATTTCCTTCCATTGATTGGTTCTTTCTCAAGATCCATGATTGGCATTGGTTTGTTGGCCAAAGTCAAGATCAATGTCCATCGCGGATGTGTTTGAACCACGAAAGCTTTGTTCCATATCGCATGTCTTGGGCAAGTTGTGATTTGTTGGCCAAAGTCAAGACCACTTCTTGTTCATCGACATGGATTACGAATCTTTCCCACTGTCAATGGGTCCCGCTTAACTGGAATCATTAAGCTTGTTGAGCCAAAGTCAAGGCTTAGTTAATTCGGAGGAAAAAGGTTAGGAAATATATTGGATATATTGACATATATATTGTATATATGTTTCATACTTGGAGATCTACCTACCAGATCTAGGAATTGGATGAGATCCAATTGATCTTAGATATTTACCTAGTTTATCATACAGCTTGTTGGCCAAAGTCAAGATTGTGTGTTATTTAACGGGATCCTAGCCCACTAGGAAACTAGGTTTCCCGAGTACTTAACAAAGGGTTAAAGGCTCGCCGAAAAATAGTGGGAGGCCAGTATTGAATTTGATGCAAAATTCAAATACTTGGCATTACGCGCTTTCAAATTATTTCGAAATTTTATTTATTTATTAGTTTGACTAATATTTTATTATTTTTTATAACAGTTAGACTGTACCCATATATCGTTAATTGAATAGTTTGACTATTGCAATTAAGATGGCTGGAAAGATCGGGGTTAGAGACATTATCATGGGTGAAAATATATTTAATGGTGTGAACTTTCCTGACTGGGATATGAACCTCAGGATTGTCCTAGGGGCTGAGAGAATACTCTATACGATAGAGAGACCTCTCGGGCCTAAGCCCGGAATTGAGCAGCCGCTTGAGCTTGAACTTTGGAAGACTCACAGCGATGACAACTCAACTGCTCAATCCGTGATGCTCGCTGCAATGACCCCTCAATTCGTCGCCAGAACAAGGGATTAGATCCCTATACTATGATGATGAAATTGAAGGACCTTCACTGATCTAACCTTAGATCACAGAAGTATGAGTTGCAGAAGAAGCTCTTTCACTCTCGCATGTTAGATGGTACATCTATTGAGCACCATGTGTCACAGATGATTGCTGACATTGAACAGCTGGGACAACTAGCCATAGTCTTCGAGGCTGACACTTCTATAGATTTGATCTTATAGTCTCTTCCTGACAGCTAGAGCCAGTTCATCATAAACTACAATATGTTGTACCAAGAAGACACTCTTAAAGAGTTGATGTCTATGCTGAAAGAGGCAGAAAAAGAGATTTTAAAGGGCAAAAAGCACGAGGCTCACTTCGTTTCAATATCTCAGTCTGCCAAGGCTTGGCCGAAGACTACTGGAGGTGTAAAGAAGAAGAAGAAGAAGAAGAAGAAAAAGGGCAATGCCAAATTGTCAAAGTCTTCTAGGAAGGCAAATGACAAATCCCAAGATGTCTGCCTACAGTGTGGCAAACAGGGTCACTGGAAGCGTGACTGCCGTGAGTACAAGACGCACATGAAGGAAATCAAAGCGGGCAAGACACCGACTTCAGGTATATTTGTTATAGAAATAAACATGACTACTTCTAGTTTTAAAAATTGGATTTTTGATTCTGGTTGTGGTACTCATATATGTACTGATGTGCATGATCTGCAGATTAGCAGGAGACTGGCTTCAGGTGAGATAGACCTCCGAGTTGGAAATGGGATTAGAGTCGTCGTTTTGGCTGTTGGGACCTATATTTTGGAACTGCCCTCAGGGCATATACTTACTTTATTAGACTGCTATTATGTACCTAGTTTGACTAGGAATATTATTTCTGTATCTTGTTTAGCCCAATGTGGGCATACTTTTGTATTCAGAAACACTGGGTGTTTTGTGTATAAAAATGATTTTGAAATATGTAGTGCTGATATTAATAATGGTATTTATATTTTGAATATAAATCAATCTCAAACATATAATATAACAAACAAAAGGCTTAAATTAAGTAACAAAGATGAAACTTATATGTGGCATTGTCGTCTAGGTCACATTAATAAGACTCGCATATCCACACTTTCGAAGAGTGGGTACTTGGACGATTTGATCCAAATTCATATGACGTCTGCGAATCTTGTTTGTTAGGTAAAATACCTAAAACACCTTTTAGCGATAAAGGTGCACGTGCCACTGAACTGTTAGCCCTCATTCATAGTGACGTATGTGGGCCCATGTCTAGGCAGGGTAGAGGTGGATATGAATGCTTCGTAACTTTTATGGATGATGCATCGTGTTATGGTTATGTGTATCTTATGAGACGCAATTCAGAAACCTTTGAGAAATTCAAAGAGTTTCGACATGAAGTAGAAAAACATATCGGCAAAAGTATTAAAACATTACGGTCGGACCGTAGTGGAGAATACTTAAGCAATGAATTTCTCGATTACTTGAAAGAATATGGTATTCTTTCACAATGGACTCCTCCCGGAACACCTCAATTAAACGGTGTGTTCGAACGGAGAAACCGAACTTTGTTGGACATGGTAGGTCTATGATGAGTCGCACTGGGCTACCAATTTCCTTCTAGGGATATGCATTGAACAGTGCAATACTTATTTTGAATAAGGTTATGTCAAAGTCTGTTCAACAGACTCCGTATGAGATATTGACAGAAAGAAACCAGGTTTCTCATTCCTGAAGATTTTGGATTGCTGGGCATACGTTAAACGTTCGGATGGTACTAAACTAGAACCCAAATCAGATAAATGTCTATTTGTAGGTTATCCTAGGGAAACCAAATGATATTACTTCTACAACCCACAAGAGAACAAAATATTTGTTGCTCTACATGCGATTTTCCTTGAAAAGGAATTCCTAAATACAGTGGTAAGTGGGAGGAAAGTAGAACTCGATGAAAATCAGAGTGATACTGTTCCTGGCACAGAATCCTTAACGGAACATGAACAATTCATCAAGGATGAGTCTGTACCACAATCTTTGAATACACAAGAACCGAGTAGGTCGGAGAGAGTCAGAAAATAACCTGAGAGGTATGGGTTTCTGATCTCACCTCATGTGGATATTAATCTTATTGAGGAAGACGAACCGACTACGTATGAGGAAGTGATACAAGGTATCGATTCCACTTTATGGCAAGATACCATGAAGTCCGAAATGGATTCCATGTACACCAACCAAGTCCGGACACTGGTTGATGTACTGAAGGCGTAAGCCTATTGGTTGCAAAATGTTCTTCAAGAAGAAGACTGACATGGATGGCAATATACAAACGTACAAAGCTAGGCTTGTAGCGAAGGGTATCGTCAACGACATGGTGTCGATTACGATGAAATTTTTTCACATTTTGCCATGATTAAATCCATTTGGATTATGCTTACTATTGCTGCATATTTTGATTATGAAATATGGCAGATGGACGTCAAAATAATTTTCCTTAACGGAAACCTTTTGGAGGATGTTTATATGCAACAGCCTGATGATTTTTTCGTACCAAGACTTGCAAATAAGGTTTGTAAGTTAAATCGATCCATTTATGGATTGAAGCAAGCATCATGTTCTTGGAACCAACGTTTTGATGAAATCATAAAAGAATATGATTTCGTTCAAAACGATGATGATCCTTGTGTATATAAGAAGGTTAGTGGGAGCGCACTGCCATTCATTGTCCTTTACGTTGATGATGTATTGCTAATAGGCAATGACATTCCCATTCTACAATCGGTGAAAGCTTGGCTTTCATTAAAATTCTCCATGAAAGATCTGGGAGAAGCAACATTTATTCTGGGAATAAAGATCTACCGGTATAGATCTCGAAAGCTACTTGGACTCTCCCAGAGACATTGACAAAGTGTTGAAGAGATTCAACATGGATTAGTCTAAGAGGGGACTATTGCCAGTGTCATATGGCGTCACTTTATCTAAGGACATGTGTCCTAAAACTCAAGATGAGAGAGAGACAACATGAGTCGGATCCCGTTCGCTTCGGCAGTTAGATCGATCATGTATGCCATGATATGTACGCGACCTGATGTCTCATATGCTTTGAGCATGTGTAGTCACTGTCAGGCCGATCTAGGTGATGGTCACTGGGTTACGGTTAAGAACATCTTTAAGTATCTTAGATGAACTAGGGATGCTTTCTTAGTCTATGGAGATGGAAACTTGAGGTAACTGGGTTTATCGATGTAAGTTTCCAAACCGATAAAGACGATTGTAAGTCGCAATCAGGGCACAATTTTGTTTGAATAACGGAGCAGTAAGTTGGAAATCTTCCAAGCAAGAGACTGTTGCCGATTCAACAACAGAAGCATAATATATTGCTGCAGCTGAAGCAGCAAAGAGGCAGTTTGGATCCGTAAATTCCTAATTGGATTAGGAGTAGTTCCGTTATCAGCTGAGCCTGTTCCATTATATTGTGACAATAACGGGGCTATAGCACAGGCTAAGGAACCACGGTCTCATCAACGATCCAACAATGTACTTTGACATTTCCATTTGATTCGTGAGATTATACATCATGGCGATGTGAAGATCGAGAAGGTCGAATCAGATGACAACATTGCAGATCCGCTGACGAAAACTATTCCTCAATAAAAGTTTGAGCGATATGTACATAGTTCATGTGTTAGATACTTGAGTGACTGGCTATAGGCCAAGTGGGAGATTGTTGGACAATTATGACCCATAGACATCATTATTTGTAAAAGTCATTGTGGTTTTAACTATGTGACAAAGGAAATTGTTATTTTATCATTCTGTAATTAGATTACTTAAATATATAAATGATAAAAGTCCTTATGATTAGTTCTGGATTATAAGATATGAGATAATATCAATCCACTATAGATTTAATCATTAAATATCCCTAGTCGTAGGATTATCGAGATTGGACATCGATAATACAAAATAGACTAGTATTGCACTTGTGCGTGTTATGGAAGCGTAACGACATAGTTCTCATATATTTGGGTATTGGATACTCATGCAAGTGTAATATGAGGTTCTGTTTACCGATAGTACGGAAACATATTCGCTCTGGATAGACCCCTCGGAATCTCATTGGTAGTATGACTATGTGTCTATGGGAATCTGAATCGGGTAGGTGTATTTGGTCTTAACATGAGACTTGCATCGCTAATACTTGCGACAATCAATACGCTTTGGTTTTGGTCATTATGGGCTTTAACAGGTTCTGTGAACGCCTCTTCTAGGTTTATTGGGAATCGTAGTGTATTGGGTGTGATGTCAAGATGAAAGTATCACTTCAGTCATATAGAGATGATGATCACGCAGGGATACAAAACTAGTACTCTATTATGTTGCAACTATCGGGATAATATGACAAGGTCATGATTATCCGAGTAAAGAGACTAGTTACTTATGATCCAATATATGCTTCGTACGGGGCAGACACTATTCCATCCCCAGGCCTTGCATGTGACATCCGATACTGGATCACAATACGCAATACTTCATATACTACGTCTGACAAAGATTATATATTCATTAAAGAATGTTTCTGGAGAATTGAGTAGGCACGGTGCTTTGCTAGAAGCCAACCATGTCTTGTAAATCGGTAAGAACGTGGTACTGGGTACGCACGTATTCGGATAGTCCGACGACCAGATTTATTGCCAACATATCCATGAATCTCATGGGTCGCTTCCTAAAGATTCACCGATGACGTTTGACTCGAACATAATTAATCTGGGATTAATTAGAAGAGAGAGAAATTTAATCTAGGATTAATTACGGCGAGAATTTATCTGGGATAAAATTCGATTAAAAGAGAGAGAACGATTAATTTGGAATTAATCGATTAAATAATATATTCGATATATTAATTGAAATTAGATTTCAACGCGGAATTAAAATTAGATTTTAATTCGGGCGAACGAATTAATTTTAGAATTAATTCGCGAGCGACTTTAATATTTAATTAACGTCGCAACGGAAAATTCGTTAATTTGGAATTAACGAACTCGAGCTTGAAATGTGTTTAGCAGGCCCACTCAAATTTTGAATTTAAAGTGGGGCCCACACCTAGTCACATCACTAGTCAACTTCACTTACTTTTTGGTGATGGTAGTTAGTGAAGATTTGGTGTTAGCTTGTAAAACACATTATCTTGATTTGTGAAAGACATATACCAACTTGTTTTTGGTATATAGTAATTGACTTTTTGAAAAACATTTACACAACACAAAAAAAAAAAAAATCAAATTCTCTCCCTCTCATTCTCTCAATGTCGTGACCTCTCCCTCTTGGTTTGGAAATTTTGTTTCAAAATTTCTTAAGTGCTAGCACATAAAGGAGTCTTCAAAGGTGTTAGGGAAACCTTTCCCATTGAGTTTGGAATCAAAGTTCAAAGCTTGGAGCTAAATCATTCATATAAAGAGGAGCTTGGAGCACTACACAAAGGGAGCAAATTTTTGTATTTTCTACATCCATATAGCCGATCAAAGTGAGTATCTTTTCCGCAATCTTACTTTGAGTATTCACATTTGTTTATGCTTAAATAGATCATTGGCATGTTCTTAGAGAACCCAACACTTTGGGCCAGTGACTCCCATAACATTTGGGCTCTCTAACTCGAGCAATTAAGTCCGTAAGGGTGTTTTAACACTGTTGATTTGTTGTGTGGACCACACATAAAATTTGAAAAAAAATCAAATTTTATCTCTTATTTCATTTTTCTTTCACTTCACATTATATATTTATTTGCTATATGTTTACATGTGAAAAATTGATATACATTATGTGTTGGTTTTCTATTTGGAGGACCATACATCAAATTTGAAAAAAAAACTATTTTTAATCTCTAATTTCATTTTTATTTCACTTCACATTATGTGTTGATTTACTATGTGGATGATCACACATCAAATTTGTAAAAAAAAATTATATTTTTAATCTCTAATTTCAGTTTTCTTTCACTTCACGTTATGTGTTGATTGACTAAGTTTCTACATATGAAAAATTGATGTATATTATGTGTTGATTTGTTATTGGAGGACCATATGTCAAATTTGTAAAAACAAAATTATAAATATTTATCCATAATTTTATTTTTCTTTCACTTCACATTACGTGTTTGATTTGCTATGTGTCTATATGTGAAAAATACGTATAGTTTATGTGTTGATTTTCTATGAGGAGGACCACGCGTCAAGTTTGTAAAAATAATAATAATCTATTTTTAATCTCTTATTTCATTTTTCTTTCACTTAATATTATGTGTTTATTTATTTTGTGTCTACATTTGAAAAAATGATATAGATTATGTAATGATTTGTTATACGGAGGACCACATGTCAAATTTATATATATAAAAAATATATATTATTAATCTATTATTTCATTTTTCTTTCACTTCACATTATATGTTGATTTGCTATGTGTCTACATGTCAAAAATGGATATAGATTATGTGTTGATTTGCTATCGGAGGACCACACGTCAAATTTGTAAAAAAAAATCTATTTATAATCTCTTATTTCATTTTTTCTTTCACTTCACATTATGTGTTGATTTGTTTTGTGTCTATATGTTAAAAATGGATATAGCTAATTTGTTGATTTGCTATATGGAGCACATGTCAAATTTATTAAAAAAATAATTTGTATTTTTAATCTCTTATTTCGTTTTTTTCACTTCACGTCATGTGTTGATTTGTTATGTGTCTACATGTGAAAATAGATATAAATTATGTGTTGATTTACTATGTGGAGGACCATACGTCTATTTGTTTTTTTTAAAAAAATATATGTTTCTGCATGTGAAAAATGGATATAGATTATATCGACATGTCCACGATTCTTTACAACTGATGTGATCCACCCTAGGTAATTGACTTTGGCCAAAGTTTTAAGAATCGTGATGTTCTTACATGGATATCTAAACCCCTTATGGTACACTTACGGGCCGACAGATTCTATCTTGATTCATACTTAATTAACGAGTGCATCGTTCCACACCCAACGAACATCTAGAGGCCGGCTCATGAAAGGTTTTTGACATACATGGCATCAAAGCGTGGAGGATCTCACACAAAATCAATGATATCCTATAGTCAAAGGATCACATATGCTACTCGACTCGAGAAGATTATGTAATATCCCCTTTCCGGAGGTGTTATCGGTAGGTAATAGGCTGACCTATCCCCCCGAGCCTCTGACTTTCTGACTATGAATATCACTGTTAATCCCATCTTAAACACAACTTATGCATAGAGACCATAGTCTAACTCAACAACATAAAATTCATGCTAATACTCAGTGGCGTATCCATAAATTTCTAGTCAGCATGGGCTAAATTTTTTTCTTATCAAAATAATATATAATGAATTCATACATATTTTTTGAAATTACAAGATGATCCCTATATTTTTGAAAATTATGAAATAGCCCCTAATTTCTAAACTTATAAATTAACTCAAAATTTTCAGAATTATATTATTATCTATAATTTCTAAAAATATCAACTTACCCTAAAAATTTAAGTAAAAATTTATTTTTAAAATTATGTATTTTAAGTTTATATACTATATTATATACTAAAACCAAATCAAAGTAAGAACGTAGTTATTTTTTATTTTTTTATTTAAATGTAATGGAATCTCTATTATTTTACAAATGGAAAAACACATAAATGAGTGGATTTAAAATGAAAAATAGTCAATTATTATACGCATACAAATTAAATATAATTATTTTAGATATGTTTAAGAAATAAGATATGTATTGAATTTTTTTTAACTAATTTGGGCTTGGCTTACATATTATATTAAAAATACAACTCAAAAAATTAATAAATAATATATTTATGGGTGTTGTTTAATTATTTATATTTTCTAATATATATCTATATATATATATATATATATATAATTTATTAAAAAAATTAGTGGGTCCAGTGGGGGCAGCTGCCCCAACTGGGCCCACTGTGCCTCCGCCACTGCTAATACTCATATCTGTGTACTTCACTTTACAACTCTGTTAATGGACACTTTTAATACTTTACAATGACTTATACATTACTAATATCTGCATGCAACTTTACATTGACACTAACTCTGCTGAACCTCTATAATCGACCTGGTGGACTCAAACACCCTAATGACTGCCATCAGTATCCATTCTCTCGAGCTCGTCCTCCGAGTAAACTTGCAAAATAGAAACACTGGGAGTGGAGGATTAGATCGTTTGAACGACCTAGTGAGTGGACATATTAAAACGGAAACTGAAATACTTTATGAAAATTCTTTGTTCCGAAATCAAAATCATCTCAAGAAACTGATATTTTCTGAAAACTCTTTCTTATCTGCAAACAATTCTCTTTCTGTGAAACTTTTCTGGAATTTTTTTTTGTCTGTAAAACTTTGAGATCTTTTGCTGAACTCTTTCTAAAACTTTTTCATAAAACTATTCTGCTGAAAATCTTTTATAAAACTGTTCTTTCTGAAACTCTTTCATAAAACCATATTTCTGAGAATCTGTAGAAAACCTGACATATCAGGGCCTTACGTATCGTCGTCCCCCATACGCCTAAACTAGTGTTTTGGGGCATGACACACTTAAAAAGTGGTTCTTTACTCCTAAGTATAAGAGTGTCGAAGTAATAAAATAACCTGGTAAGTCTGGGGTCGGTCTACAGAGAAAAGATTTAATAGGATAGAATAATAATTTGAATGAAAAGAAAAAGAGTGAATTGTTTGAGTGATTGAAAATTATTAAATTAAACTGCAATAATAAAATAAAATATTGGGGCTAGATGATCCACTTTTAATATTTCAAATTTAGAAATCTTACTTTTTTATAATATATAAATTGTCATTATTACCCCATTAATTTATTTCAGGAATTAATTATGCCAAAACAAATAAAACCAGCCATAAAGATAGAGATAACTTTTGTCTATAACAAGTCAAGTTAGGTACTCAATTATGCCAAATAAAATAAACCAGCCATATAAGCGGTAACAGAGTTTGTCAATAATTAATCCAGAATTAAATTAAATATTAATCATTAGATTATAATTTATATATTATAATATAAGTGAGATTAATCTAAATTTTCATATTAAAAGCTTAACCTTTTTCCCAACAAAAAAGAAATTAGCCTCCAAAATCCAAATGTCATATCCAATTTTCTAATTATCCATCCAAAGTATTATTTTATCTACAAAAGAAATAAAATCACAAAAAATATAAATTTAATTATTATGTTAAATTAAGGGGAAAAATGAAACTATAAGTATAAAATGATTGATTTTTCTTTTCGTAAATGTGTACTTTTTAGTGTTAATCACACCTCCAACAGCTTATTACCATTCCCTAGTAATTTAAAAGAAAAACTTTAAAAAGATAAATTCTTATCCAAATTAATAATTATTTTATTTCTTTCTAAATGATCAAACAAGTAAATTCTCATGTACTTTTTACCATTATTCCACACATAAAGCAAGGTATCAATCAATTCATTGTGCCTACAATATTCACAGATCTTGTTGAAAATAGAGTAATATTTATGTTCTAAAATTACATAGAGTTCACACTTTTTGCAAATAAAAGTTTATTTATAAATATAATTTTTTTTTAAAATAATAATAATAATAATAATACATCTTCAATTCTTGTAATAAGCTTTGGGCCAGTGACTCCCAAACCAGTTGGCCTTAAGGCACTAAGTCTTAAAACACCCATACAGACTTAATTGCTCAAGTTAGAGAGGCTACGAAATCGAACTTATTCACACATAATTTTTTTTTTTTTTACAAACAAAAGCTCTACTGTTTTGCCCGAGCAATCACTGTTTGCTGAGGCAAGATGTTCGGTTACTAAGTAAAAGCATGATTATTTTCTTAATAAAAATATAAATTTCACTGCCTTCAGGTAGACCCGGCCACGGTTCCAGTTCGAAATCGGAACCGTAAAGGATCGGTTCGGTTAGGGTTCGACCCCCAACCGAACCGGTTGGAACTGCTAGAATCGAATGGTTCTAGCGATTTCAACGGTTCCAACCGGAACCGTACAGTTCCGGTTGGAACTGCAGGGTTCCTGTTGGAACCGTAGGATTTTTTTTTATATAATTAATCTAAATTATTTTAAATTATTTTTTGTTAAAAATAAAAAAGAAAAGGTTTGAACCGGAACCGGAACCGAACCGCCGGCCAAGCCTACCTTTAGGTGCGAATTCCAACAAATTAGAGAACTGAATATTATAAAATTTTCAATTACAACCTCTAATCATATGTTACCGTGTTGTTGATCATACGTTTCAAATAAGCATATAAAGATCAAATTTAATCAATATTATAGAGAATTCACGAATTTAAATGATTCAAAAAGAAAAGAACAAAAATTACTTGTTACAAATTACTTTGAGATGTATCTCAGGAGTGAAAACTCCTTACAGAACCACCTCTGAACAATAATTCCACTTGGTTAGTCAAAAGTTTATTGAGAAAATCAACACAAAATACTTTTTTTTTTACACACAAATTAACAACGAAGTAAAAACAACATAAAAGAAAACTTTTTTGAACGAAAAATACAGCAACGAGACATAAAAATAAAAACTATCTAGTCAACTATCCCCCCAACCAATTGAGACATTGTCCCCAATATCTGAAAAAGAGGAAGTAGAGTTTAAAATACATTACCTGGTTAGTGTGGAATTGATAATTGAATCTACGATTATTTAAAAGAAAAGAAAAAAATTAATGATTAAGATTCAAGTCCACTCTACACCTTTTGCCACGATCGTTGCCAGACCAGTTTAACTTGGAAAGAATGAGATCGATTTTTGGTTCATAAACTAAAAGTTGGTCAATTAAATCATCAGCTTTTCTTGCAATTAGGAAGATATATTTTATCGATTTTGAAATAAACCTATTTCTTTTGGCATCCTCAAGAAATCTAAAAAGAAAATCGAAAAATTCCATTAACATTAAATAGTCCAATGAATTTTTGGTGAATGTTCAAGTTCGCCCATGTCTCCAAAAATCATAAAAATCATACTTTTAAATCAATCATATTTTTAAAATTTTATTTCATTTTTCTTTCACTTCATATTATGAGTTTATTTACTTTGTGTCTACATTTATAAAAATGATATAGATTATGTATGATTTGCTATACGGAGGACCACACGTCAAATTAATAAAAAAAAATCTATTATTTCATTTTTCTTCACTTCACATTATATGTTGATTTGCTATGTGTCTACATGTCAAAAATGGATATAGATTATGTGTTGATTTGCTATGTAGAGGATCACACGTCAAATTTATTAAAAAAAAATTATTTATAATCTCTTATTTCATTTTATTTCACTTCACATTATGTGTTGATTTGTTATGTGGAGGACCACATGTCAAATTTGTAAAAATGATTTGTATTTTTAATCTCTTACATGTTAAAAATGGATATAGCTAATGTGTTGATTTGCTATGTGAAGGATCACATGTCAAATTTGTAAAATAATTTGTATTTTTAAACTCTTATTTCGTTTTTCACTTCACGTCATGTGTTGATTTGCTATGAGTCTACATATGAAATTAGATATAAATTACGTACTATATGGAGGTCCATACGTCTATTTTTTTTAAAAATATATTTTTAATCTCTTACTTCGTTTTTCTTTCATTTTACATTATATGTTGATTTTCTATGTGTCTGCATGTGAAGAATATATATAGATTATGTGTTGATTAACTATGGAGAGAATCACATCTCAAATTTGTAAAAAAAAAAAAAAAAGAGTATTTTTAATCTCTCGTTTAATTTTTCTCTCACTTCATAATATCAAGGAATCAAGATAGTCAACTATTGATGAGTTGTATATCACCTATATTTGGGATGTGAATATTGTGTCTATAATATTGTTTATGTATTTTAGGTATAAGTTTTTCCTTTTAATATGTAGAATCGACTTTCATTCTTCATTGTCAAACCTATTGTATAAATAGCTGTTATTCCTTAATGAAATGAATCAAGCCATTATATATTATATGGTATCAGAGAGCCTTCATCAAGCTCTCACGAGTTTGATCCTCCCTATCCAACAAAAATAATTCATCAACTCATCTCATAATAATTCTTCTCTCATCTCCATCAATACTATCTTCCAAATCTCCATTAAACTCACCTCCTTGAACTATATGTCATGGCGTTTTCATTTTCATGTTATTCTCATAGGTTACGATCTCATGGGAAATACAGTAAATCCAGACTACTTACTTTGGGTTCCAATACCAATTGATTCTCAGTGCTATTACCGACTACTCACACATCACGTGAAAATGGAATATTCTGGCCAAACACTTATGCCAAACCATCACGTGGCCGCTTTACTCAATTGAAAGATGATCTTCATCTTCTTACAAAAGGCACACAATTAGTGGTCGCAAAATGAATTGTCGAATCGAATTATATCGAAACCTAAACAGATCGAATCAAAATATACATGTCAGTGAAAGTCTTGTTACATTCGGAGGACTGCATGAGAAACTGATCAACTTTGAAGCGCATTTCAAATACGAAGCATACAAAAAATCCAACCTTCCAATCATGTCTGCTTCCGCCTACCCTACATATAAATATTTCCATAATTCTCATCCAAAACAAACACCAAAACGTCCATACTATTCATCAAATAACAAACAAGCCCTTCTGTCTTTCCAACCACACCCTTAAATTAAACACACACCATCCTTCAAGTTCGCACCCTCTTCCATACCTTGGCAAGTGTCAACTGTGTCACCAATAAGGTCATTCTGCAAAGAGATACCCCACCTTCAAACACATACCTTGGACCTATAATCCTCAACCCCACATACCTATAACAAACCCTCATACGTACAATCCCTAGGCACCTGCATCCTCTGGAACTGAATGGCTTCTGGACTATGATACCTCTCATCATGTCACATCAGACCTTCAAAACCTATCTCTTCACTCTGAGCATCCCATACTGAGAACATCCATATCGGTGACGGCATTGACTTGCCCGTCACTCACACTGGTTTAACCACACTAGCTTCTTCATCATCTTCACTATTTTTTTTTTTTTTTTAAAAAAATATATTTATTTTGCGCCCTCAATGAAAAAGAACCTTATTTCTGTTTCTCAATTCTTCTCTAATAATGAGGTGTCTGTTGAATTCTTACCATCTTCTTTTTATGTGAAGGATCGTCGCACGAGGGCCACTGTAATGCAAGGAGCAACTAAAAATGGCGTTTATGAGTGGTCGCACACATCATCAACTACAAAGCCTCTTATTGCCTTCTCTTCGATCAAAGTATCTGGTGATCAATGACATCATCATCTAGGTCATCCATCCTTTAAAATTTTACAACATTTAATTTCTTATAAAAATTTACCTGTGTCATCTTTGGATGTGCCCCGTTTTAATTATAATTCTTGTCATTGCTATAAAACCCATAAATTACCATTTTCTATTTCATCTCTCGCCAGCACTCACTTTCTTGATTTAATATATTCAGATGTGTGGACCTCTCCGGTTGCTTCATACGATGGTTACAAATATTATATAATTTTTGTGGACCATTTCACTCGATACATTTGGCTTTATCACCATATGCACAATCTGATGTTCATGATATTCTTAGTCGATTTAAGGCCTTAGTGGAAAAATTTTTTTCAACACCATATATTCTTAGACTCTACACAGATAATGAAGGAAAATACATCTCTTTAAAATCATTCTTATCAATAATGACATATCTCACCTCACTACTCCACCACACACCCCTGAACCTAATGAATTTTCGGAACGTCGCCACCGTCATATAGTTGAGACTGGGCTCATGTTACTAAATCATGAGTAAGAGTGGTGAGCAAAGTAATTTGTGAGATTTACATCGTTGAGATAAAAGAATAAATTT